>PVJD01000802.1:0-349454 GCA_004026545.1 Mormoops blainvillei | reverse complement strand
TTTTTTTTTTTAATACTCATCCTCAGAACTTCCCACATCACAGTTGAATAACACAATACAGCTCGTTGGCTGAAAAATTTTCAGTTAAATAAACTAGAGTTTTCCTGTGGTGAGAATGGGTGTGATGGAGTGAAAGTAGTTTAAAATGCAGATTTTACTATGATTCAGGTATGGGGAGATCTACAGCTCAGCAGACCTACTGCCATTGAAAAGGTGTTATTCATGGTCCCCAGAGGAGGGGAACACCGTTTCCCTGGGGAGGGGGAGGGCATATGGGGAAGCACCTGGGTGGGTCAGGATGCAGGCAGGGTGAGGGGAGAACTTCATTGTGAATTTGCAGGAAAGAGTGCGTCAGTCAGGGTTCAGCAGGTTTAGGATTGGATTGAAAGTTTCAGGGAGCTCTGAAGCTAGGGCTGTCTGATACCTGGCCCAGGGGTAATTAAGACAAGGACACTAGCCAGGTGAGTTGTTTACTGTCTCCAGGGACTGGCTATCCCTGGGAGGGCAGCTGCTCTCGGGTCAGCGAGGCCCAGGTGTCAAAGCATCAGAATGCAGAAAATGAAAAGGAATGGTTAATACAGACAATGTGCTGGCTTTGGATGGTAAGATGATGTCCCTTTTCTCTCTGCCCCCACTGTCTCCCCATACACCTCCCTTTGTCCCACTCCCTCTCCCTTCCTCCTCATCTCTTTTCACTTTCCTCACCCTTTCTTTTCTTAGAGGACACAGATCATGTCAGAAAAAGGCTGCATTGACTAGACCCATCTGCATTCCATTTTACTGTTTTAAGTAGAAAATTCGCAGGGCGCATTTGAAAACTTTGTAATAATAATAATGACGATGACGCCAAGAGCCACACTACCGTGTTAGCTAACCTTTGACTTACGAGCCACTGGCTTCCCCGGGGAAAGGCCATTCATTTCCTTCTCTAGCTGAGCACAGTCCCATAGGGCTTTCTGTGATGATGGAAATATTCTGTATCTGCTCTGTGTAATATGGTGGCCACTAGCCACGGGTGCCTAGTGAGCGTTTGAAAAGTGGGCTTGACAGACTGAGGAACTGAATTTTTAATTTTAAAGTTGAAATTAAATAGCCACCCCTGGCTAGTGGCTACTGTGCTGGACAGCCCCAGTCTAGGGGCCATCTGCCTGTAGCGTGCCAGGCATTATTCCAAGCACTTTACTTGGGTCTCCATCAGATAAGTGCTGTTATACAGACCATAAAAACCGTAAGGAAGCAAGAAGAGAGTAAGACACCTGCCCAAGGTCACAACAGCTAGTACATCAGGATTCACTGCCAGGCAGCCTGGCCATGGAGTTTGAGTTTACCGTCCCCTCTGCTGAGCCTTCCGCAGCTTTGACGGGCAAAGTTATTTCCTAAACACCAACCTTTTTCTCCCATGGTGGGGGAGGGGTGGGGGTTGTGGCTCAAGTCAGACGCCTGGATTAGAACCCGGATTTGGCTCCTTAAATAGCTGTGTGTGATGCGTAAGTCACGGAACCTCTCTGGACCTCAGTATCACCATCTACGGTACGGGAACAATAATTCTCTCCCCATGGATTTTGGGGGATAAAAGGGATTCCTGACATTTTGGGGGTTTTTTTCTGTCTCAGCATTTTGTGGACTACATTTTTCCTACTCCTGCATCTATCCTGCAAAATATAAATAAGCTTGGTAACATTATGAATAAAAGACATTTGGTTATTGAAAAGTTGAATTGATTTACATTCTTATTTCTTTAATACTAAATGCTGCAGTTCTTCTTTGATTCTACAACAACTAAATTTATGTATTCAGAGTTACCTGGTTACTCAAAGAGGAAAGCATGGCCTTGTTCTTATTTGTGTAAGGTTTTTCTTTCGGGAATGCGTTTCGAGCCAGCATTCCCAGGATTTGGCTGTCATCTTGGGGAGCATGGTGTTGATTTTCCTCCTGGGGCTCACACACTTCCCGTGTGTGTTTCAGTTTTTGGTTCTGCTTCTAAGGGCTGCTGTCAGTGCCAACCCGTCATGCAAGGTTGTGAAGAATGTACCTTTTGGGAACTCACTGCAGAGTGTCGATTTAATTTTATGGAGTTGGCTGATTTGGGTTGTCCTCAGGGTACTTGAGAATAGACACCTCTGAAACGAAGAAAAAGTTCTCGATCCCACCCGTACTCTATTCTGCATTTCACACAACTTGAATTAGTTTCACAAATAGGTTAGGATGGGGAAACATTTCTTATCGTAAACAGAACATATTTCAACATAATGTTCCTTTTTCTCTCAGAGGTCAGTTTTCTTTTAAAACTCATTAAGCTGGCTTTTAGATCCTTAGTAACAATGTCATGCAGTTGTACCCACTGACATGGAGCCCTGTCTGAAAGGGATCAGACTGGGCATCCTAACAGTTTTCCACATTTCATTTTGAAAATTTTCAACTACGTGGAAGAATTGAAAAGAATGTATCGTGTGTGCCCATGAGTACATAACCTAGATTCTACAATTAACATATGTGTGCATATCTCTTCATGCGCCCAGCCTTCTGTCAAACCATTTTATTTTTCGTAGGCATTTCAGAGTAACTTGTGGATATCAGCATCTCGCCCCTTAAACACTTCAGTGTTATCCCCTAGAGTTGACGGTTCTTTTATGTGTGGTGAATTTTACATAGACTGAAATACACAAATCCTAACTGCACCTTTTGATGAGCTTTGACCAATGCATACCCCTGTGTAATCCAAACCACTGTCAAGATAATTATAGAATGTTAACATACTCAGAAGTTCCCTCCTGACCCTTCTTAGTCATCCCTGCCCTCACCCTCCAAAGGTTGTTCTGATTTTTTTCACTGTTGTGTGTTTAACTCAGTATAGATGAAATCACATGGTATATACTTCTTGTATAACACCTCTGTCGCCAGCTGTATTAGTTTGTTAGGGCTGCTGTAACAAAGTACCACAGAGTCGAAGGCTTAGACTGCAGAACTTTGTTGTCTCACAGTTCCACAGGGTACAAGTTCAAGATGATGCTGTAGGCAGGGCCTTGTTCCCTCTGAAACCATTAGGGAAGGGTGTATTCCAGACCTCTGCACTCCCTTCTGGTAGTTCCATGTTTCGTGACAGCATAACCCCAGCCTTCGTACGGCATTCTCTTGTGCAAATGTCTTCTGTGTCCAAATCTCCCCTCTTTAAAAGGACACCAGTCGTGTTGGATTAGAAGTCCACTCTCCTCCACTATGACTTCATCTGAACTATGTCTGCAATGACCCTATTTTCAAATGAGGTCACATGCCGAAGTTTTGCTGGTTAGGACATCAACAGGGAAATCGAGGTGTGGGGAGGAGGGCGGTGGACAAAATTCAACTGAGAGCACCAATAAATGATTTTAAGATTTGCCTAGGTTGTTGCATGTGTAATTTTCCTTGCTGCTGAGAGTTTCCCATTGTGGAAGTGTAGTTTATTTAGCCATTATCCTGTTGGTGGGCACAGGTTTTGGCTGTTGAGAATAAAGCTTCTGGAAACATTCTTGAATAAGTCTTTCTGTGGACGTGTACTTTTGCTTCATGCACACATAGATGTGGAATGCTGGCTCATCTCCTTCCAGCTCTAACCAACCGCAATTCAATGGTAAATTTCCATCCTTCTGTTTCCACATATGTGGAATGAAGATTATGAGACTAAACAGATAATCTCTAAGAAAAGAGATCAAAATTTCTACATTTTTCTAGAACTATAATCATTTCCATAATTATAACCACAAGATGGAGAATTCCCAGCATGTCAGATCTTGTCACCCGGTCATCTTCATTGTAGCCCTTGAATTGGCTGTGAAGACTCAGGGAAAAGTGGAAGAGCAAGTCAATTTCATCTTTGTCAAAAAATGGCTCCTATAGAATGATTGACATTGGACCACAAATATTTCTTTAGAACATAGAAGATATTCCATAAAATAATGAGAAAGCCCATTTCTACTTGATTTCTAGTGAAGGAAGTGCAACAAACTTGGTAGAGCTCTGGATGATATGTAGTATTTCGTGAGGGTTAATTTTGTCAGGCAGGTGTGCCAAAATGACCCCCTTTGCCCTTTCCATTAAATAACGTAAATGCATTCAAATTTCTTTGGGATTGAAGCAACGTTTTCTTTAGGACTAAGCAGAGGTTCTTTCTGAGGGGTGTGGGGTGGACTGCAAAATGATAGCTTGTGTTAAGAGACCAGGATGGCAGTGGGCACTGAACCTTCAACCAAAGCATGCGTGCGCTTGCTCTCTCTCTCTCTCTCTCTCTCTCTCTCACACACACACACACACACACACACACACACACACACCTGACTGAAGCTCTCCCCAGAACCTGAAACAGAAAATTAGGGGAGGGCTAGGGCTCTTTGAGCCAAGGAAAGACTAGAGAGGCAAAATGGGCATGGTAGGGTGTTGGCGAGGGGGACCCCTTGGCCCAGGTGTGAAATCAGCACAGAGCCCGAGGAAGGGGAAGGCTTAGCAATGAATGGAGAAACATGGAGGGTTCCAGAAACCACACAACATGAGTGGGAGGGCGAGGCAAGAGGGCTGGCCTGCCAGGGGCCCCACATTTCCAGACAAGCAGAGGAGACTCAGAAACCCCATGTCTTCTCAGAAACCTGGGACCAAAACCAAGAGGGAGCTGCCCCAGCATCCAGAAGCAGCACTATTCAGGAGGACAAAGACAAAAACATTATGGGGATGGGGACTTATCTTGGGGTTGATACTGAAGCATGTTCCTCCCTAGGCCAGGCAACCCCAGCCAGTGGGTACCCCCATTTCCCATGGAGTGTTGCTGGGACTGACAGAGTCCAAGTAGGAGGCAGTAATTACAAACCACAGGTCTTCTTTCTTAAAAGTGGGCAATGTCTTCATATCCCTTTATTTAGATGCTAAGCCAAGGTCCGTTGGTCTCCTTGTAAAGTTAGTGATGAAATCCTTAAAAGAACCAGTGGCTGAGGGCCTGTTACATGAGACAGCAAAGCAGAGGGGAGCTAGGGAGATAGTTCAGTCCTCAGGCCTGTGTGGGCAGCTGATGAAGGACAGAGAAGCAAGTGAAATCCCCCAGAGCTGCAGGGAAAACAGGCAAGGGGCCCCTCATCCTTGGGGGCACATCCTATGGGGGTGGGGGGGGGGTGGTGTGCAAGAATGATCAGCACCAGAAACTTTCAGGGCAGCCCAGGTCCTGATATATCAGCAGAGAGAAGCTGTAACAAAACCAGAGGTGTAGCTGCAGAACCCCGGAGGAGGATCTTGAAGATAAGCATCACTTAGGTGCCGTCATCTCCCTGGAGCGAGCGCTGCTGATAGACACGCGAGCCTGAAGCAGATGCGAAGTTTCAGATCCCTCTGTGGGATGGCGATCGGCAGGTGAATCTAGATGAAGAACTGCACTCGGATAATCTCAGCTGCCAGTAAGCCCGGGTTTCGTGGGCGCGGAGTCTGTGATAACCAAGATCAAGTTCTGAGGTGACCAGGAGGCCCGTGTAACTCTCCTGTCCAAGCTCCCCCACCTGGGTGGCTCACTTTTCAGGCTGCTAGTCAGGGAAATGTGACACTGTCTGGGGCCCACACTCTCCAGGACACAGCAGGGAGCAGGCAAGAGAGGCGGGTGCCGACGGCCACTGCCCGGCGTGATGGGGCTGGCCAGAGCACCGCAGCTCTGCCGAGGGCTTCTCAGGGCTTCCTGCCCAGCCCTGCTGACCATCCCAGAGGAGAGGAAGGAGCAGTGGCAGGAACTCCGCTGTCTGGAAAAGAGCGTGTGCACTGGGGTTCATGAAACTCCCTCCTCAGCAGACTCATTTCCTCTAGCACCCTGGCAGAGATGGACTCCAGGAACCTCTCTTTTTGCCAATTATGTACCAAAAAATCAAGACTTTTTTTTTTTGTAAGTGTAGTAACATGTCCACTCCATAAAATTTACCACTTTAGCCATTTTGTCTGGTTCACTGCCATGAATTCTGCTCACATGGTGCGACCATCCCCACCATCCATCTCCAGAACATTTTCATTTCATCTTCCCCAACTGAAACTCAACTCACGAAACACTAACGCCCCCTTCCCAACCCGCCTCCCAGCCCCTGGTAACCACTCTTCTAGTTTCTGTCTCTGAATTTAAGACATTTGAGAAAACTTGTTTCATTCTTGACATTGTTATTTAAGTTCCAGGCAGCCAACTTAGCAAACAACCAAGCAAAACGAAATGCTGTTCATCTGACTCTTCGTGTGTCTTTTGCCTTGTGTTTTCTTGTGGGACAGGCCAGGGCAGAGTTTTAGGGGATACAGCCACATGCAGCTCAGGAATTGTTGCGCACATCAGTTTATCCATTTATGCATCCTTTTCTATGAGCATCTTGAAACATGGACGCTAATTTCTCTTCATATTCCCAGAACTGGACACTATACCTGGCATGTGCTCAATATTAATTTTTAAAAAAATATATTCCCAAGATGAGGGTGATGAGGAGAGGAAGAAAAAGAGGATGAGACATGTGGCCCGTGGACGGAAGGCGGGGTTGGAGAACACCCCTAATATGTACCTTCACAGAGCTTTGACAAGTTCAATGGGATAAAAGGAACTGGATTGGGAAACTTCGCTGTGAATTAAGTCAACTCCAAAATTAACATTTTAGGGACCCCCTTTGAGAATTGTTGAGAGCCATATCTCCCTCTCAGAAAAATGCCTTCAAAACCACAGTCACATAGCCCACAGTCTCAGCCTTGTCCCAAGAGGTAAACAACAGAATTTTTATATTCCACTAAGTAGCTTAGTTCATAAGGAGCTACCGATTCGTTAAAATTTTGCACTTGGTTTTGCCATCAGTCATCTTTTCAGAAAGGACCAGGGGGTCAAAGGCGGTTACTCTCGAATGCGGCTGCACGGTGCTTGTGAGGGCCCTTGCTGCCGACTGCCGTTTTCGAAGTCGTCGTCCCCGCCTTCCGCGCAAGGTGTTTTTAGCTCACTAGCAGTCATCAATTGAAATAATTGGGAAACACTGGAGGAAGCAGCAAAAATGAAATATAGTACCAAAAGAAAAGGCGTCTTCCCTTTCTCTAGAAAATTCAGTTTAAAGGAAAAAAAGCCTTTCCCTCTGGAAAGCGACTAAGCTGGAGTGCTCCCTCTCTAACTGTGCAGGAAGATAGGGGGCCTACTCCACCAACTCTGTGGACAAAGTCCCCCACTGCCATGTGACTTAGGGGTTCTCACTTAGCTCCCTTGTCAAGACAGTTCCAGGTGGTCTTGTAGCGGGGGCATCCAGGGAGCGGGTTGATCTCCATGGCAACGGAACACATCAGCTTCCTGAGCCTGCTGGTTACTCTGGGAGGGATGGAGGCAGCCGTCCCCCATCCCCCACCCCCGACTTCTTGTGCCACCTCCCCCGGTAACCTGGGAGCACAGGGCTTCTGCTCTTGGCCTCAGCTGGTTCTCCAGGAGGGCTTTATAGAGAAACCCAGCGGGCGACGAGCTCTGCGCACCCGGCAGTGAGATTGCGGCGATGGCTCTGTAGCTGGCTCAGCAGGCACAGTGACATGCTAGGACCAAGGAGGAACCGTGGACCGGCCTCACAAAGCCCACAGCAGGGCGAGTGGGGGCTCAGTGAAGCTTTGCTCACCATTATGACTTTTAGGATGTGGGACACATCCCTTTTTCTCAGCAAAGTAAGTTCCCTGTTTCTGACCCTCGTACCCCCGGAAGACCCAGTTCCTGATCTAGCCATCCCGCTGGAGCCTTCTGTAATACAGAGCATTCTTAGGCAGACGTTAAGTCAGGAACTAGGTCAGCACTGAGCCTGGTCTTAACCTTTTAGAGCAGTGCATCTCTCCTTCCTTTTGTTCTTTGTTTACTGTCTCACAGACACAAAGCGAAGATGATCCTGGGGTCACCTGGTACTCTTCCTTGGGAAATAACAGTAAATGAACAAGAAAAACCAAAAAACTAAATTTTTTAAAAAGTTAAACACCAAATTTTGAAAACTAAGCACGAAAAGCACCTTAAAACTTACGTTTAAGCACAAATAACATAATCAATCATGCAAGAGTCCACTATTAAGAAATTACTGGCTAAAGAAAGCTGAGTTCCCCATCAATATGATTAAACAATGCATGGGAAAATTATATTTAAAGAAATGGAGGTAGGTACGTGCTGCCGCTGCAGGAGATACTGTTTTATTCTTAAAAAGACAAATGAGAAAATTAGATACTATAAAGGAAGAAGCAAGAGTGAGTGTGATTGTCATAGTTACTGCTGAGGAGCAGATGAGGAGCATTTATTTGCATTTTAATCTTGGCCCCTGGGACTCATCGGTGATGCAGGACCCAAAACAGGAGGTGTCAGTTTGGGATGGACATTTCATTAACCATAATTTATGTGGCCGGGCACATGTGTGAGCTGGACATGGTGCTAAGTGCTTTTTCGTGATTCATTTAATCCTTACAACAGCCCTTGAGGTAAATCCAAGTATTATGTTCATTTTTCAGGTGAGGAGACTGAGGCACAGAGAGGTGAAGTACCTTGCTCAGTTTCCCCAGTCAAAGGCGGCCGGGCTGGATAAAGTGCCCATGTGTGGGCTCACGCCCACCTTGCATGCTGCCTCTCGTGCTACTCACTGTGGGCTTCGGTTTGTTCTCTGGCTCATTGGTTTATTCGCCATGTATTGATAGAAAAGATTCCAAGTGCTGGTCAGTATTCTGGCTCCTGGATGTACTGCAGTGGACAAACAGTCGGATTTCATGGAGCTCATGTCTGTTGGGGCAGAGGCGATCGGCGGGGGGTAGGGTGGGAAGGGCAATGGCGTTCTCCTGCCCAAACCCTGTGAAGGGGCCCCAAAAACCCTTTCAGGGAGGGGATCTTTGGCCTCTGAGAGGTGAAGCCATTTGCCCAATGCCAAGGTCCTTAGAACGTGGCAGCGGGGATTCCAGCCCAGGCCTGTGCGGTTCCCTCAGCCCATCACCTCGGAGGAGGAATTGCCTCCTCAAGATTTTACTTAAAGGGTTGGCAGAATTGCTTTTCCTTGCCCTTGCTCCCTGTAAGGGACCGAGAATTGGAATGACTTGCTGCTGCCTGGCTGAAATGGGATCGAGTCACAAAAGTAGGACCTGTGAGCCGCCTCCTTCTTTTTTTTTCTTTTTATTGGGGTGACATTGGTTAATAAAATTATACAGGTCTCAGATGCACAGTTCGACAGCTCATCACGTGTATATTGTATTGTGTGTTCACCACCCCAAGTCCAGCCTCCGTCTGTCACCATTCATCCCCTCTTTTCCCTCTTCCACCTCCCCCGACCCCCTTTTCCCTCAGAAGGAGTTGGTATTAGTAAGGGGCCAGCTCGGTGGCTGGGGGGCGAGTGCAAAGAGCTTCTCCGAGCCCGGTCAAGGATGATCTTAAGCTTTCCCTCTCTGGGCTCCAGCTACCCACCTACATCTCCTAAGGGCCAGGAAAGAGGAAGGTCAAGGCCGCGCCTCCTCCTTCCTCCCATCCCTGTGGCTTCAGTGCAGGAAGGACGGGGCCGCACCTCCCTCAGCAAGGTGGCTTCTCTAGGCCAGCGTCTAGCTTTGTGAAGCCAGTGGTTTTCAAACCCTCTTTGGTCTCAGGACCCTTTGTTCACAGCGAATATTTCCTGGGAGAAAAATGTATTGGGTTTTTAAAAATACCTAACCCCGTAGGCAAGTGGGTCTCTCAACTAAGTCAGCAATCCTTTGAGTGTTTTCCGTCTTTCACGTGCCCAGCCATGATCTTTTTCATTTTAATGATCAGAATCGTCAGGAAGAACTCCGTGTGGTAACTGGTGGTTAGCTCATCACACGTCTGCTTCTTTCCTCCTCCCTTGGGAGCCAAGGGCAGGAGGCAGGTGATCTGTCTGGTTTTATATCTTGGCCACAGACTCTTCTGGTGACCGGTGTCTTATCTGCACAGCAGGCCTCTTGGCTTGTCAATATCCTCCCTGAAGCATCCTAGGAAGATACGAAACAAAGCGGGTCGTGTCCTTTTTTCAGAGCAACCCATTGGACAGCATCACAAAACCCAAAGATGAACCCAGAGACCTAGGGGAGACAATAAATAAAGTAGGCCTGGAAGAGAAATGACGAGAGATATTCTAATAGCCTTTACTAGAAATATGAAATGAATAAAGGATCTTGGAGTCACTTGACAGTACACTCTACACATAAGTATACATGTGCCCACACACAAAGAAACACGGGCACATGGTTCACACAAATACACATGTGTAATAAATAATTAGTAATATTACTAACATTAGTATTTAATATTAATATTAGTAATTTGTGGGTATGTGCATATCCACAAATACACACAAGTACATATGTCTACACAGAAATACATGTGTTTATGTCTGGGGAAGTGCACATGTGTATATGTCTACACACGTACATATGCACACATGTAGCTGCATATACATATGCAAGGTGCAGCGAGAGTCATTGCATGTAAATGTGCCTTTTGAGATAACAGAACCATCCTCAGGTTCCAGCTGGCCTCTGGATTTCTGCTGTCTATTAGTCTATCACTTCAGGGAAAGGCTCTGATGGAAGGGGTTTCTGTTGGCAGGGGCAGCGGTTTCCTTCTGTGGGTCCGTCACTTGCTTCATTGGACAGCCTGCTGGGGCCAGCGGGGGCTCAGTCAGAGCCTGTCCTGAGCTGCACCCATTCCTGTGGGCTTCTACACGTGGTCCCCACTCCCATGCTCCCTGTGGGTGGACTCCTGATAGGTGGGTGTAAGAAGGGACCCCAGACCACCTCAAGCCTGGTCACAGCGCCTGGTACCTGGTAGGCCACCTGGAGGTGCAGTCCATTTCAGTCGTTTAATCAGAATCTTCTACCTTTTCCAGGGGTGGGGTGTGGAGGGTGGCTGGTGGTGGGCTCCTCTGCACGGAGCCGCAAGTGTGCATGTGCTTGGGTGCATGCGTGCCCCAGGTGCTCTCCCCACCCCCCCGCCACAGAACGGTAGCTAGCATTCACTGATCCCCTCCTGTGTACCAGGCACGTGTGCTTTACATGTGTGGTCTCATTTAACCCACTTACCAACCCTGTAAGTTGGTGCTAATACCAGCCTTATTTTGCAGATGAGGAAAGTGAGGCAGAGCAGAGCTGTGTGTCATCGCTAGAACCCCTCAAGTTCCCCATGCCTGAGGAAGGCTTCTCTTCCTCACAGTGTAGTATCAGGTATAGAGTCTGCCCCATCGCTGTGCAGCAGAACGTTCTGCAGTGATGGAAATGTTCTGTGTTCTCCAAGGTGGTGGCCACTAGCCACATGGCTGTGGAGCACGTGAAATGTGACACATGCTTCTGAGGAATGGGGGTTAATGTTCATTCATTTTCGTTCATTTAAAGTTAAATTTTAGTAGCCACCTATGGCGTAGTGGCTACACCACTGGACTGTGCTGTGCGTGTGGGCCCACTCCAGACCCTGTCTAAAGCAGGCGGTAAAAGACTACTGCCCTCGGTGGCCTTTGACTTAATTAGTGCTAGTCATAGGTTGATTGATTTATAAGGCCTTTTCTGAGCCCCCTTGGAGTTTCAGGCAGTTCGTGTGGTGTGAAAGCATTTGGAGCCTCTATCTGCAGAGAGCACACTCCACGTTTCTTTCTGAACCGAGACCAGGAAACAGCTGAATGTAACAGTCATGGTGTTTAAAAGGACTCTGGCATGGGCTTTTAAAGTGTGTAGTCCCAGCGAGTCACGCAGTGTGACCAGACTTTTGCACCCACACCTCAGAGAGCCCCCCATTGTCTGTCCCCTCCTCGGTGTGTGACATCTCCGCTCTCCTATCTTTAAATCTGTATATTATTTTTAATTGTGGTTACAGTCACACAGCACTAAGTTTACTATCTCAGACATTTTTAAGCGCACAGCTCAGCGGTGTTAGGTGTATTCACGTTGTCATGCAGTAAATCTCCAGAACTTTTTCCTTTTGCAAAACTAAAACTTTGTGCCCATTAAGCACTAATTTCCCCTGCCACCAACCCTAGGCAACCATTTTTTAATTTTCTGTGTCTCTGATTTTGACTTCTGCAGGCACCTCGCGTGGGTAGAGTCATACAGCCTTTGGCCTTTTGTATCTGGCTTATTAATGTCCTCGGGGTTTGTCCACATGGTAGCACGTGACAAGATTTCCTTCTCCCATGGTATGGACACACCACATTTCTTTATCCATTCATCCTTTGATTAACATTTGGGCCCCCATCTATTTTATCTTTTCTCCCTCTCCCTCCCATTTTCCCCCCAAGTATAATATGTAATGAAAGCATCTAGACAGTTATCGTATGAGATGAGAAGCAGTTTGTGCTTGTTTCATATTTTAAGAGCAGCAAGAGATACTCTCCCCTATTATCACCCCAAATGTGCCACGTGTTTATCCAGACTACATTTTTAGCCTAATGAATTTAGACTTTCGTTGATTTTAATTTCTCTAGATCATTGGCTCATAAACTTCCCATAGACAAGAGCAGTTCCCTGGGCCTGCCTTGGGGAAGACCCTGTGCAGACGGTAGGTTGGACCAGCATTGCATTTGGCTAATGTTTGGGTGCGTTGGGCGACAGTAATTTAGACAAGTAAAGGGTTCATTTTTCTGTCCTACCAAAGTGGCAAGGTAGGTGGCCTAGTGTGACATGGCAGCCCCTCAGTGCCATTGGAGACTCAGGCTTCTCCTGGACTTCATCTTTAGAAGTCACTGTCATCTATGAAGCTCCCTCGTGGCCACCAAAACTCCATCCACCATACCTGTGGTTTGGGCAAGAGGCAGGGAAACACAAAGGGCAAAGGAGGCGTGTGCCTGCTCCTTCGGTCCCTTAACAGGCCTCCCCAAAGGGCCACCTGGGGCTCTGTTCACTTCTCATCAGCCAGAGCATGGGAGATGAGGCACATTGCTGCCCTGAATAAAATTTGATTCCGATGGGAAGACAGGAGGGGACATCCGGCCGGCAACCAGAAGAGCTGCTCATTCACCTGGTGGTCTTCAGCATCCACCCTCGTGGGGCTCGGGCCGTGGCACCAAGAACTGGGGGCACGGGCTCCTTTCACATGGCTTGCCCTTGATACTACTAGAGGCATGCGGCCGCCTTTTTTTGTTGCTGGGGCCTGCCAGCTCCCTTTGTGGGTGTGGACTGTGAGCCCTTCCAAAAATAGAGGAAAGGCCGCGCAGTGTCTCTGTCTGGGCTCGGTTTCTTTGTGTGCCCGGTCATGGAGAAGTGTGGGATAGCTGCCTGTCAGGGCTCCCGGATGGGTCTGTTCTTAAAATTCTTTTATTTAAATGGGTTTTAAAATGTGAAAGGGAAATAAAGGGGTTGGCCCCTTCAAGAACTCTCTTTCAGACGATAGTTCATCAAACTGCAGTTTAATAAAGACACTCATTCATAGTGATTAGGCCTTCATTAAAAAGGACGGGGAGAGTCACTGAAGCTTGTTTGCAGAGACTGCGATGGCACAGATACCCTGTGGCTTGAGCAGGGGTGTAACTTAATCTTTCTCCGCGCTCCACTGTGGCTCTGCGCAGGGAGTGCAGGAATGCAGTGAGCCCTGGCTCCCGAAAGGTGTGAAGCAGGAACTGGGTGGTCTGGCGGAGACTTACTTCTGAGGGCCAGTGGGAGTGCCAGAGAATCTAGTCACGGTTTCATTGCTGAATCTCTGGAAGCAGAAGTGATAGGCTTTTGGCGTCCTGGAGCTGGCCTTTGGGGTGATGCAGCTGGAGGACCAGGAAAAGAAACCTCATGGAGGAACAAAAGAGACTCGGGCCCAGAAACCCTCAGAACAGCTGCACAAGGATGGAAACGTCAAGTTCATTTTGCAGGGGAAAGAGAAGACGGGCAGGAACAGGGTTCCATACGGTGCATGCTCTAGAGTCAGAGGACAGTTCAGCATGTGGGACTTGGGCCAGGAATGAGCCCACAAAAGCAGCCTGGGTGTTAGACCTGGGTTTGCGTCTTACTCTAGGCAAACGGCTCACTCTTTGCCTGTCAGGGTCGGCATTGTGAATGAGTTGGCCTGTGGTCGCATGATCTGGACTTGGGGATGGCTATCAGAGGAGTGAAAGCATAGGTCCTGTGGCAGATAGGGAACTTGATATGCCCCAGGCTCTCCCTCTGAATCCTGTAGCTTCTGTAGGTTTCCTGTGAAGAAAGGAAATAAAGCAGCTCCCTAAACTCAAGGCCAGCAAGAAGAGAGAAGTAGGAGTAATTAGCTAGAGGGAAGTGGGGAGCAGCGCAGTTGGTAGCATTTAAATTGCTCAAAAACCAGGAGCCCAGGTTTAAAATGAGCTATCACTTTCTTCAACATAGCAGTTGAAGATAGTTATATGTGTGCTGTAATTATGTTAAGTTAGGATAGGCAAAGTTTTGCCCCTGTAACAAACACCAATGGCCAACGTGAGTTAACTGGAGGCTCTGTCTCACACGTCCTGACTCTGGGACCAAAGCTCAGGAAACCTCTGTCATCTAGAAAACTGCAGTCACGTTGGTGAAGGAAGAGGATGTGGCAAATTGAGAAATGGCTCTTGAAGCTCTCATCTGAAACCAACACAAGTACTTCTGAGTTCATTTCATTGACTTAAAGAAGTCACGTGGCCACGCCTGTCTTGAAGAGCATGGGGAGTGCCCTCCCACCACATGCTGAAAAAGGACCCTGGAACAATGATGAATAACACTGCCACTGTAGTTATTTTAATAAAGAATTATATTTTTACAGAAAAGGGGTCAGGAACTGGGTCATTTGCTAACCCCAAATCCCTACATTATTTACACCCAAAGAAAGCTGAGATTGCCCATATAACCTCTGACCATACTGTTTCTCTTCATCTCAGGCACAGTGTCCAGAAGGAAATAAATCTTGCCAAGTCTAACTCATAAAATGATAGCTTGCCAGCTACCCAAATTAAGAAGACGGATTGAAACAGCGGTCTGCTGCTATTGCAGAGCAGAGACAATTTGCTCTGTATTAAACTTAAAGAGTGATTTAAAGAGAATTCCGCCCAGACGTGAGGACTTGCTCTTTTTTATGGAATCTAAAGCAAGCGCTGACCCCTTAGGCTTTTTTACTTCCTTCATGACAAATGATGGGATTTGGAGGGAAGGTTGGAAAATGGAAAGAGAGCGGCCGTCTGCCCGCACATTTGTTACTGGAGAATTTCAGGGCAGAGATGCTTTGTGGAAAAATCATGTTCTTATTCTGTCTCCTGGAAGTTTCTTGTGAGTGAAAAAAGACTTTTTATTCTTTATTCACTGTACCTTCAGGCATTCTCTCCAAGTGAATTCTAATTCCTAAGTTTATAAATATGCGCATTTGTGAGAATTTAATTAATCCATGAAAATTTATTATTGAACACCCACTGCACAGAAAGAACTATGGGGGTTGCACCTGGGATTACAAAGGTAAATAGGATTTTGAGCTCCTTGAATGCTTTTGGATCTCAGGGGCTCACAGATAAAGTGTGAACACATGAATTAACAATGTCTCTTTCCGCTCTGGAGTGAATTATAAAGGTCAGTGGTCCCACGCTGGCAGTTTGGCTTTGCTATTTTTAACCCACCCCTCTAACTGGGGCTGACCTATGGCTTGCTCTGCCCAGCAGAGACCTGCAGAGTCCTACAGAAGAGATGCCATGTGACTTCCAAGACTAGGCCTTGCTCTCTTGGGACATTGCACTGTCATGTAAAGAAACTCTGGGTAGCCTCCTGGAGGGTGAGAGGCATGTGGAGGGAGAGACCTCGCTGACGGCCAGCACACACCACCAGACACGCGAGTGAGGCCATCAGACCCAGGCAGCCGCAGGTAAACCCCACTGGACTGCAAACACGGGACTGAGCCCAGGCAACAACATGAAGAGTGGTCCCCCCGCCCAGATGAGCCCAGCCAGCATGGCAGCCCTCAGAACTGTGAGCGAGACAGTGGTGGTTATTTGGGTGTGGTTTTTGTGCCCAGTGGCTGATCCTCGCCCACCCCTTGCACTTCCCTTCTGTGACAGCCACACAGACCTTCTTGCCATTCCCCAGGGTAATGTAACTTTTGGCGCCTTCTTGGGCATGTCGCTCTAGTCTGGAGTGCCTGCCTCCCCTTTCCCTCCTTGGAACTTCCTTGTCCTAGCTCCAAGGCCCAGGTGCCTCTCCTGATTCCCCCTGAGCCTTCTATGCACATCGCTGTTACTGGCACGTTCTCCATTGCCCCGGGGTTGGTTACAGGCTATTCTGTCCCACTGGATGCTGCCCTCCCAGGGGAAGAGGCTGCTTCCTCTTCTTCACTGACTCTTGGGCTCCCACACAGATCCTGGCATGCAGCGGGCAATGTGGTTCACTGAGTGACATGGCACGGAGAAAAACTATTATGTGAGGGTGAGCACCACACTGGGAGCCAATGCTGCCGAGACCTGGATGTAACTGGATACCATACATACAGTGCTTCTCAAACTTTAATAATGTGCACATGAATCACCTGGGGTTTTGTTCAAATGCAGGTTCCGATTCAGTAG
This sequence comes from Mormoops blainvillei, assembly GCA_004026545.1. Lineage (NCBI taxonomy): Eukaryota > Metazoa > Chordata > Mammalia > Chiroptera > Mormoopidae > Mormoops > Mormoops blainvillei. The sequence continues at coordinate 332,982 of PVJD01000802.1, read as the reverse complement.
ATCTGGAGAGGGGCACAAAGGCCTGCCTTCTATGAGGTCCCACAGTCCACACTTTGAGTCGCAAGGCCACAGAAGATACTCCAAGTGCCCAAGAAAGATGCTCAGTAGTAAACCAGGTCTACAGTGGTCCTTGGAGATAAATAATATAAATGAGTCTTGACAGTAGTGCCCATGGCCACAGAGTGTAGAACATGACTCATAAAGTGAGCCTAACCATTTTTAGGGTGCTTCAATGGAAGAGAAATGGTAAAAGGAGAATATTTATTGGGAAAGGAATGTTCTAAATAAGCATAGATTTTTAAAGGACCTACCAAAAATAAGGTGGGAAAATCGATTGTCGTAAGTACTGCTGACTATAGAACCTGGCTGATTGTGACAGATACTAAATACAGAAGCAGACAACCAACCTTTGCAGTCCTGTGCTCTGAACGAGAACAGCGACGGGACAGACACAGCGGTCGGGTTCTTAGAATGAAAGAAAGCGTCGAGTGCTAGGGCGTTGTTCATATCAGGCCCTCCTTATTTTCTTATTTGAAAAGATCACTGGGCTGCTGAAACAGAGATACATAGTCATGGCATATAGAGCATTTCAGCAGGGTGTTTGACAGTGTCCTTCCTGGGACAGATCCTGCAGTCAATGTGGAAAGAGCATGTACATTTGGAAAGATACCTAAACATGTCAGTGACTGGTGGGAAGGCAGAATGGTGAGAAAGCTGATTGATGACGGTTTACCAATGCTAAAAGAAATGCCCTGGGGTTCTTGTTGGTAGTTCATCTGAAAATATGGATGGGTGACTTAGGAAACCTAGAGTTTCTTACCAAGCAAATTATCATGAGATTAAAATACACTCTATCGGCAAAGCAACCGAAGGCAAAGTCGAGGGGACATGGCGGACTGCAGAAACGCCTGGCGTCTCTTCCCGTGTTTGCCAGTGCCAAGTCAATCTGTAGCTGACGATTGTCTTGAATATGTACTCAAATTAGCTGTGTAGCAGGCCATCTGCCGTCTCCTCCAGACGTGGTTGACAAGCCCTGGAAAAGGGAAATCCTGCCAAAATGCAAGTAACCTACTAAACTGATAATAAAGGGAAAGATAAGGGTTGGGGGCGGGGGGCGGGGAGGAGTATGTGACTGTCTTCCCAGCCCCTCTATGTCTTTCCTCGCTCCTAGTGTTTCTTTCACTGGGGAAATACTAGGTGGGGACCAGGAGACCCTGGGCCCCATCAGAGAGGCCGAGGCAGGCTGGAGTGAGGAGGCTCTGTTGTGAGAATGCAGCCTCCCACACCAGTGTCTCCATTGGAACTCAAGAACTTGCATCCTCTTGGGTTTACTGGCGGGTTTGCCGTGCTGGGAGCTGTTGGCAGATTTGTGCTCTTCCAGATGCTGGCACTGCAGTCTCTGCCCTCGTAGGGAGACCACCTCGGTTGCCTTCTCATAAACCCAAGAACCCGGTCCCACTTTTACCACCCTCCGTAGACGTGACGCCAGTTTTTCAAGTAACTGTCTTGAACTGATTGAACAACTGTCATTTACATGTGCGTAACTGCTTTGTAGTTTTCACTTTCATATACACAGTCATTCCCTTTTAATACTCATAGACACCCCAAGAAGTAATCACTATGCGATTGGAGACAGTATTGCCAAAGTAAGTAGGGCTCCACGAAGGAGGAGAGAGTGACCATCTAAGATCTCACGTCTAGTGAGTAGAAGACAAAAATGTGATTATACATCCTGTCACCAGTTCTGCCTCATTAGAGTGAGTCACCAATGAAAGAAGAGTGTGCAAACTCTAGTGCCTGCAGGGGCTCTGCAGCGAGCAGCCATGAGTGAAGCAGACCCGGCATGGATCAATACGGAGTGGCAAGGCCTGTGTCCAGCTGGAGAGCCCAGCCCAGGGCCATCCAAAGGGGCGGCCATGACTCACTGCATGATTGTTGTATGTGGGGAGTGGGCCAGTGCTGCCAGCTCTTCTAGGCAATGCTGAGAATTAAACTTTTAAAATATGGACAATGGACTCAGTTCTTTTTGAAACACTCTGTGGCAAACAAAAATCATGTGTACAATCCAGTTTTGATGAATGCATTAAAACCTTCAACTGGTGTGACACAGGAATTTTTAAAACAGGCAATACCTGACTCGTCAGGGGCACTGACCTCTTGTCCCTTAGATTGTCAAATTTTCTTTAAAAATGACAACAGCCAACACAACAACAGGTGTCTGGTATGACTGAATCAAAATTACACCTATTTTTTTTTGTCAGGTCAGCAAAAAATATAACACTTTTTGGTGCGCTGCAGATTAGTTTATGTGTGCCATGAGATGAAAGAGGTTGAAAATCATTGGATTAAAGTAACAATCACTCCCTGGTGAATGAGGCTTAGCTGCTTTGGAGGGTACTCGTATTTTAAAAGTTCATCAATGCAATTTAGTTTCTAATTTCTGCAGCCAGTGGGAGACATGTTTTTTCATCCATGGCAACTTCTTGTGCCTACGCTGGGTGCCCAGCTTCAGTGAATCTGGGCCAGAGAGGGGGAAACCGAGATGCGCGTCCATGGCGTTGCCTGGCAGTTAAAGTCGCATGGGGGTCTGAACCCTACAAGGTGGCAGCCTATCAGGATTTTGAAGAGGGCGCTATCGAAACGTGCCCGGAGAGATGCACGGAAGCCGTGAAAAAGCCATTTTCTTTTCTCTCTTTTTTTATTTTTATTTTTATTTTTATTTTTTTGGCTGGTACTGATAACTTTAAGTGTAGTTTATTGATTATGCTATTACAGTTGTCCCATTCCTTTCTCCCCTTTATTCTCCTTCACCCTGTACCCCCGCCCCCCTTCCCACCAGCATTCCCCTGACTTAGTTCATGTCCATGAGTCATACATAGAAGTTCTTTGGCTTCTCCCTTTCCTCTGCTATTCTTAATCTCCCCCTGTTTTGTACGTCTATTTTGTACCTACCATTTATGCTTCTTATTCCCTTTGCCTTTTCTCCCTTTCTCCCTCCACCCCCCCCTGCTGATAACCCTCCGTGTGATCTCCGTTGCTGTGATTCTGTTCCTGTTCTAGTTGTTTGCTTAGTCTGTTCTGGTTTTTAGGCTAAGTTGTTGATAGTTGTGAGTTTGTTGTCATTTTACTGTTCATAGTTTTGATCTTCTTCTTTTTCTTAGATAAATCCCTTTAACATTTCATATAATAAGGGCTTGGCGATGATGAACTCCTTTAACTTGACCTTATCTGGGAAGCACTTGCTCTGCCCTTCCATTCTACATGACAGCTTTGCCAGATAGAGTATTCTTGGATGTAGGTCCTTGCCTTTCATGACTTCGAATACTTTCTTCCAGCCCCTTCTTGCCTGTAAGGTTTCTTTGGAGACCTCAGCTGAGAGTCTCATGGGAACTCCTCTGTAGGTAACTGTCTCCTTTTCTCCTGCTGCTTTTAAGATTCTCTCCTCATTCTTAATCTTGGGTAACGTAATGATGATGTGCCTTGGTGTGTGCTTCCTTGGGTCCAACTCGTTTGGGACTCTCAGAGCTTCCTGGACTTCCTGGAAGTCTGTTTCCTTTGCCAGGTTGGTGAAGTTCTCCTTCATTATTTTTTCAAAGAAGTTTTCAATGTCTTACTCTTCCCCTTCTCCTTCTGGCACCCCTATGATTTGAATGTTGAAGCTTTTAAAGGTGTCCCAGAGGTTCCTAAGCCTGTCCTCATTTGCTCTTTGAATTCTTGTTTCTTCATCCTGTTCTGGTTGAATGTTTCTTTTTTCTTTCTCCTTCAAATTGTTGATTTGAGTCCCAGTTTCCTTCCCTTCCCTGTTGGTTTTCTGTATATTTTGCTTTATTTCACTTTGTATAGCCTTCACTTTTTCCTCTATTTTGTGACCATACTCAACCGTTTCTGTGAGCATCTTGATTACCAGTGTTTTGAACTCTGCATCTGATAGGTTGGCTATTTCTTCATTGCTTACTTGTATTTTTTCTGGAGCTTTTATCTGTTCTTTCATTTGGACCATATTTCTTTGTCTTGGCACGCCTGTTATGTTGTGAGGGACAGAGCCTTAAGTATTCTCCAGGGCGGGGCAACCCACATCGCTGCATTGTGGCACTGTGTATGTGGGAGGGGTCAGAGGGGGAACAATGCCCCTTGCTTGATTCTTGGCCGGCTTTCAGTCACTTTCCCCACTACACACAAACAAATTGAGTCCTTCTGGTGCTGATCCCCAGATGGATGGGTTTGTGTGCATTCTAGGACCCTGTGGGTCTGTCCAACGAACACTCTGTGAGGCTGGGAGTTTGTCCTGCTGCTGCAACCCCCACAGGTCTTTACAGCCAGAGGTTTTGAGGCTTTCTTTTGCTGCGCTGGAACCCTGGGTTGCATGGTCTGTCTCACTTCCTAGTTGTTCCTCCCGGTTTATCTACACACAAATGTGGGTCCACCCGGTCCACCAGCTGCCATCTCACCGACCCAGTCGGCCGGCCATTGCCTGTCCTGGTCCTCCAGACGTCGCCTTGCCACGTGTCCTTTCCACCCTGGCTACCTGCCTCCGCCCCTCCTACCAGTCTGGACGACTGTTTCTTCTTTAACCTCTTGGTTGTCGGACATCCATACAGTTCGACTTTTTGACAGTTCTGGTTGTCTTTTGTTTTTAAACTTATTGTTGTCCTTTTGGTTGTGCGAGTAGGCAAAGTATATCTACCTATGCCTCCATCTTGGCCGGATCTCTCTTTTTTTAAATTTAATCTTTATTGTATTTTTTTTTCATTAGCCCCTTTATGCCCTATTTTTGAAAAATGGGGAAAAGGCTGTCTGAACCTTAGTTTCTACTGTTGGGGGTGTTGCAGAACAGGGCCGCTTTCAAATTGCACCTGTTCGTCGTCTGTACCAGTGTGTGGAGGAGCTCTCCACAGGAAAGGGCACAGTTTCATCCCGAGCAAGCCTTTTGGTGGGCTGATGACAGCAGACTTAATACTGAGGAAGGAGTTTCAGAGGAACATAGAATCAACTTCTGAAGTGAAGGATCCACCTAGCTGGAGCGATTAAAAAATACTCGGAGGAAGGGGGGTTCCTCCCGAGAGAGGAAATTTGTTGGAGCCTCAGTGGCTCAGCACTGGCACTCAGCTCACGGAATCTCCCAGGAGCTTTAAAAACCACCGCTACTGGGGCCCAGCCTCAGCGGGTAGGAGTTGATTGGCTCAGGGTCTGTCTAGGCCCCTGCATTTTCCACAGCTCCCGGCACTCTGGTTGAGGACCACTACCCCATGTCTGAAGTTCTGACTTCCCTGCATCAGGGCACCTGGGAGCTTATTAAAATGCCCACTGCTGGGCCCCATCCCTGAAATCTGTATTTTTAAAGACCTCACCTTCAGCCTTGCCCCAGGTGACCTTTGGCTTAGGGTGTGAGTAGCCAGTTTTTTTTGTCCCAGAGCGTGCGCCCACACGCAAATACACACACACACACACACACACACACACACACACACACACATGCTATTTGCCACTAATAAATAGAAACACTCAGTGTCCTACTTTGGGCAAGCACTTGAGGGGAAAATAATAGATTTCCTGAAACAAATGTCATTTAAGTTGCAAAGACCGTGCCTGCCTGATTCTTCAGTGCAGGAGTGTGGGACGGGCTCAGCAGGCTGTGTTTTGGGAAACGGGCAGGCGAGGACTGGGTCAGATCAGCAGGTAACAGTGGTTTTCTGGATAACCTCAGGCTTTCCCAGTGAGAGGTCTTCCAGTCCATTGATCTTGTGTCCTTGCTTCCTGCCTGGAATGGTGTCTCGTAGAAAATGATGCCAGACCACTGTCAGTGCAAGACTGAGGGCTGTTTGTCCCCTTGCTTGGTTCTTTTTAAGAATCCAGAAAACAGCTTTGCCCAATATATGGTAAATTAAGTTTTGCTTACTCTCTTTTGCCTAAAGAAATCACTGTAATATAACAACTTCAAGACCTCTGAATGTCATGATTTTATTTCTGGCAATATAATATTTGTGTATCTAGGTCTTAACAGGTTACAAAAGCCTATGAAACAAAAGCAGCCTGTTTTCCCCGCCTCTGATTCTTATGCCCCGTATCTCAAAGCTTGCTTTGCACTTTTAGTGTTGGGCTTTGCATGACTGAGTCACCTGCTAATGTTGTTGTTGTTGTTGTTGTTGTTGTTGTTGTTGTTACTACTACTTTACGATAAGAGAAGAATTTATGTGAGCTACAGTAGGAAAGGGAAAAGATACAAATACTGTGGATCAAATATCGCCTCAGCCCATGTGGACTCCTGACCTCATTTTCCCTCCTGTATTTACAGGAGACACACTTCTCTCTGACTATCTAGGCCAATGTCTACCAGAAACTCCCCTTCTGATTCCAACCTTGTCTAATTATTAACACAAAGAGATACTACAAGTTGTCGGTTGGGGAGAAAATTTATGTTTAGGGAACTGATTTTATTGCATCTCCAAATGGCTTTGATGTAAACCTACTATGCCTTTTTATATATCGTCAAACGCTTTGCTTTCACTCCAAGAATATTATCCTCCAGCCAGGTCATGCTCTTTTCCTTTTTTTTTGTTTTGTTTGTTGTTATGCAAATAAATAGCCGATTGCACATGGCATAAATATACATAGGCTTTACACTGCAGAGCTATATAGTTTATGTGACACTTATAGGCAGAGAACTTTTGTGTGAGGAATGAAAACCCTGTTTAACATGTCCACATCTCATGTATTTCTTGATGGAAGAGAGTCATCATTTATGGCAGCCATCTAGATTTTATTCCAAAGACTGAATTTTCTGTTTATATATCCGAAATGCCAGATTCCCCAGGTTTCGGGCACGGGAAAGGGAGAGGAACCATTCAGGAACACATAGGGTGTTGGGTATGAGTGTCAGTGATTTTTTTTTCATCCAAAGTCTCATATGCTCAATTTGTTTTCCTTGCTTACATGTGGAACTGACCCCTAAACGTGCTGATAAGAGAAGAATAAGTAAGCAAACGCTCCCAGGGTTTGAGGCTGATATAAAAGTCACTTGGTTTCAGTGAACCGTACTGGAACACGAGCCTTTTGTTTGCTGTTGAAAGTTTAGCACTTGAATTTCGGGTTGGGCTGTTCAGTTCATTAAGGAAAATGTGGACACCTCATGCCAACGCCTGTTTTCTTTAGTCCCTGAGAATGGAAGGCATTGTGTGTCCAGTACACACACCAAAAAAGCAAACAGTGACTTAATTGTGCCCTGGGAACAAAAGCTCTTACCTAGGGACAAGATGGGAGACCCCAGGCTTCTGCTGGTCCTGCTTTGTGCTTTGCAAAGTCAGTGTCTCTGGGAAGCCCAGAGCAAATGTCTGGCCTGTTGCTGGTGTTTCAGTGGGAAAGTAATCCATGAACTGCTTTCTCCTAGAGCTTCCAAATGAGAGGGACTTGGCAAATTTGGAAGAGACCAAGAGTCTAGGTCCTAGGCTTCCCAACAAAGACGAGGCATAAAGCAGGAGGAGGGGACTGAAGAGGGAATGGAGAGAGTTTGGTTCTCCCACTCTGTCTGCCTCTTTGCAAACATCCCAGTGACACAAATTGTGGTTACATCACATGACTGCCCCTCTGCTTGCCAGTAGTTCAGCTTCAGTTAAAATCTATTTTAAAGCACTTACCACTGTTCACTTGTCTGCGGCAGTGGGTGCATGGGAGAGTAAGAATTTGGGGGCATTCAGCATTGCAGGTGCCTAAGGACGGTCCCTCGATTCCTCTGTCACATGAACGTGGTATCCCTGAATCTCCTTGAATGGTGACAAAGTGAGTAGAAGCCTCTTTTTGCTTGAGAGTGGCCAGGAGTCGGCTCTGCTGTGTGGGCTCTGCCGTCGGCTCCAACCGGTGCCTGGTTGATGACCCTGAGTCCCAAGTCACTGTATTTCTTTTTGCCTTTGGAGTGTCAGTCAAGACCAGGATCTCAAGTGTTCTTTGTTCACTGGGGAGAAGGTTAGCTTGCCAGAATTGGGAATACAGTGTTTCAAATAAAAAGCGTTGCTTCAGAATTTGAAATTCCCATTCCCCCAGCAGTTCTCTCTAGTGTTGGTAAATCCAGACCGAAGACTATAGCAGCTAATGATAATAGTGGCCGCAAAGACAAAACAGGCATTTACTGACCTTTCACATTGTCCAAGCCCTTGATAAGCATTATCACTTAGAATCCTCACAGTAAGTGAGGATTTTAAAATTTAAGCAAAATGAAGAGCTAGTATTTAGATTGGGTCCCAAGACGATGGCTAAATATATTATGTTCTCCTTGAAGTCATGACATCATAAATCTAAGTCAGCATTTCCCCCGCCTCAGTGCACACATGAGTTCCCTGGGATGTTAACATGCAGATTCTGACTCAGTAGGTCTGGGTGGGGGCTGGGAGTGTGCAGGTCCACAGAACGTACTGGGGGGCAAGCTTGAACTCAGACATTGCCAAGCCTGGCCCATGATTGGAATTGCCTGGAGAGATTCTAAACCCACAGCTCCCCATCCACCCCCGAGATGCTGATTCTTAGGACAGCAACCTTGCTTTTGCAAACCAGAGCAAACCAGGGCCCTGAGAGCACCCGTGATCTGTACAAGGTCACACAGCGAGAACCCGGCCTCTGGGGACCCAGGATGCCCTCGTTCCTCGCACTACCTGAGACTTAACATTGACTGGTACCATCTGCTGAAAGACGTGCTCAGGATCGTCCTGCCTGGAGGGTTTGTGGTGCACTGCACATTTCTCCCAGGCGGCACTGCAGCTAAGGCTCTGTCTCTCCAGGGTGGAAGTGCTGCTCCCCAAAGAACTGGTGACACTCGAGTTTTGTCCTTTGCACACAGCTATTTATTAATGAAACATCTGGTTGACATGAGGAGGAAGAGGAAAGGGAGAGAGTGGGTGGGTCTGGCGCAGTGGGGATATGTGTTTCTGGAAGAGGCCTGATGTGTTTGCAGAGGTGGGCAGCACAGCTGGGGTTTTCCCCTGACCCAGCTGCACTGTTGTGGCCTGTCCCTGACTAGGAAGGCTCAGACTTCTGGAAGTGCTCTCAACACCAGCTGAGCACCCTAAGGAACTCAACAAGCTGTAGGGAATGGTCCTGCAAGATTCATACCCCTGATCTCTAAGATTCTATTACTCCTGATCATTTGGGGTTTTGAAAGTTTCTTTAGAATTATTTTCATTATGGAATGTTTGTTAGGATTACTTTTGGCTACTTGCGCCAGAAATCCAAAACCATCATGGCTTACAGAAAACAGGAGTTTATTTCTATCTCATGTGGAAGGAGCCCAGAGCTGCTGTGGCAGTGCTGTGGTATCAAGGACTTTGCCTCCTTTTATGATGTTACTCTGCCATCCTAAGTGTATGATTTGCACTTTCGGGTCCAGTATGGTTACGTGTGCTCCAGCCCTCAGATCTTCATTCCATCTAGGAAGAAGGGAGGAAGAAGGGCATGCCCTTTTTTGTGAAGGACATTTCTTGAATGTTGCACATAGTACTTCAGTGTATATATCCTATTGGCCAGAATATAGTTTCCTGGCCACAGCGAGGTAGTTACACAGCCATAAGAAAAGCTAGGAAGTGTGGTTTTTATACCAAGGGGGCCAGATTTCCAGCTAAAAATTGGCAATTCTAGGACTTAAGACAAAGGAAAGGTCAACTACTGGGATAAACAACTGTCCCTGCCTCCCCTGGGTCTTAAGGGCATTTCCAAAGCCGGGTAGTGTTTGGATTAGGTCCACAGGTTTTAAATGGATGCTTCTGAGCCACTTTCTATAACACAGGAACTTTGCAGTCACGCTGGATCTCTTAAACATTCCTCCAAGAGGAACCAGAGCTACCCATTTTAGATCTTAATCACTTAATTATGATTTAATAATTTAATTAGGGCTGATGTGGAATGAAGTTATAAGGAGAAAGTTGCTGATAATAATCAAAGCTTAAACGTAGAAGGCAAGACTCGTAGATTCATAGTGACCCTCCAGGTGCCGCCTTCAGCTTGCCGGGGATGTTTGCACGTGTTTGGGACCCTAATGAGATTAACAACAGTAACCACAGCAATTGCGGGAAAATGGACCAAGTCTCAGCACCAGAAGGGATGTTTGGTTCTGAGTGAGCATTGGGTGCTTTCCAGGACATGATACGGCCTCTGGATCTTAAGGTGTGTTTGGGTCCTGAGATCCTTATTTTGAATGAAGGCCCAGAACTAGAGGTACGTGGCCTGTCCATCTTTATAGAGGCTTCAAAGGAGCAATGTGAGGAGTGACATCGATATTATTTGAACATTGATAATTAAGTAGATAATTTCTAGAGCTAGTTATAGGGGGCCAATCTGTGTCCTTTGTAGAATGTCCCACCTCGTTCCCAGAGGATACTTCCTGCACCACCGAAAACTCTCATGAGTGGGATGAGGGTTATCACTTCCCTGCCCTCCAGCTTTTTTTTCCCCCTAACAGTAAACACTACGTTTTCCCTTTAGAAGAGAATGTGTGAAGAGAGGTGGAAGAATAAGAATAATTTTCTTGTACCTAATCATCCCAAACTTGAACAAAACACTCTTCGCATTCCCAGGCATCAGGGTGCTCCCTGGGCAGGTGAAGTCTAGGGCAGAACAGAAGGTGTGGGCAGGATGTGCGCTGCGCGGCCTGGAGGCAGACCCAGCCAGCCTCAGGGAGCCGGGGAGCAATACAGTTAAATCCTGAAACCGGAAGTTGCCAAATCTTACATGTTTCCCAGAAACTTTCCATGGTTCGATGGTTTGCTTTTTCTAACGAGCGCAGGATGTCATCCTCTTAAATGTCAGCACATTCCAACTTTTGAGTGGATTTTTGTGGGCTCATTCTTCACACACATGCACATACACACAGACCACAGTCAATGAAAAAATGTTCGAATTTGTACTAAAGGCAGGCTGAGCAAATAAGTTTTCCTGTTCTGACTGCATTGCTTTTTTCTGTGTACTAATAGTTGTAAGAATTTTAAAAACAAAGCATAATGAACTCATATATTTGTTCTTATGTTTTTCCCATAGTATCTAAGTCTCGTCTCTTTAAACTGCATGATGTTTGCATATATAGAAAGGGTTTTGTCTTAAGTGCCTGTCTGTTCTCAGAGGGAGAGAAGCCAAGGCTTGGGCGTCTGACAGTCCTTGGCGGCATCTCGGCTTCCCCCCTCACTGGCTGCCTGTCCCTGGCAAATTACATATTTCCCTAGACCTCAGTTTTCATTTTCCTACAATAGAAATGTCTGTGTCCTCACAGGAGAGTGACAGGAAGCTCTAGAGGACATGAAGGGCCCAGCCTAGTGCCTGGCTGCCTGCAGCTGCTCAGTGCATGGACGTTTCCTTTGTCTCAGTTTTTCCCTTCACCTTCTTTAAAGAAAAAACCCTGCCAGTCAGTGGTTAGAGGAAGAAATATTAACCTGGTTTGTCACTGAAATTTTTATGAGAACCTGCTGAGGGACTCAAGGTCAATGGGGGCAAAGCTGAGCTGTTTCCTCTACATCTGTGGTTCTCAAAGTATGGCCCACAGCTCCACGGCATCTAGGAACTTGTTAGAAATGCAGACTCTCAGCCCCATCCCACACGTACCGATTGAAAACTCCGGGGTTGGAGCCCAGCGATCTGTGCGTTAACCAGACCCCTGGGTGATTTCAATGTATACTAATGTTTGGGAACCTCTAGTCTCTCCGTCTTGGTTCCCAGATCTTGCTGGACCTTAGAATCTTCTGGGGAGCGTTTTAGAATATCAACACCAGGCCCTGGCTTCTGTGGCTCAGTGGTTTGAGCACCGGCCTGTGAACCAAAGGGTCGCTGGTTCAATTTCCCAGTCAGGGTACGTCCCTAGGTTGCAGACCATTCCCCACCGCCACCAAGTAGGGGGTGTGCTAAAGGCAACCACACATTGATGTTTCTCTCCCTCTCTTTCTCCCTCCCTCACCTCTCTCTGAGAATGAATGAATGAATGAATGAATAGAAGAAGAAGAATGCCAACACCAGAGATTCTGATTCAGTGAGTCTGGGATACAGCCCAGGCATGGTTTTTTGTTTTTTTTAAGGCTCTACAGGTGATTCCAATGTGCACCCAGATTGTAAAATTCTGCTCTGAAGAGTTCTGTCTTGTCCTCCCTCTTTCTTCTTTTCTCTTTTCCTCCCTTCCTCCTCCTTCATGGACTCTTTGGGTTGGGAAGTTGGAATTAGGGGAAGAATTCTCTTCTGACATCAGCTCAGAGGAACTCATGGGGACTGGGTAAAATGCTACCCACAAAACACAGAAGATTCCCATTGTCTTTGCCTCGTTCCTATAGTGTTCTGTTGTCTTTGGATGGCAGTCTTCTGGGTTTAAATGTAGCACTTGCTCAGGTAGAAGGTTTGAAAAAACCTAGGACACTTTGAAGGAGAAAATAATAATCTCTCATATTCTTATTCCTCCAGAGATCCCATTAATGTTAACACTTTGCTGTGTTAGCCTCTAGTCTTGCATGTAGATGTCATTTTTAAATATAAAGTTAGGATCTTGCACTGTATATAGCTGCATATTTTAATTTTTTACCTAATACTATATTATGATAATTTTGCATGATATTCTTTGAATTCTTTTTTGAAACCAACATCAAATTGCACTGTATACATTTGTCATAATTGGCTCAGCCATTTCCCTCTGGTTAATTCCTTTCTTCCCCCCATGATAAGTTCAAATATCCTTGTATATACATCTTTGATTGTTTTCTGATTATTTCCTTAGGATAGATTCCTAGAAGCAGAAACACTGAGCCAAAAGTTACAAACACTTTAAAGGTTCTTATTCCATCGTGCCAAGTTTGTTTCCAGAAGGGCTGTGCCATTTCACTCCTACTCTCCAAGATCGTGCCTGCTTCCTTGTACTTTTGCTAACATTGGTTATTATCTTACAAAACAAACAAGCATACAAACAAGATATGTCATTTTGCTGAGCCAAGTGGTCATGTCCTTGTTCTCCAGCAGCTCTCCCTGGATGTAGTCACAAATTTCTAAACCTATGTGTCTTTATCTTCCTTTCATTCATCTTTTGGAATCATGTTTATGTTTAAATGTCTGACAGCTCTCATTTGGGGATTTTCATCTTATCTCGGGGATTTGAGACCATCTGGAATTCTCAGCTCTAGCTCTATTGCATCTGGGCTTCATCTTTAATGCCTTTGTGCCTTTTAACCCATTCATTCCGTGCCCACCAGTGCTTACCAAGAGGACACAAAGCACAACACCCGCGAGAGACCCTTAATAAATGCTCCGGAATCTTGCAGCAAAAGGCATACATAGCATTACAGTCAAAGGTAAATTTCTCTGGACCGCTGAGGTGTATGTCATCTAGTACAGAAGTGACACTGTACCCCCACCACACACACATCCATGTACGCACAAACACGCAAACGCTCAAGTGCACTTCTTCATTGCATTATGCAGGGAAGTCTTTTAGGGCTCCCAACTGAAATAATCAAGAGTATCCATTTTTTCTTGGCCTTCCTTGACAAATGATATTTAATTAATTGACACCCTAAACGCCTTGCAGTTATAGACCCTCAAATGGAACATGCCTTATTTAGTAGAGGAAGAGGTCAAGAGCACTTCCACTGTTCACGTTTCACGCCTTGCAGCCATCTCAGCTTGTCACAATGGTAAGCCCTAGAGGTCAAGCCAAGATGGCCAGTCTTGAGGTTTGGGACCCTCCTAGGAAAGCCTCCTTTCTGGAAGGGCAGTGGAGAATTAGTGGATCGTCATTGTTCTAATCCATGAGGCTTCTCTGGATATCTTTGTACCCTAGGTGCTCCACTTTTGCAAGTGTGAACAGCTACCCACCAGCTTGAGTTTAAGCTTAGAGCCTCAGGAGGTCTGTGAAGAAAAACAGCAGACACTCAACTGTCGGTTAATTCTGAGAACTTGACATTATTTGGGAGGCGGGGAATCCCAGGAGGGACAACTCAGGGTCAAGGCCACAGATTTACACACTCACTTCTATTTGTTTGCCAAGTGAGTCCTCTTTTTCAGCTTAGGGAAATGGAATACTAACACTGGAAGGAACTGATGGTCTTACCTTTATGCCAAAGGCTGCCGGGTGTGTTCTGTCCCAGCCATCCAGCCATCCACCCACCCTTCCAGTAATATTTATTGAACACCCACTGTTAGAAAGCAGCCACTCCTGCGTGGTCCACAGTTTTCTAAAGCACAAAAATAATGTACAACACATGAGTGTGTGCTAAGTATCCAGAGGCCCCGTAGTCTAGAGACTCACTTGCATACACCGGATATTTTTGTTAAGACAAACAAATAAAAAATTAGCCAATAGCAAGCCCTCATCCATTCAGAGACGGTGCTTATGGCAAATAAATAGCGACTGAGGAGGCAGGCAGGGGAAGCCTGTAACTATGGGCGAGAACATCGTGGTTATGGCCAGAACCGCCCATTTGGCTCCTTCTTCCAGACAATTCCTTTTAGTTCCTAATTTTCAAAATAAGTAAATAAGGAGGTCTGTATTTTGGGGGTGTGGTAGGCTTGGATAATGGCCCCCAGAGATGTCCTCCTAATCCCTGGGACCCGCAGATAGTTACCTTATATGGTATAAGGGACTTTGCAGAGATGGCTATAGGAGAGGTGGGTGTTCCAGGTGTTCCAGTGCAGAAGTGATATCAGATAGTTTGTCCTCATAAATTCAGCTTTTAGACCACATGTCCTAGTTTTGATTTGGAAAATACGATCTCCGCAGCAGGTCACACAGGAATGAACTCTCTCTTTCATCCCTTTGTCTTCGGAGGAACCTCTTCCCCCAAGGTTCAGTCTATCGAGCACTACCGAGTGCCTTCTGTATGCCAGGCTAGCATAAGAGTCACTGCACGGACTGATTCTTGCCGCCGCTTTGCTTAGCCTCGCCACCTGCCCTAAGACTTCCCTCGTTGCTGCCCTCTGCGGTATTCCGGCGGTGATTAGGTTGCCCCTGAAAGGTGGCACGTACGTGGATCTCCCAGGCACAGTGGAGATGTGAAGCTTACGAAGGGGTTTCCTGAAGGTTTAAGGAGAAGCAGTGCTCAGAGTGCGGTTCTAACAGCACGTGAGGACATTTAACACGAACATTCGGTCACTGTGTTGGTATGTGGCCTTTATACGGCTCTGTGTAGACTCTACAGTAAAATGCTGATGACACAGACCTCTGTGGGACCACTGTACCCACTTCCCCTCACTACAGAGACAGCACAGGGTGAACGTGTGTCCCAGGTCGATGAAATCAGGTAACTTAGCCAAATTGTTTCTCGCCACCTGCTGTCAGTGCCCTTAACCACTCCCACACTGTCTAAAACTGCGATGATGGCCGTTTCTCTCTGCTGTTCAGACCTGTGTCCAGAAACAAAATAGCTTTTGGAGATGCACAGATGTTTTTATTATTCCTTGGTCACAAACTGTGTTGCTCAAATCGCACTGTTTCATTGTGCTTTCATTTTCATTTTTCCTTTTGAGTGGAGGACCTGGGAGTAGCAGTGAGTGGTGGCCTGGCTGGGAGTGTCCTTCCTGCACCCTGATTAGCATCGTTAAAGCTCTTCTGTCTGGAGGCAGACAGACTTAGGTTTGCCTGAGCACAAGCCGTGATGGTGCAACCAAGCCGAACTTTTGAAAAACTTAGCTAATTTACTAACAACAATATCCTCAAATCGAAATGGAGTTAAAACCACATATTATCATTATCAGTAACAGAGAAAGCTGACCCCAGGGCCTGTGTTTTCGGAGGTGTTTAAGCCTATTTCAGTTTTGAGATCCACATGTTCTGTGTAAGTTTGCGGCTAGGTTGGGCTGTAAACTAGAATAGGTTCTCAGTACCCTTTTGGCCACATGGAACATACCGTTGTGGGACAGAAGCAGTGTGCTCACGTGACCAGCCTATAAAACAGAGCCAGCCTGAACACCTGCCCGACTGAACCGGCTTAGAGAAACGTCACCTAGCGAGGAGAGGGTGTGTGGTCAGGGAACAAACCAACAATTCAACCTGCCCTTTACCTGGAGTAGATCACACACCCATAGGTCATATGTTTTTACACATTCATTCCCGCTCATTTTCTTTCATTTGAAACTCTTGGGTTGAATGTAATAAGAAATTGTAACTGAAATTTAACTATTTTTTAAGTATAGTTTATTGATTATGCTTTTACAGTTGTCCCATTCCTTTCTCCCCTTTATTCTCCTTCACCCTGTACCCGCGCCCCTCTTCCCACCAGCATTCCCCTGACTTAGTTCATGTCCATGAGTCATACATAGAAGTTCTTTGGCTTCTCCCTTTCCTCTGCTATTCTTAATCTTCCCCTGTTTTGTACGTCTATTTTGTACCTACCATTTATGCTTCTTATTCCCTGTACCTTTTCTCCCTTTCTCCCTCCACCCCTCCCTGCTGATAACCCTCCGTGTGATCTCCGTTGCTGTGATTCTGTTCCTGTTCTAGTTGTTTGCTTAGTCTGTTCTGGTTTTTAGGCTCAGTTGTTGATAGTTGTGAGTTTGTTGTCATTTTACTGTTCATAGTTTTGATCATCTTCTTTTTCTTAGATAAGTCCCTTTAACATTTCATATAATAAGGGCTTGGCGATGATGAACTCCTTTAACTTGACCTTATCTGGGAAGGACTTGCTCTGCCCTTCCATTCTACATGACAGCTTTGCCAGATAGAGTATTCTTGGATGTAGGTCCTTGCCTTTCATGACTTCGAATACTTTCTTCCAGCCCCTTCTTGCCTGTAAGGTTTCTTTGGAGAACTCAGCTGAGAGTCTCATGGGAACTCCTCTGTAGGTAACTGTCTCCTTTTCTCTTGCTGCTTTTAAGATTCTCTCCTTATCCTTAATCTTGGGTAATGTAATGATGATGTGCCTTGGTGTGTGCTTCCTTGGGTCCAACTCGTTTGGGACTCTCAGAGCTTCCTGGACTTCCTGGAAGTCTATTTCCTTTGCCAGATTGGGGAAGTTCTCCTTCATTATTTTTTCAAAGAAGTTTTCAATGTCTTACTCTTCCCCTTCTCCTTCTGGCACCCCTATGATTCAGATGTTGGAACATTTAAAGGTGTCCCAGAGGTTCCTAAGCCTGTCCTCATTTTTTTAAATTCTTGCTTCTTCATTTTGTTCTGGTTGAATGTTTGTTTCTTCCTTCTGCACCAGATCGTCGATTTGAGTCCCGGTTTCCTATCCTTGACTGTTGGTTCCCTGTATGTTTTTCTTCATATTACGTTGCATAGCCTTCACTTTTCCCTGTATTTTGCAACCATACTCAACCATTTCTGTGAGCATCCTGATTACCAGAGTTTTGAACTCTGCATCTGATAGGTTGGCTGCTTCTTCATTGCTTAGTTCTGTTTTTGGATCTTTGATCTGTTCTCTCATTTGGGCCATATTTTTTTGTCTCCTCACTGGCTGTTATGTTGTAAGGGGCCAAACCTTAGGTATTTGCTAGGGCAGGGCCACCCATGTGCTGCTTTGTGGCCCCATATGTGGGGGAGGAGTCTGAGAGGGAACAATGCTACTTAGCTGGCTCTCAGAGGCTTTCAGTTACTTCCTCCACTACCCACAAGCAAATTGGACCCTTTTGCTGCTGGTTCCTGGGTTGGTGGGTTTGTGTACATTCCAGGACCCTGTGGGCTCCTCCAACAAACTCTCCTGTGAGGCTGGGAGTTTCTCCTGCCACCGCAACCCCTACGGGTTTTTACTGCCAGAGGTTTTGAGGCTTTCTTTTCCCGTGCTGGAAACCTGGGTTGTGCAGTCTGTCTTGCTCTCCTGTTGTTCCTCCCAGTTTATCCGCACACAAATGTGGGACCACCAGCTGCCATCTCACCTGCCTGGTCCTCCAGCAGCATCCTTGCCACGTCCCCTCCACTCCAGCTTCCCATCTCCATCTCCACCCTCCTGTCTCCATCTCCACCCCTCCTACCAGTCTGGATGAATGTTTCTTCTTTAACTCTTTGGTTGCCAGACTTCCATACAGTTTGATTTTCTGACAGTTCTGGTTGTCTTTTGTTTTTAAACTTGTTGTCGTCCTTCTTTTGTCTGAGCAAGGAGGCAAAGTGTATCTACCTAGGCCTCCATCTTGGCCAGAAGTCCTGTAACTGAAATTTAACTTGAACAGGGCCTCACATACAGAGTTTGGTACTCTACACAAAATTAACCAAACTCTAAAAGAAAAGAACCCTAGAAGACCTTCAAAGCTATACTATTTAAAATAAAATAATCAACTTTATGTTTTTAACAAAAACGGGTTTTGTGCTCTGCTGGAATCTGGTCCTGTACCAGGTACATCCTTCTCTTCCACTTCCTTTCTTAGTGAGCTGAAATAGCTAGTGAGATCTGACGTGGACATAAAGTACCATATTTTGCCATGTATAATGTGCACCTTTTGCCCAAATTTTTGATGGAAAAATAAGAATGCACATTATACATGGGTAGTACCTGAAATACCGTGTATCTGTTCTTGTGTTTTGTAATTATTGGTCCCATAAAATTTCTTGTGCCATAATATGTTCAAAAATCAATGCTAAAATTCCTTTATAGTACAAAAAACAAGTATCTAAATATAAATAAATAAATAATTGCATTAAAAAATTGAACAACGGGTTTTTTTCCTGAAAGTTTGGGCCAAAAACGTGGGTGTACATTATACATGGCAAAGTACAGCA
Source organism: Mormoops blainvillei (assembly GCA_004026545.1). NCBI lineage: Eukaryota > Metazoa > Chordata > Mammalia > Chiroptera > Mormoopidae > Mormoops > Mormoops blainvillei. The sequence goes on along the minus strand of PVJD01000802.1, from coordinate 314,333 downwards.
ATACTAAAAGAGTTACTAGAATCTTGGCAGCTCTTCTGATTGTACCAAATGATTTAAAGTGAAATAAACTTGGAGATTTATATTAGTCATATTGCAGACTGGGTGGCTTAAACCACTGAAGGTAATTTTCTCACAGTTCTGGAGGCTGGAAGACCGAGAACAGGGTGCAGTGTGGTTGGCTTCTGGCAAGAACCCTCTTCTGGGGTTGCAGACGCCGCCTTCTCACTGTGTCCTCAGATTCCTGAGAGAGGAAGCTCTCTGGTGTCCTATACGAACAGCACTAATCCCACCATGAGGTCTCTACTCTCAGGACCTAACTGTAATCACTTCCCAAAGGCCTCACCCTCAAATGCTGCGGCCGTGGGGGTGGGGCTTCAACATGTGATAGAGAGGGAAGGGGCGCACATTTAGTCCATAACAAGGTGAAGTGAGTTTAAAAAGTTGGCGATGTCACCAAAAAGCCTATAGAGAACAACAGTCATCAGACTCTTGAGGCCCAGTAATGGTTGACATTCGGTGACAATCTTCACTGCCCTTCAGTTGAATGGACAAGTCCTAAGAAGTGTCGTTAGGAGTGGCTAGCAAGTTTACTGAGACCGACTCCCACTTCAGTGGCTTCGCCATGGTTCTCCATGACCTCGAAGATTTTCTCCCCCCTGCGGTCACACTGTGTCTGCAGCCCCCACTTCTAATGGGGTCTCTGTGCCAGAACGGACCCTGAGATATTGGCAATAGAACCACAGCGGCACCAGCAGCAACGAAGTGTGTTTATGTTCTGTCAAGAAGTAGCTGCTGGGACCTGGGACCTTTTTTCCTCTAGGTCAATGGCAGATACAGTTGGCCACGTTTAAAGTGGCATGATGTTTCTCTTTCTAGTTTTAAACAGGGAGAAGGAAGGAAGCCAAGGAATGGTAAACAGGAAGAAAGATTCCTAGAGATTGTACTTCTCAGCCAAGAGAGAGAAGAATAGCATTATATTGTTACAGATTCCCCTTCTGAGGGATATTTTAGGGGGACAAAACTCATCATTCTATGCCTGACACATAGACAGTGCTCAAAAAATGTTCATTAAAAAAAAGATTTTTTTAAAGATTTTATTTCTTTTTAGACAGAGAGGAAGGGAGAGAGAAACAGAGGGAGAGAAACATCAATGTGTGGTTGCCTCTCGTGCGCCCCCTACCAGGGACCTGGCCCACAACCCAGGCATGTTCCCTGACTAGAAAATCGAACTGGCTTCCCTTTGGTTCGCAGGCAGATGCTCAATCCACTGAGCCACACTAGCCAGGGAAAAAAATATTTATTGAGTGAGTGAGTGAATGAATGAATGAGTGCATGCATGCAAGCGCCAATCACCTGGAATTCAGGTAGAGAGAACCCCATTGTTCCACATGCTTAACTTTCCATTTGGCAGCAGCTCTGAGCACTCTATTTGAAAATGCCTGCGGCAGACGTAGCGAGTCCCTCATGACAGGCTTGTTAATGCCTGTGACTTTCACGAGCTAGGGGAAATACTGCATACCAATGCCAGGATCGCTCACGGTGAAGGAGAAATGAATCAGCCCTGTGTTTACATAGAGAGGGCAGATGTCTGTGAACAGTGAAAATCTGGGCTCACAAACTTCCCGCTCACCCCTCCCCTGTCATCCTGTCAGCCTCTTTAATGTCCTCATTTCCAGTAACCTTTTCCTCTGCTCCACTGCATCTCCAGAAGCTCGAACCGAAGCTCTATTTCTAGGCAGCCATCTCGTGGCACCGGCCCCCTACTGACTTACCCAGCCCTCCTGCCATAACCACTCTCGGCCTCGTTGGAAACTTCCAGTCCATCCACCACTTTTTCACTATCCATCACCACTCTCCCTTCTCTACTTTAGTCTTTGGGCAGGAGGAGGGATTAACTATGAAATAAATAGAATTATATAAAAAATCAATTTACCGTATAGGATCAGACTTCTGGAAATAGCTGAATCATAATCTCTATTTGTATTTCTCCCTGGGCCGGTTACATTTTATAGCTTCATGGGGCGTACTGCTTAGAAATTTTGATGTTTGCCTTTTTGGAGCCAAAAGCTCAATCTACATGAACCACATGAACAGCGATTTGCTAGAGGAGGCTGAGTTGAGGCTCAGTAAATGTCTTCAAGTGCATAAATATTTGTTAGAACGTGTTGATTGTCCAACTGGACTCCCACAGTCCAAAGAGCGGAGTATGTTTAAAAAGAAAACCATCTTAGTGCCTATAAATGAAGAGGTGAAAATGTGTTCAGATACTTTTAAGAGAAATATCCAAAATACATAGTCTGAGTTTCCAACAGAATTTTTGGTCTTAGTCTTTTAATAAGGTCAGCTGTAGTATCTTTTATCTTCCAATGATTAATGTGCTAAATTAGCAATGGTTCACCTCCCAGTGACTTTACAAGTGTCCTTTTCACCTTTCTCCTATAAATAATCAAGCTACGCCCCAGTTTTATATTATAACTACAAAGTCAGCTAGAGCACTTGAGTACGGCTAGTCTGAACTGAGGTGCGCTGTGGGAGTACAGCTTACCCTGGGGTTCAAGCACAAAAAAAAGGAAGGCTAAAATGTGTCACAATTTTTAATTCTTGATATGTTGAAATTATAATATTTTGATATGTTGGGATACATGAAATATATTATTAAAGTTAATTTTACCTGTTTCTTTGTAGCTCTCTCAGTGTGGCTACTCAAAAACTGTAAATTGCTCATGGAGCTTGCATTCGTGGCTTTTATTTCTTTTGAAAAGCTCTGTCTTAACGAAGCCATTTTCTTAATTTATATATGTTTATTGCTTAAAACTTAAGTGTAAGTGAATGTCCTAATTATGAATAATTCAGTTCTTGTAGTAAAAATCGTTGGACACATCTTCTGAACAAATATCAGTACTAGTACTTAGATTAATGTAAATTTAATCAACCTTATTATAGTCAGATTGTAAGCTTACAGAGCTTTTCTTTTGTGAAATTTTATTCTAAGTACATATGTTTAAGGAAAGTTAGAATTTCGGGACCAGTGCAAAGTTTAATTCTATTTGCTTTACCCCAAATCACTAACATTACCTTGCCTGGACCAGTCATACAGTAGCATGACACCCAGCATTTCCAGATTAATATAGCGTCCTAACAGTCAGCTTGTTTACATGTCTTTATGATATTCTATGGACCTAGTAATGTGAAACAATTTATTCCATTTAAAGATTGGGCCAATGAGTGAAAAATTAACAAGAGAAACTTGGAATTTCAAGGCCTAAGGCCGAACAAATCGATTCATCCACCCATTCAGCAAACATTTGCTGAGAGGAAAAGGGAGTTAAGGTGTGAGTCCTGGTATGATCAGAACTCTCTCCCCTCCCTCCCATGGAAGTTCCATGAACTTCTGGACACAGGTTGCCTTGTTTGTCACTCCTGGGCACAAAGCTTTCCTCCACGGTCCCTGCCTTTCTACTAGGGATGTGATAGTATTTCACATTTATGTTAATAATAATTGAAGAAAAAACAAGACCAGATCTTTCTCTACTCCCTTCGCCTATTTAAATGTTTCTTTTAGCACTTTGTTTTTCCACATGGAGCATTTCTGTGCCTCAGCTGAATGCTAAGCCTATTTTTCTTGTGCACGATAAATGTTGGTCTTGTATAATCAAAGTCATAAAGTTAGCTCAAGAAATTTGAGACTTCTTTGAACATGTGCGAACTCAAGTTAGACATCCTTCATACAGCCTCCACCTGGAGTCTTTCCTTCATGGCCGTCCAAGAGATGGGTCAACAGTGTATAATTGTTCCAGGGTAAAGTCACCCCACAGAATTTGACCATTCACGTGCTCCTGCGGCCGTGAGACCCAAAAGATGTCAGAATAATATTAATCAAGGACTCAAGACCTGGAAATCGGCCATTTTTATAATCACGCTTTCCTTGTCTTCTCCCTGAATATTTCAATATTTCCGAAGCCCAAGCAGCTTAGCCCCAGCTGCTCTGAAGCCAGCGGCCTTCGTGAAGGTCACTCAGCAGCCCCTTCTCAAGGTGCTTCTCCACAAAAGGGCAGAGAACGTGCACAGATTTTTTCTTCTCTTATTTTCTCTAAGAGTAAAATGTATGAGCCTTGGCAGGTGCTTAAGAGGTATGGGTGGTTTTAAGCAACCACATACAGTAACAGTAATTCTGATAACAATAGCAAGCTCATATTATGCCTCAGGCGCTATTGAAAGAGTTTTACGTGTGTAACTCATTTAGTCCTTACAGTAGTCCTTTAACGTAGATACGGTCATTACACTCGATTTGCTGATGAGGAATCTGAGCAACGGAGAGGCTGAGTACCTTGCCCACACTGAGCACATTGCTAGTAAGTAGCAAAGCCAGAGTTTGAAACCAGGCCCTCTCCCTACAAAGGGCAAGCCGTAATGTCATGCAGAAGATTAATTTTACCTGGCCAGGTATTTATTTTAAGTTTTACTTTTGGAAGATTTGAATTGGCTGTTTCTAAGTCCCGCTTTAAAGAATCCTTTCTCTTTCTTTGTCATCCCCTATCACATAGTGACCTGAACCTGTTAGTGTCTTGGGACGTAGACACAGGGGTTTTATTCCCAGCTGTAATACCACCTAAATATTTTCAAATGTTAACATTATATTTCCATGATAGTACAGAGTATATAAAACACAATCACATCTTTCTACCTCTCTTGAGTCTCACAGTAGTCCTATAAGCTAAGCATTATTGATCTCAGTTGTGGTTTTTTAATTTCCCAAATGACCATGCTGAGGCTCAGAAAAGGCACTGACAGCCCAGCACTGATGGTAGATGGGAGAGTGGGGTCAGCATCCAGTACTGTCGTCTTCTGGCCTAGAAGACTCCCCTCCCCACTGCGCATTTCCAAATAGAGTCTAGAGAAGTTGAAGGCAGTATGGGTTTTATTTTGAGTTTCAATCTGGGAAAATCATTCTGATAACAGACATTCAGAAAATGCATGAGGAAGAAATTCTGTTACAGGATTTCAACTGCACATACTCGACAATATGTTTTCTTTTAGTTGAGTGAGGAGGACAGTAAGCCAGAGTCTGGATTTCTGCAGCCCCTTCAAAGCAAAGCATCTCAAGGTGGGAAGGAATCTGAGAGACTGCCGCTTATTTCTGGTGGTACCTAATTCCTCTTGTCAGCCTTTCAAATAGCCACAGCTCTCATCACCAGAGGCAGAACCTTCTTATTGTCCTCTGCTCCCCCTGACTGCCACCTCCACTGTCAGCATCTTTCCTACCAAGTACAAGTACCCAGCATGGAGCCCAGTTCCTACTGAGCACTGGGGTGACAGTGTGGTGACACTGTACTTGTGTCCCTTGTAGTCAGCTAGAGCCATCAAGTATTTTCTATATGAACTGCTAATTTCTTTGCACCTAACTATAGGCATTTCTGTTTATTTCTCTGATGAATTTTATTGTTGAGCCGGTGGGATAATTTAGACCCTAGGTTCTGTCAGTAAATTCAGCGATTCCTTTTAGACTAGTTATTTTTAAATGTGGTAAGTATGCTTTCATCTGATGTACTGAAGAATGTCTTGTCTAGGACAGTGCTAAGCTCGAGAGCCTTGTGGCCTGCCAAATGCACCACATGGTGATTCACCATTTCATCTACAAAAATATCATGAAAAATCATGTCACAGGCCTTGCTGAAATGAAAACATTTCCTTTTCTTGTCTGTGTAAGTTCCCGTCTCTGCTCGTCTAATAGCCCAGTCAGGGGCTGGGGAAAGCTCTTCCTGGTGTGCAGCCTACTAATCACCTGCTGTTGTTAATTCATCTGATCAGTAATTGATTCTCAGTTTTTGCTGGCAACTAATAACAAACTCAATGATCTTACAGAGGGAGCCAGTTGGGTTCTTTGTTCAACATCAGTACAGCATCGCTTCTTAACATTTGTGCAGGATTATCAGCAATGAGTTGAGGTTGCTTCTGCCACACTAAGGGTTAACCTTCTTAGACCCGAAGACACAGGTTTCTTTAAAACGCCTAGCCAGACGATCTTTTGTCATCTCTTTTTCTAAACTCAAGCTTCATCTCCACCTTAACAGTGTTTTCCCAGCTTCCCCCTAAGTGAAGATCATTGTTGGCCTTTGCACACGTGTGCACACATGTGCACACACACACATGCACACACGGGTGCACTCACATGGAAACTGAAAAGAGTTTTGTTTCCTACACCATCGACTCTAACCAGCCACTTTTAGCCCTTCTCTATCCATCATTTTGCTCAGAAGTGAACTTAAGTTTGGGTTGTTTTCCTTTTCCAAATCTTAGCTTATTTAAATTTTTTTGAATAATTTGTGCTATGTTGTTGTATTTATACGATGAATGAATCTTGCCTTCCAATTTTCCAGTTTTTAGAAATCTGACCTCATGGAGTTTGCAACTTGCATTGGCCTTTCAAGGGCCAATTGCATATTGCTTAACAACTGAGAAATTCCTATTTTAAAAACATTTAGGTTGTGCTCCAGTTAGGGAGTTTACCAGCTACCTGAAGTTACGGCTGAGGCAACGGCTTACCAAAGCACTTGGCCCCGAGGAGACTGGGAGAATTCCCCTGAAGTGGCCTATGAGAGGACTGTAATCACCTTTGCTTTTCAAGTGAATGGAAGAGATCAAATACACTGATTGTCTCCCTGACAGGCTGCTGAGGCAGGTGGGCAGCTCCCTGGGGACCGGCTGAGGTTAGCACAGAGCTGGAGCCCAGTGAATGTGTGAGAAAAATAAGTGCCCAGGGATTGCCCAGGGCCAGGATGATCTTGAAGCAAATGATGAGACATCTTGTGTGATATTTTTAAATCCCAGAACAACTGCTTTTCCATGTCCAGAAAGGCCAGTGGAAACAATTTAAATAGATAGGTGACCAGCATATAAATTTAGCGTGACTCATAAGGTGATTGAGTTGAACATGTATTAAGCCTAAAATGTTATCGAAGGCAACATGGTGGACTCCTGGGACTCACACCGGTGTTAATTTTCAAAAAGAATCCTATATACAAGTGTGATCTAAACAATATTTTTAAAAGCTAATATATTGGTAGATCGCTATGAAGGGACTTAAAATTCAAACTCAGTAAGCTGATTTTTCTAGTGTTACTTGTGGTTCCAAACATAGTAACTGGTGACATGTCCCTCTTAAATGCCTAACAAATCACCAAGCAGTAGGAAAACAGATTTTATTTTTGTGCCATTCACTTGCCTGTTAGCGGAAAGTAAGCTCTAAATCATGTGCATTGGGCTGCACTGCCCTCAGGGTTCACTTTCACCGTGAAGCCACCTGGTTACACTGGAGTCCAGCTGCCCTCAGTTCTAGAGATGACCTGGAACCCCCAGAAGTCAGGATCCTAAAGTGAAGGCTTAAATGAGTGATTTGGAAGGGCGTGTGGAACTTCTGGTGTGACTGCTTGGGGCACTGCGAGTGTTATGTTTCTTCCTGTTAGGTTGTCCCTTGTTCCAGGGCTTTTGTCACCATCTCCTTTTGGCCTCCTTACCTACCTGGAAGTTGAGGTGGCTTTTTATACCTGGTAGGCTGTCTGGGCCAGGTGTTTCTCTGTGACTTGATCCAAGTGACAAGACAGTCTAGACCCTCAGGGAAGGAGTTCTGGCAGAGCCAAAGGTGCCATCAGCGTGGGAAGGGGTGTGGAGACCCTCAGCGCACGACGCTGCAGATGAGGAAGTGGGAACTTACAGGCAGAACGGGGACCAGCGCTCCCTCCCACCCTCGCCTGCCAGGAAATGATGTTTCCATCAGACAAAGCTTCTGAAGCCCCCAGTGGCTAATCACTCCAAATCTCCGTGAATTCAGATCCTGCATTTCCTGAGGAAGCGCCCCACGAATAGGTGGCTGGGTTTGCCATCCCAGCTTCAAGAGGCATCACTTTTGTATCTCATACACGCAAATTATTTTTCATTTGCTTGAGCATTTGACCTATGACCTGATCGGTGGTGACACCTGCTCCTCAGAAGCCTCCCTTCCTGAGACAAGTGCCATCATCCCTGTATTCGGTCTCCTGGATGGGGTATTCACAGCCCTCCCCTGCCTCTGACAGTGAGCTTCATGTTTGCTTGGTCCGGCCGCAGGGGCGAGGTCACCCCACGTGGCAGGCTTCCAGGGAGCTCTGCTTCCCCTGAGGGAATACTCAGACTTCCCTGGAGCTCCAGTTTCTCTCTGGTTTATCATCTTTCAGTATTATCTGCATGGCTCTCTCTTCAGGTAACTCCAGCAGTGAATTTCCCTGCCAGCCTCTCCTTGCCTGGCCTGAAGTGACCCGCCCCCCCCAGTCCTCCGCCTGTTCTCTCCTCTCCTTAGACTTCCTCCGTGAGGTGAGTCCCCACCTGATTCATAGCCAAGGTGACAGATCTGTAGACATCATGGGAAAGGGCTTGGCCAGGAGCACTGTGAAAAGGATTCCTTCCAGCTGGGCTGAGAGCCAGACAACCACTAGCTGTCTCATTGAGACCTAGGCCTGTGCCTCTTGGAACCACAGAGAAGGAAAACGCAGAGGAAGCTTCTCCCCTCTGTTGGATTCAGTCCCCCGAGCCAGGCAGCCATGGCCGCACCAAAAGCCACATAGCACCGGGCATATTTGCATCTCCTCAAGCCCAAACTCTTCACCAATACAGACCTGACTTCTCAGGAGCTAATTCTTCCAAAGACAAAGCATGACAGAGGGTCTCAAACCTGCCCTTGAAAACACACAGGCAAATAGTATTTCTACCTAAGCTGGGAGGGAAGATGTGAAAATATTCACACATCTTTTTGCAGTGCCTGTCATGCCCCAGAACGGGGCAGAGGACACAGCGGGGGGCATTACCCACAGTTCCTGTAAGCTACCTAATCTGTACAATTCAGTGTGGTATTTGCACGGTTGCAGCCTGTGCCCATCAGACCGCCCGGCTTTTCCTTTCTTCTTACCTTTAGCTTGAATCTGAGCATCTTGAATGAATCTTTCTTTTGGGGGGCCCTGGAGTAAGGAACTTCACCTCAACCCCTTGTCTGTCTTCTCTTTCGCCATGAAGTTAATATGAACCTCCTGCTCCCTTTTTCAACTCATTTCCCCTGAGAGCAGCTTGCTGCGTTGAATACAGATCATACCTTATGGCCCAGTTAACTGTAGCACAACAGCTGAAATGGGATTACATGACAAAGTCAGGATGATCAAATAATAGGATTGGCCCATGGGGTAGCACGCCGAAGTCAGAATTAAGTCAGAATGATCAAACACAGGACTAACCCCTCTGAGACGCAGCTGGGGCAACTGGAGGGCCCCGTGCAGCTTGAGTATGGTCTTGGGGCAGGAAGACTCGACCCCCAGTCATCCAGTGTGGTCACCATCGATTAAATGGGAGGGCTGAGCCCTGTGTGACACCCTTTCTTTATAAGGTCATTTTACTCCCCGTCATAGAGGACTCCCAGGGTAATTCTGACTCTGATGAGAGGCTTGTATATTCGGAGAAGATATTCGGAGCATTGTTGTTTGTTTTACTTGTCTGGTCCCTTGGAGGTCCTGTTTAGACTATCAAATGACACTTTTCTAAGACTTGTTTTCATCTTTCCTTTCCCCGTGGCTTTAAAAACAAAAACAATCAGCCACTGACCACCAAGCCTGTGTTCTGTGTCCGGCCCTGTGTTACACTCCCCCCAGGCCTCAGCTGGAGCAGGACACCGCCCCCCCAGTCACTCTGCACACCTCCTTCGTGTCGCACTGGCTTCTCTGGTAGACGGCAATGTCTTGTGAGTTCCTGCTGGTCGTAAATTCCTGAAGTCACAGTCCAGATCTGAATCAGACAAGATCAGGTATGGCAGCGAGTGACACAAGCCAAAGGAGCTGCACCCAGAACAAGATGGCAGTGTTATCTCCAGGCTCCTGTAAATCAAGTGCCTGGGAGGCCCGTCAGGATGCACTCAGGCTCCTTCCCATCCCCACCACACTCTCCTCGGGGTGGGTCGCGTGGTCCAAGGTGGCAGCAAGGGCTCAAGGGCTCGAGGCTTCACCTGTACTTCCAGCAGCAAGTATCGCTGCACCCTGCCTCGGAGCTTCCACTCTCCCCACCTACTCTGCCTGCTCTGGAGGTCACCGAAGATAAGCAAACACAGCTGACTCCCGAAGGAAAAAAACTTCCAAATTCCCTGCTAGCCCCAAGTGGGACCAGGCGTCCGGCAGGACTGAGACCGTCGTGCATTTTCCTGTCTCCTCTATGCAGCCCTTGACCAGCAGCCGGGAGGCAGAGGTGAGGGGTGGCCTTCTCTCCCAGGCCTGAGTTAGTTGGTCCCCATCCTTCTAATAGGCTACCATCTCAACAGGGTCTGAACCTCATGGACACCTCCCCCCAGCTCTGCACTCAGCTCCACCCAGGCCCGAGGGAATGATCTCAGAATGCAGCTCTGTGCTGAGAATGAAAAGGAAACAGTGCATAGAGAGCCCCATCCCAGCTCTGAGAAGCCAGCCACTTAATGGGAGAGAGGACCGAAGCAAAGAACACTGGATTTCAGAATACTCCATGACCAAAAGAAATAAAATAAAATAAAAAGTCATGTTGAACAACCTGAAGCCCTCTGAAACACTGAATGCTGTCGCCCTTCTTGGGCGGGGGCGGGGGGGGCAAGGTCTGCTGAGTCCTGTATACAGAGACCTGTTGTGACTCTGTTTACCCCCTTTCCCTAACCTTGCATGGCCATGAAACCCATTCTCACAGTAGCATGTCTTTATATGGGACATGCTACTCCAGATGTATCGCAGACGGTCCCCCTCTAAGACGTCTCGTGGAGACAGGTGGCATGAACAGAGGTGCTCACTGCTGTCTTTCTGATTTCTTATTTCTGAGTCCTCACCTGCTGTGCTTTGCTAATTTCTTAATTATAACGAGACTGCTCCAGGCACCTGATACTCTGTGCATTTGATTTCTTTGACCCACGGGCAGCACCACGCTTACGCAGAAATTCAGACCATGGCCCGCTCTTGCTTTGGGTCCCCGGTTTTGCCCTGTTCTGCTTGGCAGACTTCTCTGTGTGGCCCTGACCTCCCGGGAGGATGCTCTCCCCAAGGGGTCCGCCTCTGTGCCCGGCACTCTTGTGCCAGGCGTGTTACTCCACCCCGCCCTTAGGCAGCACTGCTCATCCTCCATCTCCATAGTCACGTATGTTGTTCTGTTCCCTGGGTGACCTGCTGCTGTTTATCCCCTTTCCTATCAGCACCCTGGCAACCCGCGCTGCTTTTCTCGTTGGCGGGGGAACCCTTGTTCTCCAGACCATTGACATTTTGATGGAACCCTGGTAGCAATTCAGATTAATTTCTGGAGTGTTTAAAATAATAATCATCATCATCACGAGCTTTGCTTTCTTTTTTTTGGGGGGGGGTGGTAAAAAGTGGGTTGCTTTCCTGTCGCACATAGCTTCTCAAAGGCCAGAAAAAGAAAAGTTCCTAATGTGGGGTGTCCACCACAGGAACACCCCAAGGGAACTGAACTTGGTGCCGAAGTACCCAGTTCCAGCCGGGAGTTGCCTTCACCATTGGCTGAAACCTGTGCAGCTGGTGGGTCAGGATGGAAGGGGCGGTTTCCACTGAACGAGGACAATGTACTTCATCGCCACATGCATCCTCTAAGGATGTTGTCACTATGGGAATATGACTGACCTTTGGACCAGTCAGAATCAAGATTAGGTCGCGGTCTGTTTACTAGGTTCTGTGGGAGCTGTTGGTTTTTGCGTGGCTCCCGGGGGGAGGGACCTGCTTCCCCACGGAGCTGGTGAAAGGTAAACCGGAGATGAGCACAGCTCAGCCAGAATTCTGTTGAGACATTTCAGTGCGAGTCTTTGGGGTTTGTTGTTGTTGGTTGTGGTCTTGGCACAGAGGTCCCTCCTGAATGATGCAGCACTTTCCTGGAAAGATGGGTGAGGGATTGCTGCCAAGATGGAGAAGTGAAGACCCTGAAAAGTGAGCCCACACACACTGATGTAACGGGAGGGCTCGTTTGTGTAAGCCCAGCATAGGGACCTGCCTTCAAGACGCTCAGGCACTCTCACCCCTTCGCACGCTCTTCCTTTAGGTCGGTCCGTAACATTGGTCGCCTACTGGCCCTCAGCCTCTGTATTGAATCTTTCCTCCACACAGCTTCCTGGGTCCTCTGTTAAACCCACCCTCCGAAGTATTTCAGCAGCTGTTCCTCCCACCCATCGCTGCGTAACAAACCACCCTGAAACATGGTAGTTTCAAGCAACAACTTATGATCTCTCGTGCTTCTGTGGGTTGCCCGGCTGGGCGTTCTCGCTCAGGTATCTCACGTGACTGCACTAGGATGTTGGCTGGGACTGGAACCATCTGAAGAGCTGATAGGCCGGATATCCAAGACTGCCAGTCACCTGGCCAGTTTTTAAAACTTCTCTCAACTGAGCAGAAGCTATTGACGCAAGCACCTCCATGTAGTCTCTCCACATGGAGCCCAGCCACCATGCTGGGAGAAGCTAAGAGTGGGCTCCCAAGGATACATGTTCTGAGAAACCCAGATAAAACCCCAGAATCACTTCTGCCACATCTGTTGGTCAAGCAAGGCTCAGATTCCAGGGGACCAGGCTGAGAGCCCACCGCATGGTGAGAGAAGCAAGGTCACCCTGCAGAAGAGCATGCAAGATGGAAGATACGGCCAAGATCCTCTCTGCACTGCAGTCAGCTCCACCTACCCCCACAGGCTAAAACTTCAACACCCGAGCAAAGTCACCAGGAAGGTCCTTTGGGGACCAAAGGGGACAAATCAGACAGCTCTCCATCCAAAATGAAAACAGCTTTGTTAGTCCTAATGGGGGCAAAATAGAGACTTCACACAGAGATTTCAAAGTTGTTGGGTAGAAAATGCCAAGAAGAAATTGGTGCTGCTTTTCAGCACTGAAACATTACCCTCTGGGCTCCTTCGAGAAGCACGAAGCTGACACAGCTTGCTGATTTCATCCTTTACGTGTGTGATGTGCGCAGGGGACCCAGCTTACACTCACAGGCAGGGCCTCATTTCGTGTCGTCAGTGCCCTCGGATGAATGGGGAAACTGAGGCTCGGAGAGTCCCTGCTTTCCCAGTTGTTGGCAGAGTTGGGGCTGGCCTCGCTTCGTTCTGGGCCGGGCTCTGGCTCTGGAGCTGCCCTTAGTCTCCCCGGCCACCCCCCTTTTCTCAGAAATACTGGGCAGCTCTTCCATGCTCCCCGCCCTGGCCCCTCTGTGCCCCCGCTCGGAACTTGCCCCTCCGCACACTCCCTTTTCACCTCCTGGCTCAAATCCACCCATCAAGACACAGCCTGGCTCTCCCGACCTCACCCGCTCCCCCCGAGTGGCCCGAAGTGGCCAAGTCGTTTTTATGGCCCTTCCCACATTATGGTGTTACCTGCTTGTCTCTCTCATTAATCTATAAACCCTTGAGGGTCTTTACCTCTGCCATAAATGTGAATTATTATCAAATGTTAATTCAGCCTTGAAAAATCACATCTGTCGCCTTGCCTCTTATTTAGGACCCGCAGTTCCAGTATTCTAGCAGGATTCAAGCTGCTACTGCTCTCGCAACACAGCTCTTCAAGGGAAATAGTTGGCTCATAAGGCCGCACTAAAATTGTGCCAGTGGGCTTGATATATGAGGTCTGTCCAGAAAAAGTCCAGCCATTATTAATATAACAAGAACAGTTCGTGCGATGTCGATGTAACCTGGCCGCCAAAGAAAGTGGATCGGAATGCACATGAGTGAATAATGACAGCTTCACTGCACTAGTCAGTGGGGGCAGTAGACACCAGTTGAGTGAGGATGTGTGCTGGGTGGTTGTCGGATTCAAAACGACTGAGCGAGTAGAGCAACAAACCTGCATCAAATCTTGCTTGAAGCTTGAACATTCCCCTGGGGAAACTATTTGGATGATTCAGAAGGCCGCAGCTATGCACAACTGGTGATTGGCAGCGTCATCACGACAGCACACCTGCTCATGCATCACATCATATGCTGCGTTTTTTGGCGAAACATCAAATCACCCAGTTGACTCAGCCCTGCTACAGCCCAGATTTGGCACCCTGTGACTTCTGACTTTTCACAGAACTAAAATCACCTTTGAAAGGAAAGAGATTTCAGGCCATCAATGGGATTCAGGAAAATATGACAGGGGAGCCGATGGCAACTGGGAGAACTGTGTGAGGTCCCAAAGTGCCTACTTTGAAGGGGACTGAGGCATCATTTTCCTATGTACAATGTTTCTTATATCTTGTATTTTCGTCAATAAATGTCTCTTTTTTTATATTAAATGGCTGGATGCTTTCTGGACAGACCTTGTAGGAATTCAAAAGTAAACATTATTGTGTTAATAAATAATTTTTTATCTGTCATATGTGCTGGGTACATACAAACTTAAAATCAAAGAAAAAATTCTGTGCTGGTTTAGTCACTTTTTTTGAATCTGTACTTCCTGGATGGGAACTTGTTCCAGTGTGGTGTGGGATTGAGGTCAGCAGTGAAACGTAAGAGCCAAGGTTAGGCACCAATCCATAAGGAAGAAGAAAGAGTCACCCCCAGCCATCTTGCTCTTCCTGCATTCTGAATGAGCCTCTTTGACACAGCATGTCCACTCCATCTTTTCCAAAGTGAGAGCAAAGACCCCTACAAAGAAATGAATTTGAAAATAATACTGAATGGATGAAACAAAGCTTGACAGGTTTATTTTTAATGCCCTGTGAAATACAGAAGACCTGCAAAAACACGGGCTTCACAAATTGCTTGTCATCTGTGTGCGCTGACCTTGAGATTCTTCTGTGGTTCTTTCTAATTGTTAGTATCTGTGCTTCCTAATTACAGATGTAACGTGATTTACTTTTTATTGCAGGGCATCTTCAAGGCTATTAAAGCAATGGCTTTCATTAATTAAAACACTTGAGGAGTTTTCAGTGGGGAGGAGAAGGCTACATTGCCCAAATTTATTTAACCACAAGCCTCTTCTCTTTGCCTTCCCTACAGAAAGCTCTTCCCTAGAACGATACTCTGCAGCCGTGAGGCGGGTGGCTTGTATCCCAAACAAAGTGGACGCAAGCCCAGCATAGCAATCTGGGTCAGTGAATAGAGCTTTGGAGCAAATACATATGGGTTTGAAGTCATTTCTCAGTTACGCAAACTTTCCTGCTGAATGATATAGGGCACTTTTAAAAACATCTCTCTGAGGCTTGGTTTTTTTCATTGACAGAAGAAATGACTATGTGAATCTTACAGAGATGTGATAATTAATAGGTTAATATGTGTAAAGAGCCTTGCATAGAATTGTGGTTATAGTTCACTGAATGACTAGAAGTGTACTAATCAAATTAGATATGTTAGTAAGGCAGACAAAGAAATTAGTGGCTGGTTGTTCTTTATGAAGCCTTTCTCCCTTTGTCTAAAATTTTTACCTTTATAGTAAATTTTGTGACTATATTTGAGTTAAGATTTTTTATAAAACTAAAGCAGGGATATGTCTCATTTTGTACGTTATCTGACCACGAGTAGTTAGTAAGTGTTTATTACAACTAACTGAAAGTTTTTATGTCAAAATGAATTTGGCTGTCTGTACCTAGTGCAACAAACTGTTCTGTCAGTTATTAGATGACAGAGTGTTAGTGCATTTTTTTAAAAGCAACATACGACTGATTCTCATTATTCATGGTAGTCATATTCTATACATTCACCCCAAACACAGAATTAGCAAACACTGAACCATTGGTCCTAGAGAAAATACAGGGTTAGGTTCCTGTGGGCCTCTGATCACAGCATTTTTGACAAAGAGCTGTGCACAACGCTGTTTTATGTGTTTCTTTTTGAAGGCACCTTATTTAATATATATTGTTAATTCATTAACATTGAACTCATGGCCCACAGCACCACTAGTCATACCTGAATGAAGCTCACCTAACACACATACAGTATTTTCTCTGCAAGATACATCACAGTACTTAGGAACACTGGACAGTACTTTAGCACTGTGCTTGGGGGCAATTATAAATAGCACAAAATGCAAAAAAAAAAAAGTGGCAATAAACCACAAAAAGGACACTTGTTTACAGTATGACAGCTGAAACAAGAAGGCAGAGTGTTACCTTGGTCGACTTCATCGGGCAACTCAAATCTGCAAATGACCGTGAAAGCCTTCCCATTATTGATTGTAAGGCTTACAAATAAATGTTAGCGAGTAGTTGAATTTGCAAGTATGGATCCTGCAAAAAACGAGGATCACCTGTTCCCTTGTTTCATCAATTAAATATCCTAGTATTCAGTGAGTTTCTGTTTTCTAGTAAGGAAGCTACATCCCCCCACCCATTGAAACATTGCTGCAGTTGGGTGTCAGTCACTGAGGAGCCTCAAGTCTTTGTAACAAGAGAGGGGTGCTGGGGTGACAGGCAGTCCCCAAGTGAACTGAATGGGTCCCCTTGCTTCTCCGTGTGCATTTATCTGTCCCTGCTCACAGATCACCCTGGAAGCGGTGTCAGGTTGTTACTCCAGAAACTCATGATTTAGAAGCTGTTGCCCCCCAAAATGAACAAATTGTTTTTTTCAGTTGTCAGTCGTCGGGAGGGGGTTGGGCCAGCTGCAGTTAACCAATAGTCCAACTCACATCAGGCCTCCCAAAGACAATGACTATTCTTAGAGAAGAGTTTCTTCTCCAAGGTGCCTGTCCTCAGTTTGCGGGCTGCCTGTGGAGATCACACTGTGAACATTCCCTGCACAGGTTACCAAGTGCACAGCAAGGCCCCCATGGGCCACTTGGGGGTATTCTGCCTGCCCTTGGGCTCACAGAGACTGAGCTCCCAGGTGACAGCCCAAAGGCATCAGCTGCAGAGAGCAGCTGTCGGCCCCTGGGGCTCTCCCTGAATGGGGCTGGGAGGGGGAGGGGGTGGATGACAGGTTTGAAGACGGAAGCCAGTGGCCAACTCTAGCAATAGTTTTACACACTTCAACTGTGTAGCTTTCTTTGTATTTTCCTTTTAGGGTTCTTTTCCCCAGGCAGTCATGAGAGGTGATACTTTGGGGGTTATACAGCAACACTTGGGGATTTAAGCAACCATGAGCTAATGACAGTAACTCTAATTGCCAAAGGTTGATCAAAACTAACAGTTATTGAAGACTGACAGCCAGGCACTGTTCTAACCACTTGACGTATCGCAGCTCATTTAAACCTTTCCCTCCCACTCCAGCTGCCCTCCCTGGCTGGCACTATTATTATATCTACTTTGCAGATAAGGAAACGGAGGCACTGAGCATCAAATAGTAAGCCTACAGTCACATGGCTAGCAGGCGGTGGAACCAAGGCTCCAGAACAGGCAGCCTGTGCCCCCAGCCCTACAGCTACTGAATTACAGTGAAGCATCTTCAGTTTAACACCTGGTTTTTAGGATTTTAGATTCTGAATTGAAGGGCATCACTTAATCACCTGCACGACCTCCCGGAGGAGCCGCACACCCCATGCCCCCAGGAATAGAAAGATGCCCCTGGCAGCCCTCTGTCCTCAAGGAATCAGTCTTGGGAGGGGAAGACATGGCCAAGAAACAGACAGAGAAGAGCAAGTGCCCAGAAGGACCCGAGGTGCCCCGCGGGTTCGGGTGTGGGAGAGAGTGCTGGCTGGAGCAAGGAGGTGGGCCGGGTTGTTAGGCAGTCCGAGATAGATAGGGAAAGGTGTCATTAGCGAGATGGCATTGACATGGGCCGAGGGAGTGTCCCTCATAATCATTCCAAACCCTCTGCAGCCAGGGTTAGCCTGGACCAAGGCTTGTAGGTATTTGGCATTAGAACCCCACTTCTCCTGGGTGGGGGTCTTGTCCACCAGCTGGCCGTTAGATGCTCTTCTCTTGCTAGTTCCTCCCTCAAAGTGTGAGTAAGAAAGCGGCGTTCCAGATGTTTCCCTGCAAACCTGGCCAGTATAGTGACCTTTGACCTGTGCACGCACTCCTGACCACAGCACACGTTTGGAAATCACCTTAACCCAGCCATTAGCGTTGTTGGGCCTTAATGTCCTTGCCTTCCCATAATTAAACGGGGGAAACAATCAACAGTGGATCATTAGGCCATGAAAACACACTCAGAGAGTCTTTAAATTTAGGCTAGCATTTATATTCTTTGTGGTTCGCCGAAGACTCTTTTTTTTTTTTTTTTGGCACTTTGGTTTTGTTGGGTTTTTTTCTTTAAGCAAAGTGATTTAAACCACAGATTCTGCCTTCAGACTTTACAGCACCTGAGGCAAGTCGCTGTGACTGTGACCTATGAGAGGCGTCCTGGCCCTCACCCCTGGAAGCACAGTTGTGAGTAGCTTGAAGGTCCTGTGCTGCGCAGGGAGCACTGCCTCTTCTGTCCTGGGGCCCCTTGAGAGCCCTCAGTGGGGACATGATACCGTCTTTGTGAGGAGTGGGGCTGCATTCCTTCTTTACTCTAGGAACCCCATCTCTGCTGCCCACTCCCTACCCCTCCATAGACAGAAAGCCCAGTTCTTCCACTCCCCAGAGAAATTAGCAAATGGTTGTAATAAAGTCATAATGGATCCCATGGCTCTTTAAGGTCATGAGTTTACAGGCAATCTGTGCTAGCATTCCTGTGTGATTTATTCTTCAACTTCTCTGCTATCCTACTGCAGGAGGAAAGAGGGTATTAATAACACATCATGCAAAAAATTTGACACTGCTATAAAAATAATCCTTTACTATGTTTTTTTTTCTTCACTGGCCTCCTGCTGCTAAAGTAAATGAGTAACATTTTAATGTATCCATTCTTTAGCATCAAAATATTACCCTTAATTTGATTTTCTCTCCCTGCTTTTGTCTGCATGTGAGGAGAATAAAACCAGCTAAAAATAACTGTGATGATGCTCTACAGAGCAGTTCTCCAGCAGGTGCCAAGAAATGTACAGATCCTGTGATAATGGATGGATCAACCCTGCCTTGGGCACCAGGAAAGAAATGAGGGTCGATACAGAAAGCATCTTTCTGTTGTGTTTCACTTACATTCAGCGTAGCCCACTTACCTCTCCATACCTCACCCACTCATGCACTCGTATTCACCTTTTATTTTGTGTCAGTTATTTTATTAGATTCTTTTATATACGCATAGGAGGCTGTGGTTATTTGCTGTGGCATAGGATGGATGGGATGCGTTTCTCTGCAAGAAACAGAAAATGCAAATCAAGCTGAAAAATCCAAAGGCAGTTGGCTTCAGGCTAGGCTTGGTCCAAACCACTCCACAGTGCTACCACGGACCTAGTTCTTTTCCTTCTGCTGGCTCTGTCTCTGCAGTGGTGATTAGCTTTAAACCAAGAGTGGCTCCCCACATGGTCCCAAGGTATCTGGCAGCAGCTTTGGGGGATCAGAGAGTCTCAGAAAAAGTCTTTGTCTAAACATTCCCTGGAAGGTTTTACTTAGGTCATGTGCCTATCCCTGGAGCCAGGAAGATGTGGTACACTGATTGGCTCAGCCTAGGTCACATGATCCGCTACCCGTAGTTGTAGGTGGAGTCAGTCGGTATTGGAAAGAGAAGAGGAGAGTGGGTGGTGATGCCTGAGAAGCAACCAGCTGATGTCTAGTGCACAGGGCTTCTCAGCTCCCAAAGTGTGAAAAAAAATATATAGCTTTTTATTTGCTCGGGCTGTTTCCATTGATAAATATTGGTGCTAGAAATATGTCATCAGACTCAGGGCTCTATATATTTTTCTACCAAATCCCTGGTCTCCATCTCGTTTTCCTGAACATACAAGGAAAGAGTTTGTTGGAAGTGAGGTCTGATCCAGGAGCTCCTTCCCACGGTCCCCAAATCTGAAATGGGGGGCAGGGAGGAAGGGGCCAGCACAGAGTTGGAGGCATTATTACCCATTCAATAAAACATAATTCAAGGAAATAATTTTTATCCCTTAAAACAGTGTTCATAAAGAAACTGCATTAGAAAGAAAGAAGGAACTCCTACCTTTCGTGACAGCATGGATGGAACTGGAGAATATTATGCTAAGTGAAATAAGCCAGGCGGCGAAAGACAAATACCATATGATCTCTCCTATAACAGGAACCTAATGAACAAAACAAACAAATGAGCAAAGTAGAACCAGAGGCATGGAAACAAGGAACAGACTGACAGCAGCGGGGGTGGGGGTGGGGGTGATAAGGAAGAAGGGGAAGGGCCTAGTTACAGAACAAGTATAAATGACCCGTGGACATGGACAACAGGGTAGGGATTGACTGTGGGAGGAAGGTGGGGAGCCGGGGAGGTGGGCAGGGCAGCGCAGGGGAGAGCAACGGGAAAATTGGGACAACTGTAATAAATCAACAGTAAAAAAATAAAAATCGCAAAATGTTAAAAAAAGAAAACTGCATTGATGAAACTGAAGCGTATTAAGAAATATCCCTACTTACTGTGTTAATTGCCCACAGTGTGGACTTTTCTACTCACAGTTCCATTTGCTCAAATATTGTTTTTTTAATGAACAAAAAAATATGTATGACCCATGTCCTTCTTTCTTCAGCGGGCAGTTTGCAGTCGTGAAGAAATGCCGTGAGAAGAGCACTGGTCTGCAGTATGCCGCCAAATTCATCAAGAAAAGGAGGACAAAATCCAGCCGCCGGGGCGTGAGCCGCGAGGACATCGAGAGGGAGGTCAGCATCCTGAAGGAGATCCAGCACCCCAACGTCATTACCCTGCACGAGGTGTACGAGAACAAGACGGATGTCATCCTGATTCTGGAACTGTGAGTGCTGTCTGCGTGGCTGTGGAGGGCCGGGGGCGGGGGCGCGGGGCGGGCGCGGGGCGACAGCGGGGGTGGCGCGGGGCGGAGTGAAGGTGGGTCAGGGAAGAGGCCACGCCCAGAGTCTGGTCAGGAGCAGACTCTGCTTTGCCAAGTTTGAGAGCTAGGACGTGTTGCCTGCCCACGGGCCTAGCTGCAGTTACCTAGAGTAGTTTCGAAGACCATTCGTGTGTTCCCGTCTGATTTGCAGGAGGGTCCCTCAGCCTTAGAGTTCGTCTTTTATTTTGAGGTCATCTGTTTTCCAAGTCTTATGGTAAACTTTGCAGCATATGGCCTTCTCTACTTCTTTATTTACTCTCTTTCTACCTCTCTTCACCTCTTGTCTCTCCCTCCCCCCTCTATCTTATACACACACACACACACACCCCCCATTTTCAGCTCTTGGAACTGTCAGTACTCATTATATGAAAGGGTAAATTGAACCAGAATCACTCAGAGGTGATTACGAAACTTGTTTTTAAAGCGGTTTGCTTAGTGTCTGAGGCACACCCTGTCCGTCGGATGTTATTGTGGGAAACTGATTGTAGCAGGTTGTTCTGTGACTATTTCCCGGTCCCCAGCTGCTGTCCGAGTGTCCCACTCTTTGTGACCAGTCCAGCAACACAGGCTGGTGGGAGAGGAAGGGAAGCTGTCCCGGCGCAATTGGCTGGAAATGTCTCTGAGCTGTTGGGAGGGAGGAGAGACATCAGTGCCCTTAGGGTAGAAGCGTGGGTGATGCAGAAGGAGACTGGCCACGAACCAGGCCTGGCCGGGGCGGCTTTTAGTGATGACAGTCCCCACTCATCTCCTGAGAGCCTCTAGAATTCAGATTTTCTCTTCTGCCAGCCCAATCACTCCCCTTGTTTGTACATCACGTAGGGCTAAGCGGTGATTTTTGAGACTAGAGGAGATGGAAGTGAGGGCGTTTAACAGAGGGTCCAGCTGATCCCAGGACACCACATTGCGGGAACCCTGGGCACCCACAACTTCTTGTCTCATCGCTGGAGTTTGGGCACTTCGCTTTATGTGTCTGCAGCAACCTTCCTAGCTGTAAGTTGGAGTTAATAGTACTTACCTCAAGGGGTCTTGAGGAGATAAGAATTTAAAAATACCTAGTACAGCGTCTGGCTCATGGATTACTTTTTCAGGGGCTCATCCTCTGCATCGTAGGATGTTTAGCAGCATCTCTGGAAGCATTTTTTCCTCCCGCTGTGCCTCCAGACACTGACACTTGTCTCTTGAGGACAAAATACCCCCTCTTCCCCAATGACTGCTTTAAAGGAAGAGCAAGACTTTAAGAGCACAGAGGATTAAGGGGCTTGCTCAAGGTACAGCAGAGAAAAGAGAGGAATCAGTGTGTAATCCACACTGTGGCTTTACGTGGCCACTGGGGAACCGGACAAAACCAAGATAAAAATCGGGATAAATCCTTTACCATCTCTAAGCCTAAATTTCTTCCTTTAAGGCTATCGTAAGAGACCACGTAGACAAAGTTCCTGGTAAGGAAAAATGATAGATCACAGCTGTTTTGCCTTTTCAGAGAATTACCAGGTTGTGCGTAGTGACTCAAGAACGTCCGTTATCCTCTTTACATACCGAATGGTACACACGGTGCCTGTGGGCACTGCCCTCCTCATTCCCACATGCGGGCGCATATTCCGGATTCAGCTCTTGTTGACTCACGTCACTCCAGAGATATTTTCCATCAGGCACATTTATCCCATGTGTAAATTGGGGACATACAATTATTTTTCCGATGTGGTTTTTTTAAATTTTTAATTATCATGTACTCAACTCGATGTCAGAGGAGAGTTGTACAAGTCTATGGAAGTTAACACACAGATCTGTGTAACCACCCAAATCAGGATTCAGAACAGTCCTGTCACTCCCTAATTCCCTTGTAGTCACACCCACCCTCTACCTCCAACTCCACCCCCAAGCAACCACTGAGCTATTCTCCATCTCTGTCCTTTTGCAAATGTCACACAAGCTGATTTGTATAGTATGCAGTCTTTTGAAACTGGCTTCATTCATTCAGCATAATGCTTTTGAGGCTTGTACGTGAGTTCTTTGCCCCTTTTTTATTGCTGACTAGTATTTCACCGCATGATGTTTGTTTATCTATTCACCTATTGAAGGACTTCTGGATTGTCTCTAGTATTTGGTGACCATTAACAAAGCTACTATAAACAATCACATAGACTTGTGTGTGACCTAAGTTTTCATTGCCTTGGGATAAATACCTATGAGTGGGATTGCCAGGTGGTGTGGTAAGTGTATGTATAACTTTATAAGACACAGCCAAACTGTTTTCTAAAGTGGCAGCCCATTTTCCAGTCCCTCCAGCAAAGGATGAAAGTTCCAGTCCCTCCATCAGCACTCAGTATTATCAGTATTTGTCTTTCAATTGTAACGATTCTAGTAGGTGCATACTGGCTCGCAGCATTACATAGTTCATTGTACGGTGATCTTGAATAAAAGTTGAGCAGACTTACCAAGAGCAGCTATTAGAAGGGGCCGGAGAGGCTGTAGCAGATGCCCCCTTCCCCACGGGAAGATTATGTGCTCTCTTTAGGATGGTTACGCTTATTTCAAAGGTGTGTTAACCTAGATGCATAATAACAATGGACAGGACTTGCTCAAGGCAAAGATAAACTTTTTACTAGAAAAGTTATGGGTCTGCCATGACCAGTGCAGCTCAGTTGGCTGGGCATCATCCCGCAGAGCAAGAGGTTGCCAGTTCAATTCCTGGTCAGGGCACATGCCTGGGTTATGGGCTGGTCCTGGTCAGCGTGCATTTGAGAAGCAACCAATTGATGTCTCTCTCACAGTCAATGTTTCTCTCCCTCCTTCTCCCTCCCTTCCCCTCTCTCTAAGAATAAATAAAGAAAATCTTTTAAAAAAAAAAAGAAGAAGAAGAAGAAGTTATGAGTCTGGGGCATGAGTACCCACCATGACCTGCCTAATTAGGAATTTATTATCAGAGCACCCTGTGATTTTTACTTTCCAGAGAACCCCATTTCCATGTACAGTTCTAAATCCTAACAGCTTTAAAGGAAGATTTAGTCATCAGTGCATATCCCATCCCCTCTTTTCTTTCTTAAGAATGCTGAGGTACAGCTGTGGTTAAGGAGAGAATAAAATTTAAGAATTTGTCAGAAAATAACCCTATAACGTTACAGTGATCATTTGTCTGATTTATTTTTCTGATTTACTGCTTGGGAATGAACTTCATGGCAAGTATAGCTTCCTGGTGCTCACCGATGAGGCTTGTGCCCTTTTGGAAACTCATGCCCCTCTCCACTGTCCTTGCCTCTGAACTCCAGGCCCATCCTCGCCGCAGAGATAAAGAGACCCCAAATCACCAGTCCGCTCACTTTTTCATGAACTGCCCCCAGTGTCCTGGGTGAGGTACAGAAATGGTATCTTTTCTATCCTTTGTACAAAAACTCCTTGGTGTCTGCCTTCAAGGCAGTTGTCAAACCTAGTTCAGGATCTGCCTTTTAACATTTGTGTAAGTCCTGAAAATAGTTTTAAAGAATGACTTTTCCCCCACTTGCTTCCCTGGGCAATAATGTTGTCACAGCAGGCCTGCCATTGGAGCTCAGCAGAGCCTACGCATGACGGAGGCCCATGTGATGGCTCAAAATCACAACCTCATGTCCTCCACATCCCATGGTGCCCCAAGTCATGCCGGTACAAAATCCCTCTTTGCCGCGCGAGAGCTCACCCACGCGTCGTCGCACAGCAAGGCACTGCAACACTTTGATCTTCGGTGCTGTAGCCGTTTCATAACTTGACCTGTTACCTGATGAAAAGTGAGCAAAACCCCCAGAACTCAAAGTTGGTGCTAATCAGAGATGCCGGCTTCTGAAATTCCATTTCTAAACTTGCTGCCCGGCAACAGTGAAGTATTCCAGGCTGTGGATAGTGATGCATTTTTCTGCCTTCCTTCCTTCTCTCCGGCACGGTTTAGAGCTACACGTTTTCCGGAGTGGTACGGGCGATGTAAATGAGCGAGGTTGCCCTGCAGAAAGCCCCAGCGTCAGGGAGGCCTCAGGGAGTGGCGTGGGCTGTGGCTACCTGGAACGCTCATGCCCTGCCTCAGAGAGGCAGCCACCCATCAGCTGATTGTTGTGGTGTGGAATTTGGGATCCAGTGAGTGCCAGATCTTGACTTTCCCCGCCGCCCCCCAGGAAATCTCTGTAATCTGGGTTTTTATGCTGGTGATTTGTTCATAGTATTCATGGACAGACAAAATAAAACTTATCTAAAAGGCCATGTGTGGACTGTACAGACCTTTAGATTCCAGCCTGCTAAAGGAATATGTGTTTCTTTGTTTGTTTATGTAACAATAATTATTAGTTGCCCATGACTGTGGGAGAAGCAACATGGGATGAATACAGTCAGAATCGGCCCCAAAGGGCTAGTAATTCTGTTAGAAGGGCAAGATACACACTCAGCATTCCAAAATGGTTATTCAGACATATAGTATGATTTGAAACAGTGGTTCTCAAACTTCAGCATGCGTCAGAATCACTAGAAAGGCTTGTTAAAATACACATTATCGATTGTCTTCACTCCCAGAGTTTCTGATTCAGTGAGTCCACGGTGGTGCCCACAAATCTGCATTTTAAACAAATTCACAGCTAATACTGCTGGTCTTCCCTCCTCCCGCAAAAATGGTATATTGAAGTCCAAACCGTCTTTACCTCAGAATATGTCCTTATTTGGAAAAAGGGCCATTGCAGGTATAATTTGTTAAGATGAGGTAGTCCTGGAGTAAGGTGGGCCCCTAAGCCCATCTCACTGTTGCCCTTGTAAGAAGGAGGAAGGTCATGTGAGGACAGAGACACGGGCAGAATGCCATTCGAAGGTAGAAGGTTGGAGTGACACTTCCTCTGAGCCCTTGGAGGAACTGAGACCATCAGCGCCTTGATTTTGGACTTCTGGCCTCTAGAACGATGAGATGATAAATTTCTGTTGTTACAGCAGCCCTAGCAAGCTAAGACAGAAACACTAGCTGAGTCTGAAGTTCTGTAACCTAGTATAAAATAAAACGTATAATCATGGCGGTTCCATCAGGCAACTGAGAAACGATGTGATGTGTGAATCTTGCTCCGGAGGCCTGGGCAGGGGTGGGTGGTTCTGATTCTACCTTAAGGCAGGAGCGGACGTCACCCCAACTAGGCCTGCTCCAGAATAGCTTTGAATCGCCTATCTAAAAGGCTACCCTGTTAAGATTTAAAGTAAAAATCCTAAAATTGCCATGTGAGTAAGGGCATAGTGGACTGTTTCAAACAAATCAAGCCAGTTTGAGTTCTCCAACCATAAATTTTTTTCCTTTATTTGTTCTGCTTGGAATTTAAAGCAGATTCTTAATTAGCTCTTTTTAGCTAGCATGCATGTGTTCTCTGTCTGTCTCCAGGAAATTCAATTTAATTAGTGAAGTATGCTGTGGTTGTAGCCAAGTGCAAGGGCATGGAATGAGTGATGCATTCTTTTTTTTTTTAACTTCAAAAGTAAATTTTTTATCATGGTAAAAAACACAAAATAAAATTGACCCTCTTAACCATTTTTAAGCATACAGTACAGTAGTGTTAGTTATAGGCAGCTTGTTGTGCAACAGATCTCCAGAATGTTTTCAACTTGCAAAACTGAAATTCTATACCTATGGACCAACAGCTCCCCTTTTGAGCTCTCTTTTTGACTTTGGCTGAGTTAATAATTTGTGGAATTCAGTTAGTTCATGGCAAACAACTGCCGAGTTGTATTGAAACTTGTGCAATGTTAGACGACTTTATGCACGAACGCTAAGTTGGCTCACTCTCTCTTTCGGGACCAAACCAAGATGCAAACTAGTAAGAATATGAATTTTTTCATTCCCTATCAGCACAGTAGATGTATGTGGATGAATTCATGCTGCACCGTCAGCAAATTCAGAATTGCAAGAGCCTTGCAAGAAGCAAACACAGTGATTGAAGTGATGGTTTGTCAGTGACAGAGTTGTACTGAGCTGCATGCAGTCACAGGGACCTATGTGATGCTGGTAAATGAGGTGAGCCTGAGGCCTGAGGCCTTTTGGTCCCCCGCCGCCACCGTTCTCTGCTCCTCTCCTGGTCCTCCCAAGGCACAGAAGCACGCTCAGATTTCTTCAATGGTTTTTTTCCTTGCTGCTACATTTGTTCTCTCTTCCCTGAGCTCCAGCCAGCTCTTTTGACTTTTTGAACTTTTGTTTTTATTCACAAAGGTAATTTCAAGAACTGTTCTGGGTTACACTTTTGTCATCTGGCCCCTCAGATAGCTGCGATTAGTCAAGAACAGAGATCTGAAAGTGCATTTGGCAACAGTTTCAACCTTTCACAACAGAACTAAATCACATAAAATAGGTGATTTTCCATCCAGGCATTCTCTTGAGAAACAGAACCCTCTATGTACGCCTTCCCCCACACTCCGAAGTTCTTGCCAATTCACTTGTAAAGTATTTCCTTAATGTTTATTGAATGGGCATTTTTACTCTTTTAGGTGGATTATTTGATTTCCGGATGATCTTAGAAAAATTGGGACAATGCACATCATAAAAGCAAACCACGTGTGGTATCTGAGCTTATACATCTGCAGCTTTCATTATATAGTCATATTTAATACCTGGCTTGATGTTCTCTGCGCTGTATACATAGGTTATAAATAGAAGGTATTTTTGCTTGTTTCCAAGAAAGCTCTATAGTTGTTAAGGCTTGGTCAACTGGGGTAACATTACTGTCCACCAGCCAGCCTTAGGGACTTCCCTAGCTCTGGTCATAGCTATTCTTAAGTGCCTCCCCAGGGGCCGCAGACTCTATCATATGACCCTCTGGGGTAGTCGAAATCCCTAAGAGCTGTTCACACTTCCTCTTCGAAACTCACTGCCACGTCACAAATCTGATTATTCTTCCCGTCTTGGTCAACCACTCCCCAAACCAATGCTTTGAGAAGACGTCCCAGGAGGGGACTCTGTGAAACTGTGACTTCAGCTGACCCCGCCAACGTTCTAGTTTCCCCTCTCGCTTTGTCCCCTCTCCCTGCCGGCCCCAGTCTGTCCCAGGCACAGGCTCCCTGCCCCTCTCAGCCGCCTCCCCACACTCAGAGCCCAGGGCCCCCTGAGGCCGAGCGCTGCTGGTTTGGCGGTGCAGGCTTAGCCCACACCTCCATGCTGGCCATATGGCGTCCACATCTAGGCACCGCTGCATTCAGAATTCTGGGGCTGAGGTCAGCTTTGGATACAGGAAGCTGGGGAGGCTTCAGCTCCAGCTGGTGCCCCGGAGCAGAGGTCATGGGTAGGATTCCCTTACTAGGCCAGTGTCCAGGGCAGGTCATTCACAATCTCTGCCGACCATCCTTGAGCCCCCCCAAAGTCTCCCTTTTGCCTCGCGTCATTGCAAAATGTTGAAAAATCAAATGGAAGTGCCTCCGAAAAACAACCTTATATTGCTTTTTTCTCTTAATTTGTATTCTCAAGGAACTGAGTATTACCTCACCATCTTAGTCTTAACCACTTTTTTTCAGTGTGGCCAAAGTTACTACAATGCCGCCAAGGGACCTCCGGCGCTAGGGGGACAACACTAAGCATGTGCTTGTTCCGTCCTGAAATGTGAGTTTCCTTTCCAGACTCTGCATGAATGCAGCTCCTAGGCATGGCTGTCTTAATGAAATTAGGGCTAAGTGAGACATAGGCTAAGGGACCTGGGCCACCCCAGATGACAGAGTGTCAGTAACTTCTTTCCCCCGGTACTGGGGTAGAGAAATTCAAGTAGAATTGGTTGTTTCAGAACCATAGAACGTTCACGTCTTTTCAGGCACTTCAGTTTGGTGTGAATCCTTGCAGACTGCCTTGAGAGAGAGGATGTAGATAAAGGACAAGAGAGGCTTTCCTTGGAGAAGAAAGGGGAGCTGCACTTCATTTGGCTCTTTGGGTCACCACGGCGGGACCCCTCCCTTACGTCATCTCATTTAATCCTTGGCACAAGAATCTGGTTTCAGAGGCTCTGCCCATCCGATCTAGCTTCTAATTCTAATTTACAGACAATAGCTTCTTGGGGAGGGAATTTTTGTTGCTGTTGTTTGAGTCTTAAAGCTCTGCCAAGCCCACACAGGACCCGTTATCCATCTTTTCTAAGCTGTCAACTTTTCCAGGCAGACAGGAGTGAGTTAAATATAAATAAAAAAAAGACCACCTTGGAGTAGGGAGGGCATTCCTCGCCTGCCCCACTCACGCCCCTCCTCAGCTAGGGCTGCCAGTCACCTTGACCTCCACCTGTTGGGCAGTGCTCCTCGTGTCCCCGTGAGCTGCATTTATCCTCCTCAGTTTCCAAGCAGTGACTCAGTAGCTTCTGAAAGCTAAGCTGGACTTCAGGGACCTTTCTGAGTCTCTCTCCAGCGCTGCTCCTTCAGCAGCCATGTCGCTCATGCCCCTCATTTCTTAGCATTTCCATGATGCTGGGAGAGAGTGTCCTAGCATCCTGTGGGAATGAAGTCCTGGATGCTTGGTGAGGGCTCTGGTTACAGCTGCATGTGCATATTTGCCCCGTAATGTGCTTCTTTGAGGGTAAGACCCTGTCCTACTTTGGCACCCACAGCACTTCAGACCGCACTTGGCCCAATGGCTGTGCGGACAGTCCAAGTAGAACAAGAAGAAGACAGTGTGATGAAGAACAGTAAGTGCTTTGTGAGATGCTGATGTACCTTTCAGGGCCTTAGACAACAACTGTTGACTAAGTGTCCTAGAGGGTAAGGAATAAAACCTTGAACACTGGGGTAAGAAAACGAGTGACAGGGCAGCACCCTAGGACTAGTGTTAGCAGGGCGCTCCCATCACCCTTAGACCTGCACGGTAGGAAGGGAAGTGGCTTGGGGAACCTGGATAGGATAACTTCATGGAGAGAGCCACCTGGCCGGAGCTGAGCCCTCAGTAGCGGAACCGGGCCAACTCATAGCAACCTGGCAGCAAGGAGGTGGGGCTGACCTCAGTCTCCTTCCTTGTCGGTGCTGCCTATTGGCCAGACCAAACCAGAAGCCAATTGACAAGGGAACCTAGTTATTCAGTCTCTGTGAGCAGCCTCCCTGGACCCAGAACTGGATGGAGAAGGGTAGACCGTAGACCTGGAGAGGTAAATAGCAAACAGCTCACCCTGACCAGTGCGGCTCAGTTGATTAGGTGTTGTCCTGCAAAGTGAAAGGTCACCCGTTCGATTCCTGCTCAGGGCGCATGCCTGGGGTGCGAGTTCAGTCCCCAGAGGCAACTGATCAATGTTTCTCTCCCTCTCTTTCTCGCTCCCTTTGCCCTCTCTAAAAATAAAAACATTTTTTAAAAAAATACCTCTAGTCCCTAGTCCTTTTGACTCTCAACCCAGATGCCATGGCTAAGTAGTTGCAATCCAAACTTCCTGGCGCCCCGCAATGAACTCTTTCCAGGACTGAAGAATACACAGTTTGTCACTAGATGGTTAGGATCTATTTTATCTCATGCTCTTTTTTCTCAAAGGCCATATGCCCATCACAGATTCTTAAAAAGGAAGTACATTTCTTGAAGCATCACCCTTTTGATTTCCTCATTTTTCACTTTTTAAAAAACATTATTAGAATGAGGAAGTGGCGACACTGCCTGAGGCTAGAAGGCTTGGTTCTTCTGCAGGTGGTAGCTCTCACTTGCGCGGGCAACTTGCCCAGCAGGAAAGCTGTGCGCATCCTGCCTCTTCTACCCTTGGGGCACTGCGTCCCTCTTTGAAGGCATGGGAGCTGTCTCCGTGCTCCTGGGCATCCATGTGTCTAATGGACGCTATAGGAATAATTTCCATGGAAATAGGAAGCAATCTCTGCCCCCTTCTCTTCCTTGACTTTTATCCCATCTTCAGATCACTGTCATCCACCTTTTAACCTTCTGTTTGCCACTGAAAGGATTCTGCCAAAGCTTCCTAATTTGCAAAATTCCTTAACGTATACGCAACTCGTAACACTCAGCTAACCGTCACCTCCCAATATATTGGAATCCTGACTGCTCTATCTCTAGGTCTTTCTCCGGAGCCCCACAACTGCTTCTCCACTCGCCTACTCAACATCTCCACCCACGTGGATCTCCCCCAGGTTCTCAAACTTCTTATGTCGTGAACCGAACTCCCAATCCCTCCTCCCCACTCCCTCCCTAGCTTGATTCGTGGCATCACCACCTTCCTGGTGGCCCCGACTGGAAGCTATGGCGCCGCCCTTACCTTTTCCTTCTCTCCTGACTCCTCACTGTGCCACACAGCCAGTCCTTCGTTAGGTCCTATGGCGTCTGCCCCCGAAGGAGTTCCTGAGTCTCTCTCTTTATTACCATTCTCGTATTTTTCCCCTGGTCCAGGACCTTATTAACTCCCCCCTGAACGATTACAATATCCTCTAGTTTCTCTCCGGTCCAACTCACCCCCAGATTTATTACAAAACAACAACTTCTCTTGCTGAAATATCTCTGATGAATAATCATGTGAAAAGATTCTCAGTATCACTCATCATTCGCTATCTCTACAAATCGAAGCCATAATGAGATCACTGCACACCCACTATGATGGCCATAATAAAAAAAGAGGGACAATATTAAGTTTTGGTGGGGATTTTGGAGAAATTGGAACATTTCTCCAGAACATTACACTGCAATGTAATTACTGTAATGTAATATAAATTGGATCAGCTGCTTTGGAAAACAGTTTGGCCGTTCCTCACAATATTCAGCGTAGAGTTAGTTATCATATGATTCAGCATTTCCACTCATCAGACTATACCCAAGAGAACTGGAAATGTATGACCACACGAAAACTTACATGTGAAGTTTATAGCTGCACTTTTCCTACTAGCCAAAAAGTGGAAACAACACAAATATCCATCAACGAAATGTTGCATAGCCATGCAACAGAATGTTACTAGCCACAAAGAAGAATGAGGCATTAATACACGCTTCAACATGGATGAACCTTAAAAACATTGTGTTAAATGAAAGAAGCCAGTCTCAAAAGACCACATATCCTATGATTCAGTTTATATGAAATGTTCAGAATACACAAATCCTTAGAGACAGACAGTAGATTAAGTGGTCCCAGGGTAAGCGGGGTAGTGGTGGTGAAGAATGGGGGGGAGTGGCTCCGAATGGGCATGAGGTCTCCTCTGGGGATGATGAAAATGTTCTAAAATTAGATTATGGTAATATTTGCACAGCTCTGTAAATATGCTAAAAACCATTGAGTTGTACACTTTAAAAGAGTCAGTTATGTGGTATGTGAGTTATATCTTAATAAAGCTTTAGAAAACATTTCTGATGGCCCTCCTGCCTACAGAATGAGGCCCATGATCTGCAGATTGGTGGAGGATCTTTGAACCAATGTCTAGCTCCTTCCTTAAATTCAGCCACTTCTCCTCCACCCCTTTGTCTCTGCCTCTCATGCTCAACCACTGGAGAATCATCTTGACCAGAATTTGCCATGTTCTTAGGCACCCTCAACTTGTTCTTTATGCTGCACCCTGACCTGCCATACCTTGTCTGCCTAGAGAATTGCTTCTCATCTGTCATAGCCCAGCTCACACAGATTTAATTGCTTTCTTATGTGTCCTTTTGCCACACTTTTAGAAGTGTGTTCATTAGCCCTGGCTCATGTGGCTTAGTGGATTGAGTGCTGTCCTGCGAACCAAGGGGTCACTGGTTCAATTCCCAGCCAGGGCGCATGCCTGGATTTTAGACCAGGTCCCCAGTATGCGGGTGCAAGAGACAAACACACAGTGATGTTTCTCTTCCTTTCTTTCTCCCTCCCTTCCCCTCTCTCTAAAAAAAAATAAATAAAAGTCTTTAAAAAAAAGAAGTGTGTTCCTTATAGCATGTTTCTCTCTCACACTGATGTTTCTCTCCTCTTTCTCCCTTCCCCTCTTTCTAAAACTAAATAAAATTTTAAATTAAAAAAAAATGTCCAGTCTCGTCTTCTTTCTTAGAGGCCTCTAGTGGGGGTGGCTCTCTGCTCTTGGCCTCCTCTTCCGACCCAGCTGGGCTTCAGGGCACCTTCCCCTCCTTTTCCCTTCACCGTGGGAAGCGCTCAGCTCCATGGCCCCTCTCTGCCCTATTCTCCATCTTCTGCCAGTGACCAAAGGGAAGACCGAAGTGGTCCCAGAGCCTCACCACCTGCTGAGTAAATGTCTGCTCTCTCACCTTTCCATCGCTTCCTCCTCCAGCCTTTCTTCTCAAGTTCATCCCAACCTCAAGGGAAGGAATGCTCTGCTCTATGCCTCTTTTAAATTACAGGTTTCCGCATCTCAGGGGTGGCCAGAGAATGGGCAACACCATCCTTCAGGTTGGCTGGTACCCCTCTGTGATGGGCCAGGGGTCTTTCATCCAGGATTTCCAGGTTCTTAACAACGACTAGCAGCCTTTATCTGAGCCCTTTGAGTGCAGGGAGAATAAAGCCGGTCGTCAGTAGGAGGGGTGGGTCCCTGTGCTTCCCCAGATAATAGCCTCCCCTTGTTTTCACCTAGACGAGACAGACCGAGTTTGGGATAAACCTGCGTCTTTGGCTGTCCCAGCTTGGTTTACTTCCCACGGTCTTTGTTCTAGCACCAGTTATAATGACCCAGGCCGAAGAGCTGTCTGGCTGCCCTGGCTTCTCCGTGTGTCCCACTTTTGATTGGCCTAATTATTTCTGTGGGTCTCCAAAACTTGAACTGCAGCCATGAAAGTAAAAAGAGGCTTGGCGCATGCTGTGGCCAGTCTTGCTGTTAGGTTTCTTATTTACCTGTAATGAGGACCTTCTTTCGTTCGAGAACTCTGCGTGGGCCAGTTGGAAGGCGGAACTGCAGTTTGTCTCCGAGCCCGTTCTCTGCCTACACATACTCCCCCACTTATTGCCTCTAACCATGATGTCTTCCCTTTCGTCACATCACGCCAGTGCGCATTATACACGAACATTTGTTCAGAGCACTGGAGTAAGTAGGTGAGGACATTTGTGGCTGGAGGTGACCACCTTCAAGGTCCAGCCAGGCACCTCTGAGCTCCCTACAGACACTTGAGGGCTGGGGTTCCTGTACTTCCACACACCTGCACCCCATTTTTGGTAACCCAGTCGGCGGCTCAGACTCTGAACTCTGGGGCACCACACTGAGGAGGCCATATGCAGTCTTTCTACTGGGCTTGCTGGCTGAGAGAATTCCTCCATTTCTGGGTCTGCCTGCGACCCAGCACTCCTGCAGCTCCTGCCCTCCCCCAAAACTTCCCAGAAACAAGGTGGTCTTTCCAGCCGGCCTCTTGTATCACCTTCATAGTCGGTGTGGCATTTCTTGACATTCTCTAGACTCCACATCTTTGTTAAAATGAAGGGCCCAAGCCTGTCTGTAGTCCCCAGGATGCTGGCTAGGTGGTACCCACCTTGTGCCTTGGGCTTTAAATCCACCTGCATTCCTAGCACAGGGAGCTAAGGGTCTGCTCTGCCCCTGGGTCCCTTTCTAGCTAGCACACTACCATCTGCTTTTTCCTCATCTGAATGAGTTTATAATTTCTCTAGGAGTGGACACTTTTGGATCTTCTACCACCCCCATTAGAACCGAGGCCTGGGTGGCACCAGATCCGTGCTTCTCAGCACTCTAACCCAGAAACCTGAGGTTCTCCAAGCATCCGTGGTTGGCTACCAACACCCTTTCTTGCACCATATCACATCTTTCGAAGGGCAGCCTTTGGCGTCATGGAATTACATCGGAAACACGTTGAACCATTGCTCTGCGAAGGTTGTCCTTCTTGTGTTCTGTGCTTTCCCCCTGTGTCCCTTCCTGAATTGATGGACTCTATTGCTTTTGTTTCTGGGAGGTTTCTGGAAGCTTTTTTTTTTTTTTAAATAAGAGAGGGGAAGGGAGGGAGAAAGAGAGGGAGTGAAGCATAGATGTGAGAGAGAAACATCAGCTGGCCACCTCTCCCATGCCCCCCGACTGAGACCCAAACCTGCAACCTAGGCATATGCCCTGACCCGGAATCAAACTCGTGATCCCCAGCTTTGTGGAAAAACACCCAACCAACTGAGCGACACCGGCCAGAGCTCTGGAAGCCTTAAACTGATTTTATCCATTGGAATATTTGTACGTTACCTCCCCTATCCATTTCTCTTTCTATCCAATATGGAAACGGAAATGCAAATGGAGAATCAGAAAATGAGGAAGTGCTCGGAGGTGGGGGCGGCAGGGCTATGGCGCACATAATCCACTGTAGGTGTGATGACCACCTACATAAGACATCCTGTAGGTGTGACATGCCGCCCAACGGCCTGAGCAGCAGGTCTCGATCACCCAAAGAAACAACCATCAAGGTTTCCTTCTCCAGAGAGCTGGCTCTGACAAACCATGGCTCTGAACGGATAGCATATTTTCCAGAGCTGCAGTCATTTCGACCTAGCCAGTGGGTAGAGGGCGAATAGATTCTGTTCCCTGAAAGAGGAAGAGGGAAGCGAAACTGTTTTTGATTTGTTAGTTCATTGCATAAATGCCTCATTATATTCCACATAAAGCTTCTTCAATTTGAAAAAATAAGGGATATTTATTTCTTTATGTCTAGCTGAGAAGTGCAGCCTCCTGTTTGAAAATCTACCTCAGCAAACGACAGCTGCATTTGGCCTTGAATTTGAACATGCAGTCATTCAGTGAGGGGTTTTGATAATCTTATCAGGGGGACCACTTGGACTGGAACACTGTCGCTTATTATGCTTTGCCCACGGCTACTGCCTCCCTCCTAAGAGCTGAGCAATGTGGCCTGGTCCCATGTCATGCTGTGCCTGCTGGTATTGACAAGTCGTGACACATTTTCTGTTTACCAATCCAGCGTTCTGTTTCCATCTCAAAGAAAGTCGTGATTCTGCTGTTTCACTGTGAATGAAAGTGATTGCTTTAAAAGCTTCGTTTTTTTCCCAAGGAGGCCATACTTTATTCTGGCTTCACAGATTAGTCAGTCCTGCACGACAATAGAAGACCCGATTTTTGAGGCAAGGGACCTTTGGGGGATCCCAGCTTATTTCCAGCTGTGGGTCATTTATAAGACTGGAATCTTTCTTTTCTTGCCATAGCTGATACTCCTAAAAGGTTCGGTCCCTCATGGACAAAGCATACAACCCTAAAAGCATAAAGACTAACTCTCCATTTGTTCAGTTTTCTTGTCAGTTACAGCAGTCTGTCCCCCTTGAATCGTGGAGGCCCCACGTCCACCTGGATGCAAAGGAACTGAAATAAAATTATTAGTTCTTGGAGAGTGTAAGTGTCAGGCAGAACTGTCAGGTGCATTGTTTACATGGTGGGCTGGAGGGTGGGTTGGGAGTGGAAGCTTCTGGGCATGGAAGCAGAAAGATGTTTGACATTTCCTGAGCAACTGCTATATGCCATATTCTGCGCTCAGTGCTTTTCATTTTATCTCATTTAATGTACAGAAGCCACAAAAAACATCAGCCTCGTTAGAAAGAAAGCTCGGCCTGAGCAACAAACCCCTAAGATAAGGAGGTAAAACATTCCCCCTCATCTCTGGAAGGGAATCCAAGCAGCTGTATTTTTTCTGAATCATAATTGCCATTCATTGAGGACTTTTTATGTGCCAAGCATTGAGCTAAGCACGTTAGAGATATTTAATCTTCACCAGAGCCCAAGGAGGTAGGGTCCTGATGCCCCATCTCATTATTTTTTGCTGCCTAACAGCTTCAAAGCTTAGTGACTGAAAATGGCAACAGCCGTTTGTTTTGATTGTGAATCTACTTTGTGGGCGGGGCTCTGCCATGCCGGCTCATCTCTGTTCCCGGTAGCATCAGCCAGGAGACTGCCTGGGGCCCTGGATCACATAGCGGGCATGTGCACAGGTCCCCTGCGCTCTGCGGCTTCTAGATCCTGCGACATTCCTGAGTTGCCCAGAGTACCTGACTGACCTCAGCCCAGGCTTCCAGACCTTTTCTTGCCATAACTGGGCCTGTAATGTCAGTGCCCCCCACAGCTACCAAGTCCCAGTGAAATCGATTCTAGAAACATTCCTGAATCAGTTCACCTGTACTTGGCACTGACTTTTAAGAGCACCCCTGGCAGACCCCTAGGCTTGAGAAGAAAAGACCTAGAGGTATGTGAGAACCATCTTTAGAGATAGGAAGGGCGACTGGGTAGGTGGCCTGTATCCTGTGGCCCGTGCTGTTTGTGAGCAGGGCCTGGCAAACTATAGCCGGCGGGTGAGAGCCTGCTGCCTGTGTATGCAGAGACCTGGAGGAAAAACAGTTCAACGTTTTTAAATGGCTGAAGAAGAAAGCAAGAGGAATATGTAGCAGAGTCGGATAGTTACAACGGAGACTGGGTGGCCCACAAATGCTGTTATAGAAAAAGTTGGTTCTAGAAGGCAGATTCAGGACCCGTGTTACCAGAGCTAGGTTTCAAGTCTACACAGCAAGTAATTTTCTCACTAGAGTTGGGCACGGGTGGGGACAGCAGCCTCGGCCGAAGGCTCTGCAGGCGGATGGCCGTGCCTGCGGCACTGTAAGTCGGTGGTGTGCTGGTAAAGGTGTCACAGTGGGCTCTCCAGGCAAGAAAAGCCATGATTTGGCACCGGATTGGTGTGGGTCAGTTTGCTGGATGTCATCCCGCAGAGTGTAAGGTTGCCAGTTCGCTTCCCCGTCAGGGCACGTGCCTGGGTTGCAGGTTTGGGTCCTGGTCGGGGCACATGTGAGAGGCAGTCAGTCAGAGTTCCTCTCCCTCTCTTTCTCCCTCCCTTCTCCTCTCTCTAAAAATAAATAAATAAGTAAAATAGTTTTTAAAAAAGAAAAGAAAAGCCCTGATTTGTAATGTTTGTTTATTCCTATGATACAAATCCCACCACCGCTAATTTCCAGTTCTGACGTGATGTCACCGGAGGTGGAGTTGGGAAGAGATACATGTAGTTGGCCCTGCAGTAGGTTTGGGGGACCACCAGTATGTCATACTGCCACAGGTGGCTCCCAGTCTTGAGATGCACAGGGATTTGGGAAGGAACAGTAGTGCTGGAAAAAAACCTCTGAAATTCCGTTTGCCTGTCTGGGCTCACAGGCAGCCATCATCAATATCCACGAGTGCAGAAAGATTAACTACCTTGGTATGGGTCACAGAGGTGCTAATTTCCACCTGCTATTTCATTGTCCTTACATTTGGTGTAGAAAATCTTGAGTTCTGCAAAGATTGATAAGTTTGCATCCAAGTTTAGAAGTTCTGTGCAACAAATCATCACTTGAAGTTAAAAAGCAAGGGACAGATGGGGAAAAAACATTTGGAATACAGACGAGATCAAGGCTTAGTATCGAGAGGAGGTAAGGAACATCTATCAATCAATGAAAATTGAAAACAATGACAGTCCAATAGAAAAATGGACAAAGGGTGTGGGCAGACAGTTCACACCCACTCAACACCAAATGGCCCGTACATTTATGAAACTGCATCAGTCTCGCTACCAAGCAGGGAGACATAGGATAAAACAGCAACTCGTTTATTTCACCCTTCGGATTGGCCGAAAATAATAATACCAAGCAAGAGGCTCTGGAGATGTGGCACGTTCCTTAAATACATAAAAACCATCCTAACCTTCAACCCAGAAATTCTCTATTGAGCTGTATATCCTCAGGCTGAGAAAAAAATCTCACACCCTCAGAGGAGTCAGGTAGGTACACCAAACTATCACTGCCTCATTGCTTGTGATAGTGAAAAACTGAAAACTCATAAATGGCTAGATAAATCCTGACCTAGACATGAAAATCAGGCAGCAGCAAAAAGTAGGATTCAAGAGCGCTCTCCCATTACCGAGGTGAAAGAGCAGATGACAGAATAGCGCATGTAGTCTGATGCCGTTTATGTTCTTAAAACATCTGTAAATCGGTGCTGCGTAGTTCCCAGAAGATGCATGCAGTGTTCGGAGGGCTGTACGCCGTATTCATGATAGGATATGCTTTTGGGGAGGTAGGGAGGGCGAGGGCCGGGGATAGGCAGGAGGGAGCTAGTCAGAAGGGACTTCAGTTTTATATATGGGTGTTTTTGCTTTTCTTACGGAGAATATATTTACGTAATTCTTGTGTAATGTTTTTAAGAGACCGAATTAGAGCTCAGTTCTCCCCGACTGGAATGGAGCGAGGGAATGTGCGGTCACCCTGGGGAGGCCCAGGTCCTCCAGGTTGGCCTGAGGAGGCCACCTATGCGGAAGGAGCGTCTGGGTGTGCTGGCCGTGTGGGCCCATGAAACTGAACTTCCCTTGAGGGCTCCCTCTGATCCCCTCTGTTACCTCCATACAGGCCCCAGTGTTCCCTTAACAGTTGACGAAGCAAGAAACTGCTTTTTAACTTCCTGGTACCCAACTGATACTAGACAGAAACAGGTTAAACACATCTTTATTTAACAGGAGGGAACTACAGTCATTAAGTGGGTGCTTGGGGCTGGGGTGGCTGGCACTTCCTTCTGCGGAGCCATAGCCCACCTCCCCGCTCAGGGCGACCTTTCCCCCAACCCTCGCTGGCTGCCCTGAAGCACACCTACGTTCCTCTCTGTCCAGACTCAAGGAAGAGTTCAGAGAGAGGTGTTCTCCCTGCGCAGAGCCACAGCCCAGCCTCCAACTTACCTGTTACTAGTCCAAGTACCCCCTCCTCCCCTGATTTTTGGCCCCAGGAATGTTCACCCATTTCAGGAAAACCCTGCTGTTTGTTAACTGTTATAGGTGGAAGTGGGGTTCTTGCAGTGTCCAAAGGAAAAGAATTTCCCGAGACCCTCATGGGAGGATGGGGCTCTGTGGTATGGTTTATTGATGATGTACAATTAAGGGGGTTCCCCTCCTGACTTCCCAAATGTCCCACCTCCGTCTGTCTCACCACGGAAAAAGTCCAGTCTTGTCTAATGGGGCCGGGATGAAGGCCACTGCCCAGGGTTTCTGCCCCAGATGAAAGTACAGTCCAGGCCGCATCCAGCTAGCCTGGCGTGTGTTTCCAGCTGCCGTCCGTTGCTTTGCTTCAGCATTCAAGCTCCCTCCTGAAGGCCGTGGAGAGAGCAGGTGCTCACATTGTGAGAGTGCCGGTCACGAGAGAGAGAGAGAGAGAGAGAGAGAGAGAGAGAGAGGCGCTCAGGTGCTTCTTTGTTCCCCTGGGCCCCTGGGGTTATAACCAGGAGCTTGGGTTTGTGAGGGACCAAGCGCTTTCTCAAAGTGACCAATCAGCTTCCCAAGTTTGTACAGGCTTCAGATGGGTTTACACCCCCGAGTTAGACTGACAGGCCTCTAGTGAGCCTCCAGCAGCACCTAGCCCTGGGCCTACAGCCCCTTGGCGAAGCCGTGCTCTGACCCCCTGGGCTGTGAAGCTGGAGCTTCCTGGCTAGCAGGCAGGCTCGTTGTGCTCCCCAGCTCATTAGGCTCAGCGTCTAGCGCTCTTTGTTCCCCTGTTCTAGCTACATGCCAGTAACATAACCACAGGCATGTGTGGCCTCATTCCACTGTTAGTGTGACAGCCACAGCAGAATTTCGCACCATCAGCCAGCATCCGGACAGGGGATGAGCACAGAGAGTAGCTTCAAGGGTTTTTCCTCACCCTCTTGCCTCTGGCGAAGAGAAGTTAAGGCACTTACCTTGTGCCAGACATTCATGCCCTTATCCTCATTCACCCTCCAGTAGTAATAATGAACAGTAGGTATTAATATCCCCATAGGCAAAGCCGCTGTGCCTCAGAAAGTAGCTTAGCCTATCTGAGTCCCAGAGCCCAGACTGAAACCCAGAATGCCTGCCTCCAACGCCTTTTAACCTTTGAGCGATATTCTTCCCTTAGGGAGTTCACTCTAGAAGCCTTCAGAAGGCTCCTGTCTGCTTTTTGCACAGCCTCGCTGGGTAAAATGAAAATGAAAGGTCACTTGCACCTTGAATTTTGAGTGCCAGGCTTCCTTTGAGAATCCCCAGAGCTCCTTTTAAGTTGTTACTTGACTCGTAGGTGAAACAGATAGAAAATGTATTTTCAGAGACATCTTGCATTTCGCATTCAAAGGAGTGTGAAGGTTAGGAATTCTTTAGGTATA
The DNA here is from genome assembly GCA_004026545.1 of Mormoops blainvillei. NCBI lineage: Eukaryota > Metazoa > Chordata > Mammalia > Chiroptera > Mormoopidae > Mormoops > Mormoops blainvillei. The sequence continues at coordinate 273,520 of PVJD01000802.1, read as the reverse complement.
TTTTGTGTAGCATGGGGGACAACACAGTATATAAGCAAAGCCCAGTGTTCCCCAGCCCCCCAGCCCACTCCCGGACCTTCAAGTCACTGCTATTTCACAAATACGAAAGGAAGGAAGCTAGGCCTCATCTCTCCCTTTAGATTCCTCGGCTTCAGTTTTACATTCCACCCAGTCCTCAGTCACCCAAGGAATTTAAATTAGAACAGGAGAGGTGAGAACGTGAGAACCTTCAGGACTTCCCCGAGATTGACAAGATAGAAGGGCCGACACACAGTGAGGGCGGTGGAGCCCCGAGCTTCACTTTTCGGTTTCTTTAGAGGCAGAGCCGAGAAGTTGAGGGCACTGCCTTCCACGCACAGCTTCACATCACAGCCACCAGGAGAGTTATTCAAAAAAGAATCACCGCCCTGGCCGGTGCGGCTCAGCTGGTTGGAGCGCTGTCCCATAACAGAAAGGCTGCAGATTTGATTCCCAGGCAAGTCACGAGCATAGGCGCGGGTTCGATCCCCAGACCAGGCACGTAAGACACCCAGTCTGGGTGCGTGAGATTCCCAGTTGGGCACATATGGGAGGCAACCAATTGATGCTTCTCTCTCACATCGATGTTTCTCTTTCTCCCTTCCTTTCTCTCTCTCTCGCTCTCTAAAAGCATTGAGAAAATGTCCTCAGGTGAGAATTAAAAATAAATAAATAAATAAACCCTCTCAAAGGTGGAGGGGATCACTTCAGGACCAGAGCAGATAGGCATTCGTCACCCACATTTTTCTGACCTGGATTTAAAAGTTTTTAAACAGTGCAGGAATGAACCCAGCCTTCATAGGGACAACCCGAAAGCAAGACTAACAGAAAACACTAGTAGATTGTAATGACCCTCCCCTTCCTTGCTTCCTCTTCCCGAGTTGCCTTAGCCATCCTGTAACATTTTGTGTGCGTCCTGTGAGCACTCACTACATGTTATGGGCTCAATTATGCCCCTCCCCCCCCAAAAAAAGATAAGCCAAAGCCCTAACCCTGATACATCAGAATGTGACCTTACTTGAAAACAGAATCTTACCAGATGTAATCAGGTTAAAATGAGGCCACCAGGGTGGGCCCTAATTCAGTCTGACTGGTGTCCTTATAAAAAGGGGACATTAGCACAGACACAGACATGCACGGAGGGAGTGCCATGTACGGAGACACAGGGATGAGTCTACGTGAAGGCAGGGGACCGGAGCAATGCACCCGCATCCAGGGAGCACCACAGGCTGCCAGCACCGGCCAGAAGCTAGGAAGGGGCAAGGAGGACTCCCCTCCAGGTTTCAGAGGCCATGTGACGCTGCTGACACCTGGATGTCAGACGTCCGGGTCCGAGAGACGATGAATTTCTGTTGTTCGAAGCCACCCTGTTTGTTAGTGCAGCTCTAGCAAACTAATAGAACCACCTGCACCTAACCCTGATAAATTATACACTTAGCGTAAAGTGACATGGAGAATTTCAGTTCATCTGCCGTAGGGAGAATGACGTATTTTCTGAAGATGGCTGCAGCACCCTCTCCTGGCCTTCACGTGTGTCTAGACCCTGGAAATTCCTCCATCGGGAGATGGAGCCTAAATCCTTGTCCTGGAATCTGCACGGCCCGAGGACTCCCTTTCGGTGCCGCGTGACTTCTGAGGCAGCTTCTGCCCTGCTTGCTGGAACACTTGCCTTAGAGCCGGGGGCTACTGTGTGAATAGCCCACTCGTCTGGAGTCTGCCGTGCTGTGAGGAGTCCCAGCTGGTCCAGATGGAGGCCACATGGAGACCGGAGACTACCTGGGGAGCGATGTCCCAGATGCTGCAGCAGTCCTGCAGGTTCAAATTCAGCCACTATCTGATGGTACCCCCATGGCAGACCCTGAGCCAGAGCTGCCCGGCCAAGCCTTCCTGGATTCTTGATCCATAGAAACCTTAAGAGATTAAAAAAAAAAAAAAACTTGGTTGTGATATGTAAAGCTACTACGCCTGTTGCACGGCAATAGAAAACTAGAACAGTTAGTGTACTCTGAGCTTCGCACTGGTTGCTTCCCTTTCATTTTAATTTTTAAAATGGATTATTACTTCTGATCAAATCAATTTGTATTTAGAGCACATGGAACACAACCATAAAGATCTCAGTGGCTTAACATGATAAGATTTATTTCTCACTTGCTCAAAGTCCAATGTGGATGTTACAGGTGGGGCGGCTCTCCCTCAAACAGTGACTCAGGGATCCAGTCTTCAATCTAATGTCTCCGCTGTCTGCTGGTCCCCTTTGGGGGCCTCTGCTGGGTCATCTGTGCTCAGGTGGCCAAAGAGTGGAGAGGGAGAGCGGGGAATTGTGCCGGATGTTTCAGGAGCCAGGCCTGAAAGCGGCACACGTCATTTTGGTTCGCATCGCACTGGCTAGAACTAGTCCTGGACTCCAGGGAGCTGGGAAGTGCAGATTAGGGCTGCATCCAGGGGGAAAAGTAAGTTTGGTGGGAGCACAACCGCAGATCGGCCACACCCACGCACAGGCTTCCAAACCTTCAACTACCCCACCTGAGAGATCACAGCGCCGCTCGGTGTGCTCCATCAGCGTCAGCACCGCCCGAGTGGCTTGTTAACATGCAGGTGCTGGGGCCCCACCCAGCTGGGTCCAAACCTCAGCGAGTGGCTTCTAAAAAAATTGCTTTTTTAACCAAATTCTCCCAGCTGTCGTTATGTGCACTAAGGTTATTTAGGAAGTCACTTTACCCAGTTGTTTAACCCTCTTATTGCACCAAGAGCAAAGCTGAGGTCCAGAGACGCGACGGGACCTCCATCATTTCTTTTCAGTCACCTACAGCCTGAGGCCGGAGCAGGGTCAGGGGCCTGCGTGCTGAAGCCCACCCAGTCCTCTTGCCATGGTACCGTGTCCTAAGGTTCAGTGTCATAGCAGGCCCGGACCTGCATGAGGGCGTGCCCTGGGAGAGCACACGTGCTTCCTGAATTGTTCCATAGGCCCCCAGCTTACCAGCCACCCATACCTGTTCCGTGACACCAAAAGGGGCACCTCAGCCTGACACCGAAGAATCACGTTTGCCTTGAAATGGCTCCTCAGGTGTGGTTCGTAGCCAAGAGTCTCCTGCAGTTTCGATTTTGCCCAGACCCAGTCCAGAATCAGGGCCTGTTATGTCTCGCACGATTCCTAGCAAGAGTTCGGAACCCCGACCGGTGTTTTATTTTAGAAACTGGAACCCTATGATAATTTCTCTTATGTCACTCTGAAGACCCACTTTGTTTTTAAAGCTGTGATGTGTCCTAATTACACTGTGTTACGGCTAGCTCCTAGCGGGGGCATTGGTGGGAGGGGAAGGAATAGGAGGAAAGGGAAACTTCATATTTTCCAGCTCTCTTGGCAAAAACAGCCAGTGCTTATTAGCATTCATTTCACATAATTTCCATGATAATGCTGTAATTTAACACAGCCTGACTCAAAGACCTAATAAAGGAGGTTAGACGCACTTTCTAAATTTGCCGCACAGATAGCTCATCCCTCTCTCTCTCCGTCAATCTTCCCTGTCTTAAACAAAATGTGAAATTTGGAAGGAAGAGTGAAACAAAGTGCCAGGGGTTGCGGGAAGCCCCTGTTGCCATTCTTTGGCTCTTCGGCAGCAACACTGTAGGCACCTGCGCTCTGGCTCCGATCAGGTGCGTGAGGTGCCTCTGTGGAAAAACCTTCAGGTCACTTTCTGCCTTCCGAGCCTGGGGGGAGGGTGCTAAACAAGGGGTAAGTTGTCAAACCGTGCTTGTCATGCTCCCCAAACCTTGGTTAAAATCACTTACTTTGATTAATGACTGAAGATCTTAAAAGTAGAGGTTCATGGCCCAAACACCTGCCATCCTCTATCAGTGCAAAGGAGGATGTGTGCATAGGTAGGGCGTTCTCCAGGCCCAGTGAGCCGGGGGCTCGCCGACCCTCCTGACGTCTCGCTGAATGAGTTGGCGTCCTGGACAAGAGGTGATGTGGACCTCATGGAGAACAGCATGAGATCTGAACAGGGCCTGAGGGCAGGGCGGATGGAGAAAATGAAACATGACCCGGGCCTCCTTTTTCTGTCTTGGTCAGGCACTGCCACTTTGCAGGCTGGTCCCTCACTGCGGGGCTCCAGGGTCGTTCCTGGCTCTCTTCTCTGCCGTCAGGAAGCACTGTTGGAGTTGCGTTCCTCAGCACAAGAAGACTGAATGGGCGGGGCGGGGGGCGGGGGTGCAGGCAAGAGGCGGCCACGTCAGCCAAAAAAGAGGACCAAGGGCCTGGCCTGGGGCAGCCGTGGCGTTCCTGGGAAGGGCCTGGGCCCCCACGCTGAACCAAGCTGTGTGGGTGCTCTCAGGTTCTCCCCCACTCCAGGCAGCCAAACGCCAGTTGTTTCTCCCTGCCCGGAAACCAGCAGCCTGTGGGAGCGAGGGGCGTGCAGAAGGCCCTGGACGGGGGCAGAGAGGGGAGAAGCTGGGACTGGGCACCGGAGTCACAGGAGAAGCCCCTCCCGGGAGTGCAGCGCCCTGGCCAGACCAGCGGACATGAGCGGGGAGAGGGAAGAAGCAGGACGGGGGCTTTCCCCTTGGAGCCTGCCTGAGGGAGGGGCCCGGCACTCTACAGGAAAGGCCATTTCCTTCCTTTATTATGGCACCGGCTCCACTGCTGGGCCTCAGCCTCCTGCCAGACCTGTCTGCAAGTTGCTTCATGTATGTTATCGTTAATCCTCAAAACCCTGAAACGAATAGCTCCTATTATTCCTGTGTGGTGAGAAAAATGAGGCTCAGAAAGAAGGACTAACCTCCTGGCTGCAAAATTAAGATGTGAGCTGATGTGCCAGCTGGGGGCCCGTGGTGCTGTGGTCACCCCAAGTGCCTGAGAGCACAGAAGCAAACAGGTGCTGCAGCATCTGCCTTAGCATTGGTTGGACGACAGTTTCCCATGTTTCCGCCTTTTCGTTTCCTATAGTTGAAGGGTTCCCTTTTCATTATTGTTGATTATATGAGGAGTAAGAACACAGAAACGTGAGAAGCAGAGGGTTCACGGGATTGCGTGGGAGCCAGCGTGGGGCGCATGCCCTGTGGAGGGGGGACGGCGGCAAGGCCCAGAGGCTGCACACAGGAAGGCCACTACCCCAGGAGTGTCGCCAGCTACAGGCCTGTGCCACGCAGCGGGGCTCCTGGCCTTCCTGGCTGGCTCAGGCTGGCACAGACCTGCCAGAGCCCCCTGCGTGGGTCCCGGGGCGGAGGAGCCACATAGCCCTCTGGATAAACATCCCAAAGTAAAATATCAGAGGGGGACTTGCTGCAGAGGCCGGCAATTAAGACTTTGGAAAAGGCTCTTCAGTTTTTAGTGTGCTGACAGTCACCTGGGGTGCTTGTTTGAAAATGCTGCCTTTCCTCATCCCCACTCTTAGAAATTCTCAGGCAGCAATTTGGAAGTGAGCCCCAAATCTGCATTGTTAAAACACCCCAAGCAACTCTGATCCCACGGACTCTGGACCAGTCTAAGAAATACACTGACTTGGAGGGTGAAGGGGAGGAATCTGAAACTTTTCTTTAAGAAAACAGCTTTTTATTTTTTTTTGTCGTTATTGTTTAATCTCATGAGCACCCGTTGTAGATGTAGGTACAATGTTTATGGAGCTGTCTTGCTGAAAGAAAGATAATGAGCACAGCAGTTATATGCATAATTGCAGTTAATTATTATGTTGAGAATGTATGGTTAAACAATAAACATTAACTTATAAAAAGTCTTATTAAAAGTTCCCTCTTATTTGCCATTAATCAGGGGAGTTTGTTCATTTATCCTCTCGACAAAAATGTTTTGAGCTCTCACTGTGTGGCTGGCACTGTGCGAGGAGGTAGGGGACAGCCAGGGGCCGACCTCTGCCCTTCAGGCACTCACAGCCTGGTCAGGGCGATTGATGGCATCCCCAACAACCATGTGCATTTCAGTTTTGTGTAAGTTTTTTCTCACTAGTTAAGGTATTTGTTCAATTCATTACTAAATACGATTTTTATAAATATATAGCAATTTGCATGTAAACAATATAAAAGAAAAAAATCCTTATCAGGCTATATATTGTGATTTGAGGTTTTAAAAAATTGGTTGACACACAGAATATGAACTTTCCAGGTACTCTCTGATTGAACTAGGAAGGTGTGTTTTTAATAAATTCTATACAAAGTTGGCTTGGAGTTTTGTTTCTCAATCAGTGACTTAAGATTTCACCTCCAAATATGTTTAATTAAAATGTTTTAAGAATACATTGATTTTTCCCCACATCATGCCTACTTCTTCCCCTCATTTGTGAACACAGCACCATTAGGAAAATGGTACCCAAGTGCTTTCAAGCAGAAATGTACCTGAATGCAGATTTCTCATCCAGTGATGGAAAGCACGAGAATTCCGATTCTGTGCTTAGCACATCTTTCTGTATCCTTTTGCCTGACATTTGAGTGCGCCAGTAGTCTATGAGAGAACAGATCAGTTTGAAACAGAATTGTCATCAGTAACCTCTGCTTCTTGGCTTCCAGTGTTGCAGGTGGCGAGCTGTTTGACTTCTTAGCTGAAAAGGAATCTTTGACTGAAGAGGAAGCAACCGAATTTCTCAAACAAATTCTTAATGGAGTTTACTACCTGCACTCCCTTCAGATTGCCCACTTTGATCTTAAGGTATGTTGCTGAGCGTTAGCCAGATAGAAGCTGATGGAAACCGCAGCATTGGCTGTTTGTTTGCAAAGAAAGTTGGAGGCATTTGAAAGAGATACTTGGGGCATTCCTGTGGGTTTAACACATGGAATTATCCATGTAAATTAGCAAGTGCGTGATGCATGCCTCCTGCAGAGACTCCTAACTTTTTTGTGGACGAGAGGTTTAAAATTAATGATTACATTTGAGAATCCCTGGGGAAGCACCTCGGGGGCCTTACCAGCCAAGTCTTTAAGCAAGGGAGCTGCTGGTGGTGATGGGACATTGTCAGCCTGGAATGCCCTCTGTCTTCTGGGTGTCTATCCCCCTGTGGCTGCAGGGCATGTAAGATAAAAGGTGCTTTGATCTCTACTCTTCCTCTTGATGCAAGGGCTTATGGGCCTGACTGTCACCAGCAATCAATCCAGCCAAACTCCAAGACTGGCTAAGTAGGGTCATACCTGGCTGGAGGCAGGGCATTATGGGAGAAAATGACATACTCCCAACCATCAAAGAGGTTATGGTCTGCTTGGGAAGGTAAGGCACCCATGAGCAACAAGAAGTGACAATTCAAGAAGTTAAGATCCAAGGTTCAAACCAAAGCAGTGAAAAGACTGTCACAAAGCAGCATGTGATCAATTGTCAAGGGAATGAATCAGATCATTGGAGCTAGGATAGGCCTTTAGAGGAGGAAGGATTTCATTCATTCTTACTGTAGTGAAGCCGTTAAAACCCCATCTGGATCCCCCCAACACTCACTAACACACACCCCAAAGACTGCTGTTCCAAATACCACGGCTCTCTGCCCTGGGAGCTGGAAATGCCAAAGAGTAAATGCCCACAGAAGCAGCTCTTAGCAATGAAGGATGGGGAGATGGTCGATAAACACCTGAACTCCCTCCTGCTTTAGTTGGAAAACTCTGAGTGCTACTCTTTCTCCCCAAGTTCCTAAAAGGGATGACACTCCAGTCACTCCCACCTTGGTAAGACATCTTGTATCAGCTTCCTTCTGTTTCTTGTCTCCGCATTTCTCTACCAGGTGGCCCCCACATAAGCGACTTGCACCTGAATCTCCCTGTCACAGGTCTACTCCTGGAAGAGCCTAAACCAAAACATTTATTTTTCCCAGTGTTTTCTCACACGTGCCCTTATACCTGTTTTTCAGTTGTTTTGTTCAGGGGAGAGGAAGCACTATTCAGCCACCTTGTCCTCAGCATAGCATATCATGGCTTGTCCTCAGCATAGCATATCATGGCTGCCATTTTTTTTAATTGTAGTAAAATAAAGATAACATATAATTTACCATCTTAACCATTTTAAAGTATGCAGTTTGGTGGCATTAGTATATTCACATTGTTGTGCAGCCATCACCACTATCCATTTCTAGAACTTATTGGTCTTCCCACACTGAAACTATGTATCCATTAAACAGGAACTCCCCCAACCCCATCTTCTCTCAGCCACCATTCTACTTTCTGTCTCTGTGAATTTGCCCGTTCCACGTACGTCATATACGTGAAATCATAGAATATTTATCCTTTTTTATCTGGCTTATTTCAGTTAGCACAATGTCTTTAAGGTTCTTCCATGTTGTGTCATGTTTCAGAATTTATTTCCTTTCTAAGGCTGAATAATATTCCGTTATTATGAATATCGCTGCTATGAACACTGCGTCACTATTTCTTTTCCTTTAAGCCCGAAAACATAATGCTTTTGGATAGAAATGTTCCCAAACCCCGGATCAAGATCATCGACTTTGGGTTGGCCCATAAAATTGACTTTGGAAATGAATTCAAAAACATATTTGGGACGCCGGAATTTGTCGGTGAGTTTCTTTGCTCCTGTGGTCATTTCTTTCTCATAAGCATTTCGTTGGCCACATTTCCCCTGCGGTGGCTTCATTGCCCCTGTGCCTGCTTCTAGTTTATGCATGTAAATACTATCTGTTGGTTCACTTCCTTCGAAAACTAAATGTTCCTTTATTTCCTCTTAGCTCCTGAGATAGTCAACTATGAGCCTCTTGGCCTTGAGGCAGACATGTGGTAAGTAGCGCACCCTCGATGTTGTCATTTTTTTGATTTAATATATTGTTCTTCTGACGTTTGTTTTCATTTCTGTTTTGTGTCTAGGAGTATTGGGGTAATCACCTATATTCTGTAAGTACCAAAATGCACAACTCATATTCTTTCCCTCTTCCTTTGAAACCATATGTTTCACTAATCAGGCATGTTGATCTCTTCAGCTTATGCATGCTTTTTATGTAAACATTCATTTTACACCCCCAGAACACGTTTGGTTTATACTAATTAAACATTTTCTCCTAATGCAAAATGAGCCATCAGAAACTGCAGCATAATCACTGGAAGAAAGCATAACTGAGAGAATCGGGAAGGGTTTTCTTTTTACCTCCTAGATGCTCTTCCAAATTAACTTTTTAAACGCATCCTTTGCACTAAGCTGAAGCTTTTGTGCTTGACAGTTAACGCGCCCTATAAAATGTAATTCTAAAGGGATTGTCCAAGCACCAGATTGTAATCATATTCCTCACTCCCCTTATCACATATTACGGGAATGAAATGACAACTCCAGAGGTAATCGTTCGTGTTCTGTGCCCCCCTTTATTAACAGCCTAAGTGGGGCCTCACCATTTCTCGGAGACACTAAGCAAGAAACATTAGCGAATGTATCCGCCGTCAACTATGAATTTGAGGAAGAATACTTCAGTAATACCAGTGCCCTAGCCAAAGATTTCATAAGAAGACTGCTCGTCAAGGATCCAAAGTGAGTGTCCATTATTCCAGAAACATGCTCAGCCGCGGCCTCAACCAGACGAGGGTTAGTCCCTGTTCTGTGCACATGGCCATGTTTATGGGACCCTGGTCACTTGCTCCTGGCAAAGGGAAGTATGCCACGTGAAGTACCTCAGAAAATGCGGGCGGGGTCCTTTATACCTGTGCAGTCATTCCTGCAGGCAGAGTGAAATGATTGCACAAAGACTGACGTTGTTCTCGGCTTGCTTCCATGAAGCAGACCCCAACTGCATTTTCCAGAACTTCTGTTTTGTAGGCCCAGCCAGAATGGAAACAATGTTAGTGTTTGCTTCTATGGTCACAGTGTTTTGTTTTTCTTTCCCCTCTCTCCACAAAGGAAGAGAATGACAATTCAAGATAGTTTACAGCATCCCTGGATCAAGGTGAGTTGCATATTGTGATTGGCACGGGTATTAAAGGGCATCCTGAAATCCATCTGTTCTAGGTTATTACTAGTAACCAGTAACTGTTCTAGGTTATCACAGGGCACCTCCGGAGTATTATGTTTGCTACTGGCGCCATAGTTAACATAACTAACAGATGAACGTATGCTAATGATAATGGAGGCGGAAAGGAAAAAGCTACCAGAACTCAGGAACACTGTAAACAGGTGGCTGAGGTCGAGTCTGTTCTGTAGTCATATTTGGTTTGACCTGCGGGATGTTGGCCCAAACAATATTTTTAAAAATTTTTAAATTAATTTCCAGCATTTAAATATATCAAATCTGGATTTTCAACTTCTTTTGAAATATTGGAAGATCTACCAAAACTGAGCCCTCATTCCACGAGGCCACTGGAAACTTGGCACAGCTGTCTTTGTGTCAGGGCCTGTGGCCACCACCTTGCATATTACACCTTTACATTACCTACCTGCCGGCATTTCGGTTAAAGAACTGAAGTTGCTGTGTATGAAAGAAAGGGATCCTATGGAAAGTAACCTCACTGGGTGATCTGATCACAAATTCCTAACTGGGCAGGTTATAGTGGGTAGTCGTGCCCCAAGCATATAAGTTTTTTTGTTTTTGTTTTCACTTATTGCTTAATAAATTTATTAGCATGGCTAATTCTTGAAAGATAGGCAATAACAGATTTGAAAGTATTTATACATTACTTCTTTAAGTTAACCTGGCCGTTTGATTGATCAGACAACAGCAACCTTTCAATTTTCTGACTAATCAAATATTATATATTGTAAATTATAGCTTTAACAGGTATATAGGAGCAGAAGAAAAAGAACCAATGTGTTAGACAGCAAATTCACATCTAGATGTTTTTAAAAAGAGGGCAAACCAATACTTCTACAAGATTGCATATATTGTCATAAGGTGCAGAGCCAGAGGGTCTGGTGAATCTAAAGTAATTATCTCAGGCTGTGGAGAGAGGTTTATCCTAGAAACATTGTTACCAGATGGGACCTGGCCCTGAGCAGGGCTGCCTAGAGCCAGCCTACAGTGTGTGGGTCCTTGACTTCGTGTAGAAAAGATTTCCCAGCATGAGACCAGTTGACCGTGAGGACGCATTTATTAAACAGTGAAACAAGGAAGGGCTCAGCAGAGAAGAAGCGACAGGAGAGCCCAGGCTGGGCTGCCTGAGCTCTCTGGGAGTCAGAGAAAAGGGGGCCTTGGGGACAGCTGCAGGGGACTGGCCTGGGACAAGCTCCTGCTGCCCGTTGCCAGGCATGTAACTTTTTTATTACAAGGTTTATCTTTACCTTAAGCAAGACCTGTCTGTTGTCGCTGTAAATCTGCGTTAACACCCCTTTGAAATAAGGGGTAACCACCTTCAAGAGAGCACCTATCTTGTTAGCTCTCCTGTAATTTAACCCCCACCTTGCTTTTGACTATCATCATGTAATCTGCCTTAATTTCAGAAAAGAAACTGAATCGGTCATTCTCCAGAGCATTTGAAATCTTTCTCCCCAGCATCACTTTAGTTCAAATAAACTCATAAAAATTCAAAAAAAGGAAAAATGACCTGAAGTTCCTTCAGCTCGAACAGAAAGGCCTAAGGGTGGGAGAATGTGGCAGTTACGGAATAAAGTCATGGAACCAATAAACAGACTGGTGCAATGACTTGCCTTACAGAAGTGGGTTTGGGGCAGCTGGAGAACTCTGCCTGTTCAAGGTCCCGGCAGTACCTGGGTTCCACTAGAAAGCAATGGTATCTCTTCCTCTCAGAGGTAGAGCTATCCATGTAGCTTTTTCCTGAAAAAGATGCAGTAGAAGGCATTCTAATACTGTCAAACAGGCTAATTTGCTGACCTCTGAGGTCCCCCCCAGCTCTAAATTACTCGATGACATTCAAGTTCAAATGCCTCATAATATGGCCTCACTGTGCATCTTGCCATTCCCAAACTCTCTCATGGAAAACTGTAATTCAGATTGGCACAAGCGCAACTTTTCAACTCTTCCCCCAAGATCCAGTCTTTATAGATAGTATCAAACCCTCAGCCGCAAGAGTTAACCTCTGCAGACGAGGTTCCTAGACCCTGCATATTATCTCAACTTGTTTTGACATTTCAGCAAGGTGAATGTGTAAGCAAGTATCCCAGATAATGAGGTTTTAAAAAGTTGTCCTGTAACACATTTCTATAATTTGAAGTCTAATTTTTTTTTCTTGGACTTTCTTTTTAGCCGAAAGATACCCAACAAGCACTTAGTAGAAAAGCATCAGCAGTAAACATGGAGAAATTCAAGAAGTTCGCAGCCCGGAAAAAATGGAAAGTAAGATTATGATATGGAGGGATTCACAAATTCTATTTCCTGTTCATTTCCAACAATCATCTGAGCTCTAATAGTCACATTATCTACTATTACCAGCTTGCCTGGGACCAAGGACACAGGGCAAGACCATTGTATACCATGGTTCTCTGAGAGGGGTCATGCCAGGGTTTTGCTGGAGTAAGATCTAATTCCTCAAAGAATAAGGAACAAAGTATCGAGAGCGAAGGGATGTAAGAAATCCAGTTCTACAGTTTAATAATGAAATGCAGACAGAGACTTTCTATTCTGTTGTCTTGATTTATAAGACCTGTAGAATTATCCTTTAAGCAGATATGGCCTGTCGTGCCTGCCCCTTAGGAATACATGCTGTCAGCAGTGAATGCCGCCTCGAAGGCTGTCATTTGCACCAATCTGAGTGTTGTTACATAAGCGCTCTCTCCTCCTCTCCCTCGCCTTTATTTGTCCTCTTTTTCTTTTCTTTAAAGCAATCCGTTCGCTTGATATCACTGTGCCAAAGATTATCCAGGTCGTTCTTGTCCAGAAGTAATATGAGTGTTGCCAGAAGCGATGACACTCTGGTAAGCAAATTTGTTCTTGGTGAGGGTCTTTCTTAGCACTGTGGACTCAGAATGTCTATGTTGTTTGATTTGTTCAACAACTCAGACAACCTGAAGTCATGTGAATGTGAGGCCTGTCCCTCTTCTACTTGGGGTGGGGAGTTGGGTGGCTGATTTGATGTACTCCGTTGCTCCTCTCATCCTTTTTCTTTGCGCTTTGATTGGCATGATACCTACTCCCACCCCACTACCTCTAACACTACCACTCACCTCCTCCTACACGCACAGTTTGATGGAAGAGAGAGAGGCTGACCAGTAGAAGAGGGAAGATCTCATTTTAGTTTTTATGAGCTAAAATGAGAGCCTTCTATCCCTGGCCAGTGTGGCTAAGTGGACCGAGTGCCGGTCTGCAAACTAAAATTCGATTAGTTCGATTCCCAGTCAGCGCACATCCCTGGGTTGCAGGCCAGGTCCCAACTGATCAATGTGTCTCTCACACATCAATGTTTCTCTCCCTCTCTTTCTCTCTCCCTTCCCATCTCTCTAAAAATAAATAAATAAAATAAAATGAGAGCCTTCTGTTGCCACTGACCTGGGAGACTCGGATTATAATAGTACAAAAGGGGCAGACAATCTTTCCCCTCAATACACATACACACATACACAAATACACACCAGAAAATCAAGAAAAATGCAGTAGAGCTTGCTGGTGTAGTTGGTGGTAGACCAGAGGCTAAACCACTTGCTTAGTTGTCATTGTGTCAACTGTCCAAAGCCCTTGAGAACAATTCTTTAAGGGGAATTTTTTCCCCTTAATACAAACTGAAACCTAATCACAGATTAACTCTTCAGATATGACCAGACATACTTGAATTCAACAAGACTTTCCTCTGACAATCAGACAACGGGGCTTTGTTAACACTGGCGGTAAAGGGGACTCCAGGAAAGGCAGAAAGGGTGATTCTGTGAGAGCCGGGTTACTCCTGTAACTGAATAGTCAGCGCTTCCTGAGTGGAACCCGGGGATTCCAAGGGCAGAAACACACATCAGCAGACACCAGCTCTTTATTTTCCTCGTGAAGTCAGTAATTTCCCTGAGGCTTGAGCTCTCGCCTTGTAGAGTAAAAAGAGATAGGAATGTTACAGAGGAAAAAGAAGCAAGACAGAAGAAGGGAAAGGAAGAGGAGGGAGGCCGGACTGCGGAATTGTGTGAGCGTGGCAGTGGGACCAAAGGAAAGATAAAAACTATTAACCTAAGCAAGATGATGAGAATGATTAAATATCGTCCATTAAAATCATCCTGAATAATCAGTTGGGAGAGATTCTATTTATTGCAAGAAAAGTTTAAGGTAGAAGAGAGGGACCCAGGGTGGTATAGGAACTCCAGGTAGGAAGACTTCCTCCCAGATCTCGGTTCTCATTCGCCTCCACGTCCCACTGATCATGAGGCCATGTTATAACAGTCTCTTTGCTGTCTCTCTCAAGGATGAGGAAGACTCCTTTGTGATGAAAGCCATCATCCATGCCATCAATGATGACAATGTCCCGGGCCTGCAGCACCTCCTGGGCTCATTGTCCAACTACGATGTTAACCAACCCAACAAGGTCTGATGCTGTTCTGTCAGGGATAGTAGAGGGTGGTGGTCATGGTGACTGTGCACCTCCAAGTCCAAGGTGGAGAGACCCCACCTGCTTCTTCCCCTTTCTTGTTACAAGCTCCATACTGTGAAAAAACTTCTATTGAGAGAGTGAAGTTACTTAGAAATAAGATCTTCTTGCATTCAGGGCCTTTCTTCATGCAAGGCCATTCCTCAGGCACCAATTAACACCTCTAACCATGAAATTTTAAATCTACCAATCCTGCAAATGAAAATGTCACCTTTGATTACGAATCCAAAAGAGAAAAGGTGCTGTATTCTGACTGCCATTCCTATTACGCAGCAGGCCTTATGCACCTGTTGTGACATAGGAGGGTGTGTGGGACAGCAATGATAGTTTGGGCTTTTTCTTTCCTATTGAACTGAAAAATAATGTGGTTTTTTTGTTGCCTATTCCAGCATGGGACACCTCCGTTACTTATTGCTGCTGGTTGTGGAAATATTCAGATGCTACAGTTGCTTATTAAAAGAGGCTCAAGAATCGATGTCCAGGATAAGGTCATAATTCTGTTTTATTGCAAACAAATTAATTTTTTAAGTGTTCCCAAATGTTTCTAATCCTAGAGGTAACAGAGAAAATAATATGTATGTTCCACTTCGGTTTCCTAAAAGGAAGGTGAACTGCTTAAAAAGCCTGGTCCAATCTAACATATGTTGTAAAAAAGAGGAGAACATTGATCTTTTTCTGGGCTGTTTTTTGGATATCAGCCTTTGCGTGTATACCACCCCAGACTTTGCTCCTCTCTGATCACATTTACTCAGCAGTGTTATAAGATGTCACATCTGGAAAAGTTTTAATTGTCTAATTAATCTCAACAGAAATGTATTTGCCTGCTAGTTTATTAGGGCCACAGAGAAGGATGATGTGCTCTGAGATATAAATCACATTGAAAGTATAGACACATTGATTAACAGCTAATAGTCATTATAATAGATCTGTCATCAGCTTCCATAGACTTTCAACAGAACTGTCAAAGGACTAGATCTGACCCTTGACAATATAGGGAATTCTAACCAGAAGTTCAAATAAAGGTTTTAAGGGGGGGGGAGGGGAGGTGGGATTTATTTTTAAATAATTTGAGATTTATCAAAAAAAATCTGCAGAGATAATACACAGAGCTCCCTTATCCCTTTCCCTCAGCTTCCTGGAACGTGAACATCTTACATCACCTCGGTCCCTATGCAAAAATTAAAAAATGAAATTGGAGTGTTACTCCTCATGAAAGTTGCTTCTTGGGAGTTTGCCATCACATAGGAAGGGAAATAGAGTGTGTCTGAGTGACATTCATTCAGACCCATCAGCTCTCTGGAAATGTGACTCCACGTTGGTTTTTCATACAGGGTGGATCCAATGCCATCTACTGGGCCTCTCGGCATGGCCACGTAGATACCTTGAAGTTCCTCCATGAGAACAAATGCCCTTTGGATGTTAAAGACAAGGTAAGGCCACTTCTCTTCTTAGGGATAGGGGAAAGTAATAAAAGGATGCATCTGAGCATCAACCTACCACGCATCTGAGGACCCACTGACCAAGGATTTAGAACTGAAATCTTCCTACGGAGAATGTAATCTAGAAATTTGTTTTTCCTATTGGCTTGATCTAATATTAAAATCTGCTTTTAGCTGCAATCTGCCAGATAGCTGCCATAATGTGGAAGCAGTGAATTGCCTTGCATGAATAACATGAAAACTGAGAGTTCTAGTAGAAGGAAAAGCAGAAAGAGAACCGAGTCCTGATCCTCCCTTCAGCTCGCCTTGTGCATGTCCCTTCAAGGACGAAGTACTCTTTGTCCTTGAAGTGGCTAACAATGCCAACCTTGCAGTCACTGGCACTGAAAGGATTAATGAGACCGTGCGTGTAGAGTAAGGCTTTGGGGGGCAAAGATGTTATAAAAATTATTGACTTAGCAAGATACCTTACTTCCACATTCACATTTCATTCAGTCCATCCCACAGTCCCGCACCCACACCTAGGATCCCTACCTTCTCATCCATGATGGATTCTGCTGTGCAGCCCTTCTCTGCCCCTAACACCTGCAGAATAACTTGCCATGTTTGATCAGAGCTGTCACGTGCAGTTGTATGGATCGTGCACTGCACCGTATCTAGAATGATTTTCATACCAAAGACATGCGAATCTCTTATGGCAGTTTTCTGTCAAGTGGCAATAAAGTATCTTGTTTTGCTTTGTTTTAATCAGTGTATTCTGGTGATCTTTTGGCAGATACAAGGAAAATACCTTAAGAAAGTTGCTTCTATTACACATTCACCGAAAATTATTGTATGGTCTGAACAGTGATGTTTTAAAATCTCTGAGAATATAAAAAATGAGATTCTAAACATAGACAATGAAATCTGAAACATATTAGTAAATAAAACTATACATTTAAATATCTGCTGAATGACAAACCTATTGTTAAGAAAGGGAGTTTTGTGTTTAAAGAAATCACGTAGAACATCAGTAGATAAAGAAGTTTGAAAACAGCCATCACAGACCAGGGGAAGCATTCTCCCCTGGGGGTTTTATGACAAACAGGAGGAACCAGGTGTATGGGTTTACCACTAGCTACATGGTGGACACTTCACCCAAGGGTCCCTGGCCCGGTCACCAGAGGAGCATCTGGATGGAGCGGGGTGGGCACCCCCAGTGGGGAGGACATGGAGCCAGGCATGTGTGGCGGGGGCCCCCAGTCCTGTGTGTTCTAGGCCCCACAGCCTGCTCCCAGGGCTGCTCTAAATCTTGGGCTGTTTCTTTTGCAGTCTGGAGAGACAGCCCTTCACGTGGCTTCTCGTTACGGCCACGCCGACGTGGTTCAGTTACTGTGCAACTTTGGCTCCAATCCCAATTTCCAGGACAAGGTGGGTCACGGCGGCTGGCGTCCTCTCTCCTGCAGGGGCGTACAGGCAGATGGCGATACGGCCTCTGAGGCTTTATCCAAGTTTCTGCTTAGCTTCCAGAGCACAGGGCCTCAAATAGAAATACTACTACCGTTAATTTATTTAGTCCTCTGGACAACTGTATGAGGGGGACTACTATTACTATCATTTTCATTTTACAGAAGAGGAAACTGAGGCAGGGAGAGGTTCAGTATCTTGCCCAAGTTCATACAGCTCCTAAGTGGTGAATCTGGGGTTTGAGGTTCGAAACCACACAATCCGGTTCCAGAGTCCCTGTCAGTAACCGTGACATTGGAATAGCCTCTTGT
The DNA here is from genome assembly GCA_004026545.1 of Mormoops blainvillei. Taxonomy (NCBI): domain Eukaryota; kingdom Metazoa; phylum Chordata; class Mammalia; order Chiroptera; family Mormoopidae; genus Mormoops; species Mormoops blainvillei. The sequence continues at coordinate 255,879 of PVJD01000802.1, read as the reverse complement.
AGATGGACATATGTGTCTAATGATGTCGACCGCGAATACATAGCCTTACAACCCTCCAGCCCTCCTGGCAAGCCCTTTCCTTGACTTACTAAAGAATGGTTATTCTGTTTGCCACAGCAATTATACATTTATGCCACTCATCTTTATGTTATATGCATGATGGAAACCGCGAGGCATCAAGACTGTTAGAAGAATTTGTGGTCAAAGAAGTGCTCCCCCATTAGTAATCTCAGATGAAGTAAACGAAGGCACTTTTATAAGAAAGGTGCTAAAAATTCACCTACACGGGGGCTGTATTGTTCAAAGGAGTGGAGCTGTAGGTTCCAGTGGGTTCCCAGAAGTCGGTGGCCACTCATATGCTGAGGTTGCCAAGTTCATCCAACATACAAGCACTGAGGGAAGAAAACTAATGAAGGGGGGGCCCGTCTCTGTGACTTTAGATTAATGCTTCACCCCAATAGCTATTAGCCCATTCCCTCCGTTGCCTTGACTTGGCTGCTGAATCCAGCAGGGACTCTCACCATGTTACTGCAATCTCTTCCTCTCCACACTCGTCTCCTCGACCAGGAAGAAGAAACCCCTCTGCACTGTGCTGCCTGGCACGGCTATTACTCCGTGGCCAAAGCCCTGTGTGAAGCCGGCTGCAACGTGAACATCAGGAACCGGGAAGGAGAGACGCCCCTCCTGACAGCCTCCGCCAGGGGCTACCACGACATCGTAGAGTGTCTCGCTGAACACGGAGCCGACCTTAATGCCTCTGACAAGGTGCTTTGTGGGCGAATGTGTCAAGCTCACTGAGAAGGGTTCTGGGGGGCTAGAGGGACCCCAAGGCTTCCTCGATTTGTTTACCTAAAATAAACTTGAATGCAGCAAACTGTAATTACCCTTCCCCTTCTCTGTCCCAAAGATTCCGTGAACTTTTCTAGATTCCGTTTAATAATTAATATTTATTTGTGAAATGTAAGAGAATTTAGGAATTGACCACATTACTCAGGTCTGTTTTATTTTTGGCCTTTTTAGCTTGGAGCAGGTACAATGACAATTGCTGAGACCAAGACAATCCTCATTTAGGACTAAAATTGGCAACACTCTGTTAATTTATAGATAAACAAAAAAACAGGTGGTTTATTTATTTCCATCACCTGCTATTTTGTAGAAAGACAATAAACCACTCTTCTTTATTCTAGACCGGTTGTTCCTTTTTTAATTAAACAGATTCAACATAATCTATTTTTATTGTTAACTTGTACTGAAAATGAGGCTGTGATATTACCATATGTAGTTAGATTTGGACACTGTAGTTAATTTCGAACTGCCATTTGTGGAGTATTTTCATGGCACAACTCCACTAAGAGTGACCTTACCCCCAGGGGACATTTGGTGATGGCTGGAGACAGTGGTTGTCTCGCTGTGGGTGGGCATTGCTATTGTCACCTAGTAGATAAAGACAAGTGGTGCTGCTTATATCCAACAAACCCACAGGACAGAACCCAAATGTCAACATGCTGAGATTAAGAAACCCGACAACCGAAAAGTTATAGAAATGTTTCCAAACCCTCCACCCTACTCCTGAAACTCAACCCAAACCCAGCCGCTCACCAGGGATTCTCTAATAGGTAGAAGAAGCTCTCAAACTGGCCTTTAGAGAGATACAGAGGTTAAGCATGTTATATTTACTTTCCATATATGTGACAGCCCCAGACCACATTACTCCACATTGCTTCCTCAGTTTCTCCTGGTATAAAGATTGCTGAGCAAATGTTTTGAAAATATTTTTCACCTACTGGTTAAAATAGACCACTGGAGTACCAACAATTCCTTAAGTCTATATATTCAGAGACAAAAAGAAGTCTTTTTGTCCAACGATCCTGGCCAAGCCTAGAAATCTCACTGATGGTGAACACAGTCTGATTATTCAGAGTGGAATGTGTGGAGCCTCTCCTCCCACCCCCAGGAGTAAACTTTGTGGTTTTTAATCCCCCTTCAGGCTTTGCAGCAGGGATCCTGTTGCCAATTAAACCAGGTGCCTAAGTGAAAGTGCTCATGGCCCCGGGTGTCTGTTGCAGGACGGACACATCGCTCTTCATCTTGCTGTAAGACGATGTCAGATGGAGGTCATCCAGACTCTCATCGGCCAGGGGTGTTTCGTCGATTTCCAGGACAGGCACGGCAACACCCCCCTCCACGTGGCCTGCAAAGATGGCAATGTGCCTATCGTGGTGGCCCTCTGCGAAGCCAAGTGCAATTTGGATATTTCAAACAAGGTAAAGCTAGACGGCAAGACCCCCGAAGGGCCGGTGGCTGTTGACCGGCTTCTGGATCCTGCCCAAGTCTCCCCTGACATCTCTTCATCGTTCAGTCAGTGCTACTAGTGTGAGCCTGTTCTTTTTTATAGGACTCCCCACTTTAAGTCGTATCTTACGTATGAGTTTGGAATAATTGTGTAACAGAAGAAGATTACATTAATAAGTGCTTCCTTCCCCGCCCGGTTTACTGCTTATGGGTATTGAGACAGACAGACAGACACCGTCCACCTGTAGAGGAGCCAGAGAACACGACATAAATTGGGCATCGGTGTGGAGCTCTCGGCCTTCAGGAAACACCTGATGAGCTATGACCTGACTGAGACCCCTGGGACCAGATCTCTCTTCTTAGCTTTCCCCCGTTGAGAGTTTTATGGTCAAAAGTTTATTACACGTTTTTTGTGCCAGATAAATTTTGTAAGGCCAAGAAAATGCTATTACCTGGTGAATAAAAAAGAAATGAAAATAAATAATTCCATGTGCCCAGGTTGATTTTCTTTTTAAATCTCGTTATGTTGCTTTCCAGAAGTTAGCCAGCACCTTCCCTTTCCCTAAATACCACCTGGATTTTCATTACCAAATAAGATAAAACGCTTGACTATTCATGTGGTTTTGACCCTGTAACTGTATGAAAGGCAATCACTATTCTATAAGGATTATGTTAAAAACAAAGCCCAAGTAACATTATTTTTAGTAATTGTGGGAAATGTTTTTAATAGATGACAGACATGACACCGGAAAAAAATTATGATGATTTGTTTGAGGTAAAAGAGTGAATATCTGAAACAGCTGGAAAATTTTATCCTCTACCAAAAACTTACCCCTGTTGCATATTATGTGATTACTTCTAATGGAAATTGAAATTGGTAATCTTCACATTCTAGAAATATGACAAGGCAGTATCCCCGGTCTTAGCCATTAGCTGCTGGTTGCTTTGTTTATCCCATTCTAATCTTGCCAAGTCAGTTATGTAAGTGGCTTAAGGGGAAAGCCAAATGTAATATTAAGAAGCATCAAGAGCTTGGCTTTCCTTCTAGGAGTCTTTAAATGAAGGAAAAGCTGCTCCAAGGGACATCGTGGCACTCATTTGAATACATTTAGGCCTGGCCACTGTACGCACTGCCGAGGTGCAGAAGCACCGCGTCCCATGCTGTCGCACACTAACCTAAAGAAGGGACCGGCTGCCCCCCTCATGCCTAAATGCAAAAGCTGCGCCTGTTAAATACGCTTTCTAAAATACCCTTTGTTCCCTTTGTTCCTTTTGTGTTGACCCTTCTCATCAGCAAAGAAAGAGAAAGAGCGTTGTACCCAAGCACATGTACACACATGTACATCCACACAGATGCACACACATGTACATCCAGAAGCAGGAGAGAGAATTCCGTGCCCTCTCTGGCAGCACTGTGCCAGGCACGTGGGAGGGAGCTTGTGGACAGCAGAGTGGATGGTTCCTGCCCTCGGGCCGCTTCTCAATGTAAAAGCATCTCATGTCACAATAACAGCTGTGAGAGATGCACAGGTGCTGTGGAAACGCTGACATCTGGACATTAAAGAAACTAGGCAACACTTTTCAGAGGCAACCATTTAAGATAATTGGGACTTTGACAGATGAAGAAGAGGGGAAACTGTATTGCAGACTGAGGGAAGCACGTGTGTATGTTTGGAGACTATCTGGATGCCCCTATAGCTGACAAATGGCGTAGGGCATTTGAAAGCTTAATATCTGCTTTCTTAGTCACTCTAAGAGATAACAGTAGACAAAACATAAATCTGTACACACCTTGCAGAATTACTTATAATGGCAGGGAATGGAACCACCTTCAGTCGCCACCCTTAACAGGCTGGCTGAAGAACTAGGACATATCCATACAGTGGCTATTATTCAGGTACCTGAAGAAAAGGTAGTCGATTTAATCACAGACATGGAGAAGTGTTCAGAATCTGTCATGAGGTGAATGAAACAGAATGTGGAATATGATTATGTCTTGATTTTTCAAATTATCTCCTTTTACGAGATTCATAGGTAAAAGCTTGGAAGGAAATGCCCCAAAGCGCTAAGTAGGGCTGGCTCTGAGCGGGGACCTTGGGGGGAGGGGAGAGGAGGGCAGGAGGCCTTCTGTTTTCTGCCATTTATCCTTCTATGTTGTTTGGATACTTGAAATGAACCTGTGTTAACTTTCATAACAAAAACCTATGTTTGCACATAAACAGCATAAGACAGATACCGAAACTTTCTTGGTTCCCAGCATCTGTGGGGTCTCAGTAATTTTTTCATGGTTCCCCCAGGGCAAAAGAAATAACTAACAGTTCTGTTTATTAAGCAGTTCAGTCTACACAACTCAGTGAGTATTTATCACCTAACAAATTAGTAGCTGTGGCAATAAATGATCCACATAAATTAGAAGAAAATTAATATTTTAATTTCATTCTTACATAACCACAATTATGTAGTAATGGGATGTGTGTGCCTATTGGCACCTCACTACTCCCCAGACCTCAGACGCAGATTGAACATCACAACCCTTGCTGCTTGTTCTACATTAATTTTCTCAAGATACTTGCTTCTTATCACAGCAGCCGCCAAACCCCTGCTGTGCAGACTTGCTGTCAGTGAAGGGGAGACAGTGCCATCTAATTAACGTCAGTACTCTGAACTACCTGGAGCTAGTAGTGTACCTGGTACCTGAACCTGCCAGTTTCATCAAAAATTTAAAATATTTATCATGCCCCATGAATTTAATGCAGTGTCCTGAGGTGACTGGGCACGCAGTTTGAGAACCATAGACATTAAAAAAAAAAAAAAAAGTGGGCGTGACCTTGGAGTCTGACATTAGAGTGTCTTCAATGGCTGTCCACCTGTCTCTTCTTCCCATTGCTGTGTCTAAATTTGAGCTGTGGTGCAGATCTTTCTGGAATCTTAGGGACAGCCCTTAAGCCCTGACTCAAACCTCCTTTATGTCAGCACAGCGAGAGACTCAATTATCTTATGATAAGCCTCCCACTCTTTGATCTTTTGAAATTTTATTTTGAAGTTACTCTTTTAACTGAAAAATACTTGAAAACATTCCGCCTGGCTTGCCTTCCTCAGGACACGGCGAGTTTCTAGAGAAGGCAGACCACACCTTCTCTTTCTTTCCCAGATTTTCCGCACAGTGCTGGCCCTGTGGGGTTGACTCCGTAAGTGTTATCCTCGGGCTCAATTGTAAGAAGGACTCTCTTGGGTCTTTTTGTCTCTTCCAGTACGGACGGACGCCTCTACACCTTGCAGCCAACAATGGGATTCTCGACGTGGTCCGCTACCTCTGTCTGACAGGTGCCAATGTGGAGGCGCTGACCTCGGTGAGTAACCTTCTCAAAGGAAAAAGTGATTGAAAATGTCTGAGGAGAAAGGTATTGTTGGCAGCCGCGTTCCAAAGCCCCTCCACTGCAGTGCCCTGAGCCCACACAAACCCAGGGCATAGACGTGTATGGTCTCCTTTCCTAAATGCTCCCCCTTTCTGTAGGGCGCCGGAGGCACCCTGGGCTTCCAGGGAGAAGGAGGAGGGGCAGGGTGGAGGAGGGGGCCTGGGTGTTTAGGGAACAGTTGATAAGAGTTTCTGTCTTATTTAAAAGTCTGGCTTTGCCGTTAGGCCTGCAAGTTATTTTTTAAGTGACATTCCTTCAGTTGCCTTTACTCCCCACTCCTCGTTCCAGGCCTGGTACCTCCCTGCCAAGGACGCCCTTTGATTCGCATTTCATGAAATACCAAAGCAGAAAACACGTCAGCTAATGAGATAAGGTTACTGTCGTTCCCTGCAGTGTATTATCATTTGAGCTATTTCTGGCCCAACGGTGGGTTGACCCTCCATTCTCTCATGTGGGAGATTCCTGAAACTCACTAGTGCTTTGCTGACATAAAGTGTTTTTCTAAGGAGATCCATTGGAGTTTGAAAATATGGCGACTAGCCTGGAGGGAATCAGGGTGCGGAGGCTGGAAGGAGGGCCTCATTTCTTGGATTCCTAAAGAGGTAACAAACGTGGACCCGCGGGCCAGATCCAGCCACTGCCTTCTTCTGTAAACGAGGCTTTGTTGGGACACGGCCATGCTCCTGGGTTTTGAATTGCCTCTGGCTGCTTTCGCGCTACAAGGGCGGCGATGAGCAGTTGTGACAGAGACCCTGTGGCTGACAGTCCAAAATATCTACTCCCTGGCCCATAAGGAAGGGCTTTGCTGGCCTCCGGTCTAGGATACAGGCATGCCTCAGAGATTTTGCAGGTTCAGTTCTGGACCACAACAATAAAGCAAATACAGTAAAGGAAGTCACACACATTTTTTGGCTTCCCAGTACATATAAAAATTATTTTTGTACTACACTGTAGTCTATTAAGTGTGCAATGGCATTATGTCTACAAAGAAACAGTGTATGTACCTTAGTTAGAAATTTTTTATTGCTAAGGTATGCTCACCATCATCTGAGCTTTCAGAGAGTTGGTAGCCTTTTTGCTGGTGGAAGGCCTTAGCCTGAAGTTGATAGGATGCTGAATAATCAGGCAAGTGGTTGCTGAAGGTTGGGGTGGCTATGGCAAGTTCTTAAAATGAAACAACAATGAAGTATGCTGCGTGGATTGACTCTTCCTTTCACAATTTCTGTGTAGCATGTAATGCCGTTTGATAGCATTTTACCCAAAGTAGAACTTCTTTCAAATCGGAGTCAATGCTCTTAAACCCTGCCACCACTTTATCAGCTAAGTTTATGTAATATTCTAAATCCTTTGTTGTCATTTCAACAATCTTCACAGCATCTTCCCCAGGAGTAGATTTCCCTCTCAAGAAACCAGTTTCTTTGACCATCCGTAAGAGGTAACTCCTCTTCCATTCGTTTCATCATGAGGGCGCAGCAATTCAGTCACATCTTCAGACTCCATGTCTAATTCTAGTTCTCTTGCTATTTCTACCACATCTGCAGTTGCTTCCTCCACTGAAGCCTTGAACCCCTCAAATCATCCATGCGGGTTGAAATCAGCTTCTTCCAAACTCCTGTTGATGTTGATATTTTGACCTCTTCCCATGAATTACAAATATTCTTAGTGATATCTAACATGGCGAATCCTTTCCAGAAGGTTTTTAATTTTCTCTGCCCAGATCCATCAGAAGAATCACAGTCTATGACAGCTATACCCTTTCAAAATGTATGTCTTAAGTAATAAGACATAACTGTTAAAATTACTCCTTGATCTGTGGGCTGCAGAGTGAATGCTGAGTTAGCAGGCATGAAAACAACATGAATCTTGTACATCTCCATCAGAGCTCTTGGGTGACCAGGTGCACTGTTAATGAGCAATAATATTTTGAAAGGAATCTTTTTTCTGAGCAGTAGGTCTCAACAGTGGCCTTAAAATTGTGCTGTAAAGAGATGTGCTGTCACCCAGGTTTTGTTGTCCTGTTTATAGAGCACAAGCAGAGTAGATTTACCATAATTCTTAAAAGCCCTAGGATTTTCGCAATGGTGAATGAGCATCGTAGTCAACTTAGAGTCACCAACTACATTAGCCCCCAGCAAAGGAATCAGCCTGTCCTTCGAAGTTGGAAGCCTCTGGCTAGGAAAGCCCTAGATGGCACCTTCTCCCAATAGAAGGTTGTTACATCTACATTGAAAATCTGTTTTTTAGGGTAGCTATCTTCATTAATTATCCTAGGTAGATCTTCTGGAAAACATGCTACAGCTTTTTTTTTTTTTTAATCTTCACCCAAAGATATGTATTTATTGCTTAGAGAGAGAGAGAAACATGGATGTGAGAAAGAAACATCAGTCTCTGCCTCCCCTCCGATCAAGGAGGGAACCCGCAACCTAGGTATGTGCCCTGACAGGGAATTGAACCCTCAACCTTTTGGTGTACAGAATGACACTCCAGTCAGTGGAACCACCCAGTCAGGCCACTTGCTACAGCTTCTAACACTAGCTGCTTCACCAGGGTTTCGAGCATGGGGTGGTGTGATCCTTGAGACACCATGCTCCCTGCTGAAGACACCTCCAGTGGAACAGTGATACGTACCAAGTATGTCATTCTCAATCGTCTAGGAGCCACACCTAAAGAGGAAAAGAAGAAATTAATTTTAGTAATATATTTTATTTAGCACAAGATATGCAAAATATTATCATTTCAACCCGTAATCAGTATTTTTAAATTATTGAGCTATTTCACATTCTTTGGTTTATACTGTCTTTAAAATCCAGCGTATGCCTTGGCTGGGTCACTGAGTTGGTCAGAGCGTCAACCCAATACGCCAAAGTTGCAGGTTTGATCCCTGCCTGGTCAGGCACATACCAGAATTAGCCAATGAGTGCATAAATAAGTGGAACAACAACTCAGTGTTTCTCTCTCCCGCACACATGCCGCCCCCCACCCCGCTCCTCTCTCTCAAATCAATTTTTTTAATTTTTAAGATAAAAAAGATAAAATTCTGTGTGTGTTTGACACCCAGAGCACGTCTTATCTCTGCCACAGGTCCAGCACTGAGTGGCCACGCATGGGGACAGCACAGAGCAAGCTGTTTCCTTTGCGGGCCCCTCCTCACTGCCTGAGCAGGAACCCTTCTTCCCAGCCTTCCCCAGAGCCCTTGACCTTGCAGCGCCCTCTAGCATTATCTTCCCTCTCCCATTCCGTTCTCAGCCAGGAGGACTTGAGAAAGTCCTCTGAATGTCCTGTCCTCTCCTTGTTCTCGTCTTCTGCCCCTCCTCCACCCTCCACCCTCCACAGTCTCTCCAATTCCTTGTGACTCTCAGCAAGGTTCCCAGTCGCCTCCTGGTAGCTCTCTTCTTCAAAACTTCTACTATAAAACATAAGTTTAAAAAAAGCATATAAACAAAAAAAAAAAAAGGTAACACTTGATGATTAAAACAAACACCTTTGTAACACCACCCAGATCAAGAAATAGAACTTTCGAGGCCTTATGCCTCTCCCAGCCCCTCTAGCAGCTGCTACTCAAGACTCTTGTAGTGATCACTTCCTTGCCGTTCTTCTTAGTCTTTCTCACCTACGTGCCAACAGCTCATTTAAATCCTGTTTCACTAGTTACCTCTCCAGGACTTCACGCTTTCATGAGACTCCCCTGCCTTGGATGAGAAAACCCTACCTGCTCAGCTTCTCCTGCCTCTGCCCGCGCACCCCCCACCCCAACTCTACCTCCTTTTGCAGCTGTTCCATCCTGGCTGGCCAGCTGCCGCCCACTCTCCTCCCCGGTCTTCTCACCAGCCCCAGGGCTGCACCTGAACCCAGGCCCGCACCCAGGACTCCAGCCTCACTTGGCCCCTGAGTGCTACACTCAGTCAGACACAGCCTGCCTGTACTGTCCTCTCCCTCCGGGTCTGCTTTTCTCCTCCCCAGTGTCCGACCTTTGCAGCGGGCTCCAGCTCACGTCCAGGTGCCCGTCCAGGTGTGTGGAAGCTCTCCTTCTGCCCAGCATCGTACCCATGGCCATGACCCGGATTCTTCTGGAACGCACAGCTCTCCATCCTTCTGCCTCCACCTGGTTAAGGACCTTGTTGTGTGTTTCCCCTGGGACCACCTCACCCTCAGAACTGGACCTTTGACTGTAGCCTCATGGCTACTATGACAGCTCCATTCTGCTGCCATATATATCATTCTGGGAAAGATAACCTGCCATGCACTCTGCCTTCACGTCATTCTGGGGCTCTCTGGTCTTGAGAATGTGACCCCCAAGGCCAGGCTGCCGCCTACTGGCCCAGCTTCACCCCTCACCCCTGTACCTCCTCAGGGATGGAACTGTTTGCAGGCCTTGGTCCTGGGAAGCCCCTTGCTCACTCCCCCTTAGCAAATTGGCACATGCTGTCGTCCCTCCCCTGTGAATGGCCTGTTTCCACCCGCTCCGCGCCCTGCACTCAGTGCCCTCCCGTGCACACGCACACGCCGTGAGGCAGCCTGACGTGCCTCTGCCTTCGAAGTGAGAGACTTTTAGTGCCAAACGGCGGGCGCCTGAGCACACAGTAGTGGACGTTACTAGTGGCAGGAAGATTTCAGGACACAAATGCCTCTCACCTTTCCGTATTCCACCAGAGCCCAGGAAGCCGCCTCATTTTCCGCCCCCTTCAGCGGGTGTGATTTTCCCTCCTTTCTTGCTGGTGGAATTGACTGTTGAGTCTCCCACTAGACGGTGAGCCCTTGACCGTGATCATGTGTAATTTGTCCTGGTCTCCTAACTGGCCTCTCTGCTTCCACCCTCACCTGTCCACAGTCTGTTCCTCACACGGCAGCCGGCGTGACCTTGTTCAAACCTAAGCCAGATCATGCCCTGCCTTCCTGACCCTGATCCGGACACAATTCCTTTTGACTGGAGGGCAGCCTCCCTGACCTCGTCTCTCGCTCCCCCTCCTCCCCTTGCTCCCTCTGCACCAGGCACATCTTCAGACATGCCGGTTATTCACACAGCAAGTGCAGGACTTCCTCCAGGCTTGCAAATGGCGTGCTTTCTCACCTCTTCACTCAGATTTTGACTCAAATATCACCTTCTCAGGGAGCCTCCCCAGACCACTGTGTGTCACAAGGAGGCCAGTGAAGGTTGGGGTCACTCGTGGGCCAGGCGCAGCCCCGGGAGCTCGCACCTTGCTCAGGGGCACATGGCAGAGCTCCCTTGCCCACCCCTTTCCCTCTTGGACAGAAACCAGGGGCTTTAGAAGAATTCCCAGCTCTTTTATTAATAATTCCCACTGCTTGCTTTTCCCGTACCTGATACTTTGTTGATTCTTTCCATTTGGTTTTCTCTAATCTGCTCCAAACCTGTGCAGTGTGGGTATCTGTTGCCGTCTTGCAGATAAAGAAACCCAGACCCCGGGAGCCCAAGTGACTGACCACACAGCCGGTGAGGTGTCGTCAGGACTTAAACCCGGGTCCTTCTAGCTCCGAGGTTTATACTTATTCCACGACATTAGCAGACATTTCTCTTGGAAGCCTGAAGAATGTCCTTTAGAGCAATGTGTTCTGCAAAGTGTAAAGTTCTGTGCAAATGTAAGGACTGTTGACAATTGTTTTTCTGTCAGTTGAGAGGCCTAATGGTGGAGAGTAAGGTTAGTCGCTGAGCATTCTCAGCCTGTCTTACAGGCAGATCTGAGGTCTTCCACAGAAATGAAGGTTGTGTCCACACACGCCAGAAGACAGAAAATTTAAGCTGAGACTCAGATTTCTAAAGCAGTGGTCCCCAAACTTCCCTGCGCAATAAAATCACCTGAGAGCGCTGAGAACCCCCATTCCCTGGTCTCACCCCAGACGGATGGAAGCAGAGTGTCCGGGCGGGAGCCAGGCGCTGGGAACTCCCAGAGGCCCCAGTGAGTCCAGTGTGCCGTGGGGTTTGGGAACCGCTGAACTGAATCTTTTTCTTACCATGTCAGTAAAGGATCTAGATAGTTTGGCATGAGTCTCTGGTGGGGATGTGGTGCCTGACATGATATCTAATGGCCCCCCTAAAGCAAACTGGAAGCCCCCGCCTGTCCATTGGAGACTTCTCAGGACCCTAAGGGAGCAGAGAGAGATGGCACGCGACCGTGAAGCCTGCCTCCTCCGGAGCACACTCCTGAGCTTCCAGCTTCAGCTTAAGGTGCTGGTTCTCACCTGGGCTGTTTCCCCCCCAGAGAACATGGCACAATGGCTGGAGACAGTGTGAGGTGTCATAAGTGGGGGAAGGGCACTGCTGCTGGCATCTAGTGATAGAGGCCAGCGATGCTGTTAAACACCACACTGCGTGGGCAGCCCCCACAGCAGAGGATTACCCCATCCGCAATGTCAGTCACGCCGAGGTTAAGAAACGCCGATCCAGTGGGACCCCACACACGGCTCAGAGAGCGACTTGCCTTGAGAAATCAGAAGGCGTGCTCTTAGCCAGATTTGAACATTTCTCAGCTTCCGTGGGAACTGGACTTTGTTACTGAAAAACATGGGAAGATAGGCCAAAAGTTTTCTTCTTACTCTTGTTTACCCTTCGCTGGGCGGCTCAGTTGGTTGCAACATCACCCCTACACCAAAATGTTGCAGGTTCAATTCCAAGTCAAGGTCTACCCCTTGGTTGCGGGGCCGATCCCTGGTAGGGCAAGTACAGGGTGCAGTCAACTGATGTTTCTCTGTCAGATCGGTGTTTCTCCCTCTCTCCCCCCTCCCATCTCTCTCTCTCTCTTCCTCTTCTTCTTTCTCGAAAATTGATGAAGAAACATCCTTGGGTGAGGATTAGAAGAAAAAAAAATTTTCAGCATAACTTTTATTGCTGTGAAAATTGCTCCTCGTCATCCTACTTTTAAAATTATGAAGATTTCTAAAACTGCAGCAGAACAGCCCCTAAGCTGCCCCACCCTCCCCAGTGGCACGCACACAGCCATAGTTCCTGCCTCCCGTGAGCAACGGAGTCAGTGCATACAAAACCCCGAGAACTGGATCAGACACAGGTTCTTAGGAGGGGCTCAGTAAATGTCAACCATCAACCTGCACATTCGTGGAATAAAGACAGAAATGAATTCGTTTAGTATGGAACTGTAGGCCTATGAATTTTTTAAAGACTTTATTTCTTTATTTAGAGAGAGGGGAAGGGAGGGAGAAAGAGAGGGAGAGAAACACCGATGTGGGAGAGATACATCCATAGGTCACCTGTTGTGCGCCCCCCACTGGGGACCTGGCCTGCAGCCCCAGGCCTGTGCCCCGACTGGGAACCCAACCGGCGACCCTTTGGTTTGCATGCCAGCACTCAATCCACTGAACCACACCAGCCAGGGCTAAAATTTTCTAAATAAAAAGCAAACAACAAAGTGCCACGGACCCTTATTTCCTTGTTGACATAAGAAACTGTCCAAACCTGTAAGAATTTTAATGAGTTCATTTGAGCCAAACGTGACAACAGTTGCCAGGAAGCAAAATCTCAGCGGACTAAGAAAATGCTCTGGAGAATGGCAGTTTCACACCTTATTTTATACATTAGAATCAAAGGGGGAAGACACAAGGGGGTTACATGAAATCCATGGGTGATAGATTAGGGAGGCAGGAGACAGCAAAGTGGGAAAACCTCTGAGGTTGGGTAAAAAGTGAAACAGAGACACATACTTCTTATACATTGGGAGGTGTAAGATAGTTAACCGTAACAATTAGCATGATAATAGTAAGAGGCTCTAGGGTCTGTGCTGTGGTTCCTGGAAAAAGGAACTTACCCTGACTTTCCAAAGGTATGTTATCACAGATGTCAAAAGACAATAGACACGCTCAGTTAAGGTTAAGTTGACCTTTGTCATAATACTGACCTAGGACAGGACTACCTGCCATGACTCGCTCTTAGTTAGGAAGTTTTAATTTCAGACCATTCTGTGTGGTTACTTTAGGTCTCTGTGTTTGTGAGGCCTCCCCTGAGCTTGTCAGGGTTAGTAGTGGCCCCCTTTTTGTCCACATCCTCCTTTTATGTTCACTGAAATTCTTGAGATAAAATTGTCTGCTAAACTAAGCCTTTCTTTTCTTTGAATGCACAGTGATTACTAGTATCTAGCACGATATCAGTGCTGAGGTTTGTCTATGGAAGTATTTTAAGCTGCTAGCTGGCACTAACAAGAATTTGGCATCTAATGACAGTCTTTACTGTCTGCCTAATTGGAGAACAGTTCAGTTCACTGAGCAATCGGACCACTAACGAGGTGCCGAGTTTGATTAAAGCCTGTAGGCCTGAGACATCTCACTATTGGACCTCAAAACACCAATGCAAGGCCCTGGCCAGGTAGCTCAGTTGGCTAGAACATTGTTCTGATCCACCAAGGTTGCAGGTTTGGCTCTAGTCAGGACACCTACAAGAATCAGCCTGTGAATGCATAAATAAGTGGCGCAACAAATCAGTGTTTCTCTCTCTCCCTCTCCCTCCCCCTCCTCCTCCTCACTCTCTATAGCCAATCCATCGATAAAAATGTTTTTAAAAACACCAATGCACAATTTCTTCCTACTTCTTCTCCTCCTTTCCTGGACAATCAAGTGAAATAAGGGCTCCACAGAAAGGGAAATAAGCCAGCGTGTGCTCTTTTTTCCCCCTTCTTTGCTTCGGACCCCTGTTCTTGTTTCTGCCTCCCATGACAGAGCTGGTATGTGGGACACAGAGCTCTCTGTTGCGAGGGAGAGAAACTCATCATTTTTCTCCAACAGGATGGAAAGACAGCGGAAGATCTTGCCAGATCAGAGCAGCATGAACAGGTAGCAGGTCTCCTTGCAAGACTTCGAAAGGTGAGAAGTTCAGTTTATCGGTCTGAAATTTTGTTTTTACTTGAAAATATGTCTTTTCCCCTGTAAACTGAGAATGAGGCTTTGGACTCCCGGGCTATATGAAAAGGCAGCTGTCCCAGCCTGTCATTTGCATATCAATTTGCATAAATGTGCCAGGTACCTGCCCTGTTTCTTCTGTGTCGAGCCTTGGAGACCATTTGACCCCTTCGCAGTTGCTGTGCCCGGCTTCCCTCCTCCCGCCCTCTCTGTAATAACTGCTCCCCATAAAGTGGAGGGAAGCTGAGAGAGCTGACTCTGCTTCTTCTTGATGCTTCGAGCTTCACGACGCCGTGTGCACTCTGGTTTATTTAACGTCATTGCTCTGAGGTTTAAGGAAACGAGAGAAGAACAAGCACACGCAGGTGCAATTTTCTAGCACACACAGCAATGTTACTAAGAGACTTCAAAACAGTCAGACCCTTTAGGCAACTCCATGTCTGGGACTCTATCCTAAGGAAATGAAAGAAGCACAGGGGAAAAAATTTCACACGCAAAGATGTTGATTGTGTGGTAGGTGGAAATTAGGCTTTGGGAGCATCACGAGGAAAGCGTTGCAAGGACCCACGCATGGGAGATTGTGGCATGGCGTGATGGTTTATCCGTGTGCAAATGGAAGCTACCCCCTGGGTTTCCAGGGCCCCATCTCCCTCTGTCCCGCCATGGAAAAACCCTAAGCTTGTCCTCAGCAAGGCCAGGACCACAGCCAGTGTCCAGAATCTTTGGTCACATTAAAGCTTAGTCCTTTGGAGCCCACAGGTGGCAGCTAAGCACCCCTATCCCCCATCCAGGTAGCTCAGCGTGTGTTCCCCGCCACAGTCACTGCTGCGCTGTGGCATTCAGCCTCCCTGCGGGAGCCTCCGTGTGGAGTCCGCACGGCCGGGGGCCACGTGGCTGCTAAGGCTGCTTGGCTGTGGAGAGAGGATGTGCAGGTGCACGGTGCGAGTGCAGGTCGTAGAGAAAGAAAGGAACTTCTTTGTTCCCTTGGGATTATATATCTCAGCCTTGAAAAAGACCAGAACCTTTTCCAAAATGACCAATGAATTTCCCAGGCTTTCACGGGCTTTAGATAGGTCCACACCCCCTAGTTAGACTGACAGGCCTCTGGGGTCAAGCACCTCCCTCTGTGCCCCCCAACAATTCGGTACCAGAGTGGGGAAGGGAGGAGGGCCAATCCCCTTGGCAGAGCAATGGTGTGGTCCCCTGGGGTGTGACGCTGTAGCTTCCTGGCTCAGTGAGCAGGCTCATGCTCCCCATTGTTTTAAGCTCAACGTCTAATTCCCTTTGCTCCCCTTTTCTAGCTAAATGCTGATGGTAACAATTACAGGGCTGTTTATAATACAGTAATGAAAACTAGAAACATCAGATGACCAACAATCACATACAGTAAATTGCCATACAGCTATAGGATAAAATGGTTTCTGGCCATTAAAATATTTTAAAAGAGGTTTTTAGTAACAGGAATTTAATGCTAAGGATGTTCCCGGCCTTCAAATCAGAAGATAAATTATGTGCACGTTATAATCCCACCAATGTTTTTCCAAAGTGCCTGGAAAGAAAACGGCAACAGTGGTGTTTTTGGATTTCACTCGTGTAATTAACATTTTCTCCTTTAAACATTATTGTGTTTTTTCAAATCTCCTGTGATAATTTTTCAAAAAACAAACTTTGTAGGAAGGAAAAAATAATTTAGTCGATTTAAGTGCTCATTGAAAAGGCATCGCCCAAAGCAAGCTTGGGTAACCCACAGAGCTCCTGCCGTATGCATTGACAAGTGCCTGCGGGAGGGGTAAAAACGTCTTAACTCCCAGCTACTGAAAGTTGCGTTTTCATAGTTGGGGGGTGAGGCGGGGAGGCAAGGGGACACACAGATGAGAATATTTTTTTCCCAGTGCTTGAAGCTGACCTTGGGGGTGTGGAGGGGAGAATAATCTATTTTTACACCTTTGTGCTCTGGAGTCTGTGAACCGGCCGCGAAGGCCCTGGGCAGGTGACCCGCAAACACTGAGCCCTCCCAGGCTGCTGCAGGATTCCGTCTGTCCTTCGTTCTGGAAATTCCAGAAAGAGATCGGTCTGGACAGACTTTCCCCGCCTTACTCCCTTGTTCTTACGGGAAACGGGACTCAAGTCTGTGAGGCAACAGGCTGCCGCGTGCAGAGCCCAGACTCAGACCTGACATAGAAATACCTGCAGTCGGTGCCCTTCAGGGGGCTCAAGCCTTCTTCTGTGCGTTTCCTCCCCACCCAGGGGTGGTCCTTCTCTGCACGGGGCTCACCCTCTGTGTGGCCGCAGAATCACCTTCCTCGGGACAACTGGGCCCATTCCCTCGCAGATCGTTCCAGGCTCCGTGCCCTAGGAAACCCACGTGTTTGTTTACCTTAGTCATTCCCTCGAAGGACTCTGGACCTCAGCTTCCTGAGGAGCCAGAAAAGGAGGCACTGGCTGCCAAGCATTTCTGACCACACTCTAGTGTGGTCAGACAGGGCAGGCTTCCTGTCTTTGCAATGTTCGAGGACCCAGATTCTCCTGTGACAGCTTCCCTCCTCCATTCATTGTGGAAACCAAAAAAAAAAAAAAAAGCCTCTATGCATTTTCTGATGCTCCCTGGGTGGTGCCACCCTCTGAAGACACCCCTTGATGACAAACACATTCCTAGGGAGAAATCTGAATCCGAGGCAGCAGGGGTGTGGCCTTAAAGGGGGGGGGGCATTCTATTTGGTTTGCAAATGAGCCAGATTAGTGACAGAGAAGCGCCCTGTGTTCTCCCCACTAATCAGTTGACAGGCCTAGAAATGTATTCTTAAACAATGTTTGCTAGGGAAGCCCTGGGGCTTTCTGCCCCTGAAGTAGAACTGAAGTCTTCTTGTTGACCTGCATCGGGCAGCAGAGGGCAGCAGAGGACAGACCGGAGAAGAGGGAGGGTACTTCCCTGCTTAGCGCAGGGGTCTGACCCGTCGGGAGATGGAACACTTCGACCAGTGTGTCTGAGCAGGGCAAGGGGGGCCAAGGCCCGGTCTGGTAGGGGAAGGAGCACAACTCAGACAAGAGCTGCCGAGGCTCTGCTCTGACCCACTTCACCAGGGAGCATTTCGTGGGCAGTGGGGTGCTAGAGCCTCTCGAAGGCCCACCACCCACCTTCCCAACTTACGTGTTTGGTGACACCACACTGGGGGCTTGAGATTAGCCATGGCAGTAGCATTTACACCACGGGAATAGCGAATGTTACAAATCAAGTCCCATTCTTGTCTGGTTTTAAAATACTAGTTTCAGGAGGTTTGGGGAGTTGGCTTATTTTTAATTTTGTTTGTCCTTCTAATCAGATTTTTCATAAGCTGATGTTAAAAGTAGTTGTTTTTCCCTAAGCCCGAAGACTAGACCATGACAAATGTGCCCAGGAATATTTTGGAAAAGAGGACCAAGTTGGGAATTGGCCCAGAAATTTAAAATTCACAAGGAAGCTGCATTTGCATAATTAAGAGTTGCTGCTCCATCAGTGTTGGGTTTAATTGCATCCTGCCACGTGCAGAAAGCCATAGCACTTGCTCTTATCTGACTTTCCCACATTGCCGGAGGCTCTTCCCTGTCAATCAGAGGATGTTTAGTCATCTTTTCTGAGGAGAAAGACAAAGCTAAATTTCCAGGGGAAAAGTTGCTGAAAGAAAAGACACTAGAAACCAAGATTCACCGGGGCTTCTAAGAGCAAAGTAGTTACTAAATAATATTCATTTATAAGATATTCGCAGTGTCTACTATATGCCAAGAACTGTTCTAGGCACCAGAGAGATCACAATGAACAAAAGAGGCAAGACTCGGCCAATAAACAAATAAGGAAAATGCAAGATAGGATGAATTAGGAGTTGGCAAGCAACGGCCTATGGGCCGAAGCTGCCCCACCACCTGTTTGTGTAAATAAAGTGTTCCCGAAACTCAGCCGTACCCCGCACTGACTGCTGGCTGCGGCTGGCGTCTGCATGCATGGGAGTCCCAGCAGAAACCACCCGGCCCTTTACAGAAGGGTTTGCTGTCTCCTGCTGTAAGGGCAGGGGATTCAAACAGGGTGAAATGGAAGAAGGGGGGCAGCGGAAGGGGCGTGAGGGTGGCAGCTGCTTTCCACTGACCGATCAGGGACTGTCTCACGGATGGTGACATTTAAGCTAGTAGCTGAAGGACAAGAAAGAGGAGGCAGCCCCAAAAGGCGTGGTGGAAGGCAGAGGGCATATCAAGTGCCGAGGGCCTCAGGCAGCAAAGGGTTGGGTGTGTCCCAGGATATAGACCCAGGAGGAGAGTTGGTGGGGCTGGCGGGAGAGCTTGAGCACAGTGGTCTGGACGGAGGATGAGGCCTCGGAGAGGTAGGTCAGGCTTTACAGACTTGGATAAAGAGATCGGGGCTTGGATCGGGACTGTTAAGTAGATGGGAGCAAGATCTAACTTAGGTTTTAGGAATTTACCTCTCACTGCTCTGACGGAGGGACCAGATAGAAGGTGATCTCCGTGGCTCTCATATGTCCCAGCCTTGCCCCTTCCCAGTACACCTTAAAGACCGCCTGAAAGGCCAGTTCTGGTTCGGAATTCTGATTCCTCAGGAGCCCTGCACGCAAGACACTTCGCCCGCATGACTGCCTGCCAGCCACACCTGCCGGCCCAGGGTGTGCAACTGGGGACGCAAACAGAAAATACTTCAAGTCGTGACAACTCTCCACTCCCCTGAGGGTGTTCCTGCAGTATGGGCCTAACCAGGCCAGGCTTTCTGGGGAGCCTGGTTTTGCAGCTCCCGTTAAATATAGACCATGGAGGGAATTCCCAAAGAAATCGATATTCCGTCATCTTTAGTGCCTGTCTCCATCAAAACCTTAGCCTGCACTGGAGAGCACAGACTCTTCTTCGCTTGATTGAAGCTGCCTCGCTGGGGAGACTGGTCAGGACCCACCCCTGCTGCACCATCTAGTGGTGAAAAGTGATCATGAGGCGCCCACCGTGTGGAGAGAGATTTCAGAAACTTCTGTCTGTCCTGCACACCTTTATCAAATTTGGTTGTGTTCAGACTCTCCAGAACTTTAGGGAGCACAGGGAGGGATTATCCTGCAGAACGAGGTTAGATTTCATTAGAAAGGAGGACTCGAGTCCGTTTTGTTTTTCTTGACCTTTCAAGATTATGGCAGATTCTTTCAGTCTTCATGGAGAGCAGTTTCCTGACTTATCTCACCAAAGACAAGGCAGAGTGTGAGTCAGTCCCAGCCGAGGCCATCAGCTCCTGATGGGAGGAGAGGGGAGGGGCCGGGAAGATGTGCTAAGGCGCTGGGCAGAAGACAGGAGGAAAAGCGGGAGCCTGTGGTCCCTTTGCCCCTTTTGGCTTTGAAATCCTTTGCTCACTGCCGTCCTCTTCCACACAGGAATGGAGAGAGTATGTGTGTGTCGAT
Organism: Mormoops blainvillei; assembly: GCA_004026545.1. NCBI lineage: Eukaryota > Metazoa > Chordata > Mammalia > Chiroptera > Mormoopidae > Mormoops > Mormoops blainvillei. Next base: position 235,895 of record PVJD01000802.1, on the reverse strand, counting down.
GTGATCATCTAGAATTGAGGACATCATAAACGCTGAGCTGGGAGTCCAGCAAAGCAGTATGTTCTTGGGAAAAAGATTTCTTGAGGACAGTTATTATTTGGGGAAGAGCATGCGAGCTTTTAACTGAGTGTGAGATGAGCACAGAGCCTCTAGACAGAGACGCACTGTGTCGGGGCATGAAAGCCTCCTTACCCACTGCCCATCCCCATAGCCCCCCGGGACTCTGGGGACACTAACTCAGGCCAGCAATCCCAGTCGTCTGCTTAGGGAAAGAGGAGCTAAAGCCCTTTGTGAAAATCCAGAGCTGGGAAGCTTATCTCCTTCTATTTGCCGTTTTGTAGCAATGACTCATAAATCCTGCTTTACATCGAAATGCCCCCAAGGTAACATTGCACTAACTGGGAAGTGTCTTCCAAGGAGCCCGGAACTGCAAATGGCCCTCCTTGTATAGTTGTCAGTGCTTGTGACTCACTCCAGCCCGCCTTGCTTTGAAATTCTGCCCTCCACTTGAAAATCTTTGTTTATCCCTTTGTCCCCCTGCTTCTGAGAAACCCACCCCTTCCCCTGAGCGGCAGCGCCGGTAGAAAGAAGACCTGGCAGTGAGTTCTGTCTTTGCCTTGGGCAAGTGCCTTGGCTTCTCTGAGCCTCAGTTTTCTCATCTGAAAGGGAGCATGACCACATTAACCACAAAGGTCTCTTTGAGGTTTGAACAAGGAGTGTAAGTGACAGCAGCACAAGCAAGCTGGAAGATGCCATACCTGTAGACGTTACCTACCGTTGCAGACCGGAAATTCATTGGTCTCCGCCCCTCCAGGTGCTAAGGAAAAAATAATTCATGACCCTTATTAAACGACAGAAAGGCTGACTAGTCAGGGAGTGAGGCAGCGGGAGTTTGTAGCAGAGAGAGATGGGCTCAGCTCTCACTCCAGGCAGGACCAGCGGAGATTTATAGCCAAGGAACAGGGTGGGGTCTGTGGACAGAAAGTTGCTAAGAGGAAACAAGACGAGGGGGCTTCTTGCTAGACTGACTGCTTTGGACTCCTGTTGAGACGGTCAGCCAGGTGCCCCTACAGCAGGAGTCAGAGGGAAGACCTGGGAGAAAACAAAGTTTCTTACACTCACAGTCCCTGACAGATGGGGTCCTGAGGAGGGTCACAGGGCATAGGCTCCACCTAGCGGCGAAGCAGAGAGATCCTGTGGCAAGGACCTGTATGGGTGGTCACAGCAGGATACACAGAAAAGACACAGGCGATGTCACTGGTGTGTGTGAATGTCACTGGGTTACAGTTGAGGGGGTGGATAGGAAGGGGAAGTTGTCATGGGGACCTCCTCATACAGATGTTGAGGCGTCAGGAAAATAGGAGGTTTTAGGCTAAACAGGACCCTTCCTGAGGGCAGGACAGGGTGACCGGATACCAAAGGTGGAAGTGATGGGACTAAATGGTAATGAAAAAATACATAATAAAGATTAAATTTAAAAAATGAAAAAATAAAAAAAGGTGGGCTTGAGCACTTTGACCAGATATCAGCAGGAGAGGAGGAATTGTCACTAAACTAATTCCAACAGGATTCTTGCTAAATTAAATTTGGACTGACCAGGCCAAGGACACATCCCAAGGTCAAGACCCTGAGGACTCAAAGGCCTCCTAGAATTAGGACAAATAGAGAGTCTTGGTCACTGGCTGCCGCTTCCCTCTGGCCTCTGTGTCTGCAGCTGGCTCGGAAAACGGGCAGGTGGTCAGCTGCTTCCGGCCACCTCCGCCCTGCATGGAATTCGGAGGAGTGAAGGCTCCATCACAGGCAGCTCTGAACAAGGCGCAGACAGGACTTCTCTCAGCTGCACAGGAGCAAGCCAGCCCTGGCTCAGAGAGGCTTCTGGAAGCACACCAGAGCAGCACCGTCCAATGGGTACCACGGTTCAGGTCTTGTCGGAGAGAAAGGGCCCGTGAAACTGATGCAGAAGCGAACACACCCTTATTCCTTCCTGCAGGAGAGACGTGCTGGCCAAAGTGTCGAGGTCAGCAGGGCAGGAAACAGACACAAAAGGACCTCCAGTTCATTCATGTCGCAGTGCACCTGGGCACCCAGGACCCAGTGACGCCACTGAAGCCCGAGCAGGTTTCCTGCCTTTGCCCAGTCTCAGGAGTAGCAGACACCGGCTTCGCACAGAGGATCTGTGTGCACCGGGAAGCTGTGTGTCATGGAACAGGTGCAGAGCTTTGTAGTCTACTCAGTGAGATACTCAGAATAAGAGCTTGGCACTGGCTGGTGTGGCTCAGTGGATTGAGCGTTGGCCTGGGAACCAAAGGGTTGCCGGTTCGATTCCCAGGTCAGGGCACAGGCCGGGGTTGCGGGCCAGCTCCCAGTAGGGCGCACGTGAGAGAAGCAACCACACATTGATGTTTCTCTCCCTCTCTTTCTCCCTCCCTACCCCTCTGTCTAAAAATTAAAAAATAAATAAAATCTTTTTTTAAAAAAAGAATAGGAGGTGACGCTTATGGGACACTGATTGCAATCCAGGCTGCTCCCAGACGGTGACTGCTTTCCAGGGAAGATAAAGGGCGGGTTTTGCAGGTTAGAACGAGGAAAGATAGCCCTGCTTCAGGGCGGCCTGGGCGTATCTGCAGCAGGAGAAGACACCCAGCAGCCCACTTCCCCCAGCCTGGCGAACGCCACCCCGAGAAGTTACTGTCTCAGAATAGAACCTTTTCAGCTTATGGGCTGCCTTGCATAATAATTCAAGAAAATTGCTGGCAAAATACCCCAGCTGTCCCCTGCAGCGTTTGTCTTTGAGGTTAGAAGAAGAAATCTGTGAGAACCACCTCCCGTTCCACGCTCAGCGTGCAGGCCGCGGTTTCGACCCGCAGCCAGCCCAGCACTCTGTAGCGCGCATTTGGTGATGCATCTTACCCTCCTGAACCGCGGTTCACAGATAAGAATGTACGTACTCAGGCAATTTTAAAAGATTAATAGAATGCCTTAACTACAATGTGACAAAGACATCGAAGAAAAACATTTACAGTAAAATATAGTGTTTCCATCTGTAAATGCTGGAGCATAGCAAAATTGGGAGATAGCTTGACCCATCCGTGGAATCACTGAACACACACCTACAAGCGCCCGTGGACATCAGAGGCTGGGGTGGCAGCTCAGACACCACAGCGGCTGCTGGCGCGATTTTCAGGGAGATCAAAATTATATATATATATATATTTTTTTTTTTTTTAACCAATTTATAAAATAGTTGCATTCTTGGAAAGCTCAGTATGTATTAGATGATGTCTTTTCCCTCCCGCCCCCCAAAAAACCCTCTGGGTCATATGTAAAATGATACAGTTAAGTCCTAAGCTCAGATGTTACAAACAGGTTTATTTCCTATATGAATGTTCAGCAGACACTTAAAAGTCAGCCCAGGAGAATTCTCACTGCTCAGGACATTGTGTACACACACCTGGGCCCCTCAGACCCACCACCAGTAGCATCCCCCAACAGTGAGAACTAAAAACGTCCCTGCAGATGTCTTAAACATCCACTTTAAGTGTTACCCTGTTGAGAAAGCAGGATCACAATTTACCAACAGAAAATAGGGGTAGGAACTTTGGAGCCTTCAGGAGAGTTGTGAATTTGCCACAGGCGCTGCCGTGGTCATTAGGGGGAAAGTAACAGTGGCTCAGCAGTAAGTCAGCGCCTCTCAGGATTTAGAACCAGAAGCGGCAGCCTGGCCAGGTCAGAGGTCACACCAAGACAGGAAGGAAGGTGCCTACCTCTGAAATGCTCTTGCATGGGTCACCCCTGAGTCAAGCCATTGATGCCACACCTCTTTGTTGAACACCCTGCTGGAGCCAGGTGCCGGGGTTGCCTTCTCCCCTGTCAGGTGGCTCCCAGCCTAGAGGGAGAGAGCTTAACGCAGTTACGCTGCAGCCTGGCGGGGTCATGACGGAGAGCCACGGGCACGCGGGCCTGGACAAGGAGGAACAGCCCAGGAGACAGCGCGGCGATTCAGGTCTCGTGGGATGTGCGGAAGTTACCACGCTACAGCAGAGGGGGCCATCCTGGGGAGCAGAGGAGGGATCCACTCCAGGCTATATGTCACAGCTCCAACAGGTGCTTGTCACAGAGCCAGAAGCCAGGCTAGGGTGGTGGAAATGAGGCTGGCGTGTGAGACAGGATGGGGCCAAGGTGGCATGATTGACGTCCCACTGTGTAGACCTTGGGGTACGTTCTCCGGGTGCAGAGAACACCTTGCCCACACCATCCCGCCAGCAGCACTCATATTTGATGCCAGAGTGTCTGTATCTCTCCAAGACCAGAGCCCTGGGACAGGTCTAGACATTCCCATCCCCGGCACTGTGCTTAGCACACAGGAGGCCCTCCATAAATGTTTACTGATGAATGAATGAATGAATGAATGAATTATCTGGCATTGGGGAGACTCTTGCTTCTCCCTGTAGGATAGAGAAAGAAGAAAGCGGAAAGGTTACCGTGTCTTGGGGCTCCCTCCCCACGAGTTAGCTTTCTACCTCCAAAGCCCTTCTGTTCATCAGGTACCTTCACAGTGTCAGAGTGGAACCAGGCCACTCCGCACGTAGAGAAGCAGAGGAGCAGGCGCCCCGGCCCCTTCGCGGGGCTGGCCCTGTTTCACGGGCTTGTGCCGCCCGGTCTTTAGGCCTCAAAATGCAAGTCAGCGAATCCTTAGAGACAGAGCAGACTGGCGGCTGCCGGTGGCTGCAGAGCGAGGGGAGTAGGAAGTGACCACTAATGGGTACAGAGCTTTTTTCTGGGGTGATGAAAATGCTCTGGGACTAGATAGCAGTGGTGGTTGTACAACATTGTAAATGTGCTAAAATTCTCTAAATGGTTCACTTTAAAATGGTTAAAGTCGTGAATTGTGTGTTATGTACATTGAATGTTGTTTTGTTTTTTTTTAAAGACTCTTAACTAGATAAAGACTTCAATAAATTAGATGCTGGGAATATAATATAAAACATGATGACTCTAGTTAATACCACTGTATGGTACATTTGAAAGCTCCTAAGAGAGTGTTAGGTGCATTTTACATGAAATTTTTAAACACGTAACGAGGACAGAACAAAATGGGTAAAAGTCACAGACCAGGAAGGACGCAGCCTGGGGGTTCAGAGCCCTGAAATCAGCACTGCCACCTGCTCAGGGCCCTCTCTCTTCCTGTGACTAACAGGCCCTCTCTCATCTGTGTTCAGGACACACACCGAGGACTTCTCGTCCAGCAGCTGCGCCCCACGCAGAACCTGCAGCCGAGAATCAAACTGAAGCTGTTCGGCCACTCGGGCTCTGGGAAAACCACCCTGGTGGAGTCTCTCAAGTGCGGGCTTCTGAGGAGCTTCTTCCGACGCCGCCGGCCCAGACTCTCCTCCACCAACTCCACCAGGTTTCCGCCTTCGCCGCTGGCTTCCAAGCCGGCAGGTGGGCACCTCCCGCCCGGCCCCTGTCTCTCCAGTAGTTGCTCGCTTTTTGCCCTCTCTCAGGTCAGGGTCTAAAATGAGTGGTGGCCTTGTTAGTGGTCACTTGATCCCAGGCTGACTAGATCCCGCCGCCTGGGTGGCTTTCAGGTGGGGTTTAGCCCTCCTGTTGCCCGGGGTAGCAAGGAAAGGGCCTCACTGAAGTCACAGTCACAGACACAAAGTTCACAATCACAGAAGTGCAAATAGCAGCGTTGCGTAGAGTTCCACTCAGGGCCTCGGCCCTTGAAGACAGAGAGTTAGCGCTGTTCCAGACTGCACAGATCGAATATCGGCCCCAGGGTGGGGCCTCACCCCATTCTTTCTTCTTGGAAGACTGCAGGAATGCCTAGAACTTTGAGGGCAACAAAATTGGATTCCTGCGGGATCACCATCCCATGCATTCAACACTGGTCGGTGGTTTTGAAAGGCTCCTTAATGGTTTTCACGGGTGGTGCCTCTTCCCCGTGGGCCCTCGTTGGGAAGCGGCCTCTGCTGTCTTCCTCTACCTTCCTGAGACATGATTATCGGCGGATTCACACCCAGAGCTTCGGGGTCACTGGTCCTTCCCCAGGGAGAAATACTGCAGGGAGCAAGAGGAAAGTGTGCAACCTGGGTGTTATTTCTCCTGAACCCCGCTGTAGAGTGAGGGACTTAAGAATAGGAATGGAGACCTTCAAAGATTTTCCTAAGTAACATCAATTCTGAAGCCTTGTGCCTCAAAATCATTTTCTGTACATCACATCACAAAGGTGTCATATCTGTTCCCCAGGTTGAAAACAAACGTTTCACAGTTTGCAGTTCTGTGGAATCCTCTCCACGAGGAAGGAGGTCTGGGAAGCATCAGTGTAGGGGCACAGTTGACAGATCTATACGCCCCTTTCAACTTGTTGTCTCTGAACATAGAGGGAAAAAAATTAGCCAAAATGGATTTTTAATTAGAATGACTATATAGTTGCTATCTCGTATTGCTGACTTACCAAGCACTCACTGTGTGTCAGGAATTAGGAAAATGTGGACGTGTAAAACCATTTCACCTATGAGGCAGGATCATGGGCTCTTTTTACCATGTTCTGCAGAAGCCATGAGGGGTCTAGCAGGCTGCCCGCGGTCACACAGCCGGCAGTTCATGACGAACCTGGCTCCTGGGCCAGTGCTTGTTGGTGACAAGGTTCTGCGTAAGGGTATTTACGTGCCTGCCTTTTCCATTGCCACCATAATTTTGCCAGTGTTCCTAGTCCAAGGTCAGCCTCTCTGGCAGTTACAGTGTCACCCTAGAGAGAGCCAGCTCTCTTCTGTGGTGGCTTAAGGTCACTCCAGTCTGAACCACTGTTTGGGGGCAGGGAGAGTGGAGACCGTGTGTGCGTGTGTGTGTGTTTAAGACAGAGAGACCAAAACAAAGGGATCTATTTGGACCTATGATCTGGAATTTTTAGTAAGTCCCCATTGGATATAACGATGATGGCCCAGGTCCCATGAGCTAAACTGATGTAAAAGGTGCCCACGTTTATGTCACTCAGACAACCACAAGCTTGTTTGCCTTAAGAAAGTTGACCCTTTGTGTTATCATCTCTGGAAAACACTGGATGCTAAACGCTGATCCACCAGCAGGAGGCAGCCTATCTCTCCTCCCAGCCTCTCCAGTGCCTCCCATGGGCCGACCTGAACCAGCAGCAAATGGCAATCAAGCCCAGCAGATGCAGTCCCTGGGGTCAGCCTCTCGGACACCGGAAGCGGCACAAACCGAAGAAATCAGCCCAACATTTCCGGGAGGTGTTGCTGCGCCGCGCACCCAAAGGGCGCACACAACGCCGCCTGAAGCAGGAGTGGCAGGAGTGGGGCGGGGACAGGGAGCGAGGGCGGGGACAGGGAGCGAGGGCGTGCCCCGGAAAAGGGCAGCGCGGGAGCAAAGGCCGGGAGGGAGAGCAAGCGTGCTCGCTGCCCGGCGAAGGTCCCACCTGCTTGCTCTCTGCCCGCAGTCTCCGTGAGCATCAACAACCTGTACCCGGGCTGCGAGAACGTGAGCGTGCGGAGCCGCAGCATGATGTTCGAGCCGGGCCTCACCAAGGGCATGCTGGAGGTGTTCGTGGCCCCGTCCCACCACCCGCACTGCTCCGCCGACGACCAGTCCACTAAAGCCATCGACATCCAGAACGCCTATTTGAATGGTACGTCCCGTCCACACCACGCAAGGGGGAAGGACGTCAAGCACCCCCTTGCCAGGGCTTTAAGGGGTCCCTCTGGGGGAGCCTGTCCCTGTGGGCAGCCGTCACAGCCCCACAACGGACAGAGGAAGAGCCAGTGCAGTGACTTTGTCAGTGACCCAGGGCTAAAGCAGGGCTGGTTAATGTCCTCTGCACCTAGCACACAGTAGGTGCTTCATAAATTACTTTACTGTTGAGTAAATGAGTACAGTTTTTAAAGTAGAGCTAAACATCCATTTGGATGGGAAATCTCATAAAACACAATCCCTCTAGCAGTTTGATATACCCAATATAGAAGAATTATTATTTTTAATTACATCTATACCCATGGCTAATGCATTGATATAGACATGGGCAACTTTGTTTCATAAGCAAAATCTCAAGTGTGTTCTTTGCTCGGAAACATTTCCAAGGGGCTGAAGCTTTCAGGGTCACCGGGGATGGTTTCCTTCTCGTCACCACCGCGTCTTCCCTGCAGCAGCCCGGAGCCCCAGGCCCCCAGCCGGGCCCCAGTCGCTTTAACGACAAGCCCCCGCCTTGCCGACCCCCAGGTTAGAAAAAGATAAAGCAGTTTCTCCGAGACTCAGTTCCCCACCTGTGAGGGTTTTATGGGCTGATATCTTTCCAGGGTTTGCCCAGCAGCTGGCACAGGGAAGCGGGTGGGGACATCTTCGTGAAGGCCACTCCATGTGTGTGACCTAAAGCGGAGGTTCCTAGACCCCACCTTGTGCCAAATCCCCTGGAGGGCTCGTGGAAACAGACTGTACACCCCTCCCCCAGAGCTGCTGGTTCAGCAGGCCGGGGGTGGGGGGTGGGGGTTCCTAGGTGATGCTGTGCCTGCTGGCCCAGGAACCCCACTGTGAGAACCAGAAGCCCCAGTGGGGCAGAATTGACGGTCATGCACATTTTGCTCTCATAAAAGTTGAATGTTCTTCGAGCACACCGGCCCTGCGGCGAAAAGAAGGGAGAAGCATGTCTGTCCTCAGGACCCACCATCCCTGCCCATCCTCCTGCACGGGCCTCCTTCCCATCCCAAGCCTGGCTCCCAGTGCTCCCAGTGCTCTCAGAGCCTCTTTCTGTGTTCCAGAACTTTTCACACAAAGGTCTTCGCTGCCAGACTTTGAGGGTCATGAGCCCCAGGAGCACCTGTGTGTGCTCCAGGAGGAGGCTCTAGAATAGCCCTGGGGTCTTCCAAAACGACCCAGGCGTACATCATAAAGGTATCACATGCAGAGCTCTATACTTAAGTAGGTGCAGAGATAAACAGATAAATGTCCTGGATGACGCCATCCCTACTGGTGACCTCTCATCAGGAGGTCAAGTGCTAAGGAAAGCTGTGATTGAAATGTGGGGGTGGTGTTCCACAATAGCAAGCTTCATTTTTCTCTCTAGGAGTTGGCGATTTCAGTGTGTGGGAGTTCTCCGGAAATCCTGTGTACTTCTGCTCTTATGACTATTTCGCTGCAAATGATCCCACCTCGATCCATGTCATCGTTTTTAGTCTAGAAGAGCCCTATGAGATCCAGCTGAATCAAGTGATTTTCTGGCTCAGTTTCCTGAAGTCTCTTGTGCCAGTTGAAGAACCCATAGGTAAGCTGAGGCTCCCCCGGGTGAGAGAGCACCCTTCCTGCCCCCCCACCCCCCACCGCCCCCGCTGGCTAGGCTCCCATAGCTTGCGGCCGGCAGCTGTGGACACCTGCATTCCTCCCTCCTACTGGAAGATTTCCATTCTGGAACTTCCCTGAGGCTCAGCTGTTCATTTTGTTCTGCAGGGAGTTGTTTCATGATCACATATTTCTGCCACAAAGACCTAATTCTGAGCTATTATCCCTTAAGGGCCATTTCTCACTTCCTGCCTGTATTTTGGAGCTGTGGCCACTCTCGTTGCATGCAAAGTGGATTACCTCCTTTGAGAGCTACTGCGCCTTTCCCTCTCGGGCACATAATTCATAAGCAGAATGAGCTCTCCTGCATTCTGTCGTTCCATCAAAATGCAAGAAAAAGGGCCATATTGACTGAATGCATTATCTTGACTTTATCCTAGAGGAGAAAATAGCATTGTTCTTTTCCTGCAACAAAAGGAGCAGCCTCTCTGGTGAAAGACAAAACTCAGCAGTCAGTTTTTTTGTTTTTTTTTGAAAAGCATGTACATAATGAAATAAATTGAGCTTAATTCCCTGCAGAGTACCATCACTTTATCTCTTTCTCTCTCTCTCTCTCTTTTTTTTTTTTTTTATGGTTTTGTCTTAAAACACTCCCAGAAGTGAAGTGAAAGGTTGTCTGTATGAATTGCAGGAGTCATTTCTGTGGTGTTGCTGCATTCAGAGGGTTTTTTGGGGCTTGTACAGGGCAACTCCCTGGTCAGAAGTCAGATCTCCCCACTCCCTGCATGCGGGGACCATTTGGAGATAGATTTGAGAAGCTGCCTTGTGTTCTGGAGTCTGCTCTGGTCCATTTCTGAACAGCTTTTCTCGAGACCCAGGAAGTAGGCTCACTCTGCTACTGGCAGGGCCTGGGGCCCAGGGCTCACGGCGCACAGCAGGCGCTGGGCCTCAAGCCTTCGGGCAGGTTGCACGTGCACCTGGGGAGGAGAGGTGACCAGGAAGGAGAACCCACCTCTGAACCCCTAGTTCTCTCTCTGCCCCCAGCCTTTGGCGGCAAGCTGAAGAACCCACTCCGAGTCGTCCTGGTGGCCACCCACGCCGACATCATGAACGTTCCCCGCCCAGCTGGAGGCGAGTTTGGCTATGACAAAGACACGACCTTGCTGAAAGAGATCAGAAACAGGTGAGGGGCAGCCTCTGGGTCTTCAGAGGTAACACAACCCAAGTCCTGTGAACTACAGACAGGACTTAGAGAAACTAAAGGCCTCTTTTCTTTGGTTGCCTTTTTTTTGCATTTTTGCATTTTTATCAAAGCAATGAATACACATAATAAAAAATCAAACAGAAGTAGATAGCACAGGATAAAAAGAAACAGTCTTCTAACTTTTCTCATCACCTCCTGGTACTACTGCCTAGAGATAACTTGTTTTAGTTGTTTTATTTTTTATTTTTTCAGTTTATTGTGGTATCATTGACAAATACAATTGTAAGAGATTTAAAGTGTACATTGTGGTGATTTGATATATGTTTACAATGTGAAAGGATTCGCACCATCTAGTATTTAAAACACCCATCATTCACACCTCCCTCTCTCTCTCTCTCACTGTCTTTCTCTTTCTCTTTCTCTTTCTCTTTCTCTTTCTCTTTCTCTTTCTCTTTCTCTCTCTTGGATATTGAAGTTCTATTCTCAGCAAATTCTAATTGTAAAATACACTGTTAGCAACTGCAGTCACCATGGTATACGTTAGATGTGTTTTAGTTGTTTTAGCTTTCAGGGGTTTTTTTTATGATTATCATGGTACCACTGATCAACACTTCTCAAAATATCGCGGTCACGAAATTCATGTAGAGGGCGCTGACCAACTCCGTGAAGCAGGGTGGAGTGGAGCGGGGTACAGTGGAGAATACCAAAGTGCGTGTCATGTCAAGTACTTCTGCAAAACTTGTGCTCCACTTAGAAACATGGGTGTGCACACAGTCACGTAGAGGGTGAGGCAAACATTGGTTTACAGCTGTTCATATGGAAAATAATACAGTAATTAATAAATAATAATGCAGGAATAAACTCTGTATTCCGTGAACTCCCAGCTGTAAGCCTACGTTTGCCCTGCCCTGCATTCCTACTTAGTGTCTATCAACAGAGAGTTTAAACCTGCGGCTCTGTATGATGTGCTGGTAACTTCGGTTCTCGTCAGCTGAAGACACTAATGTATTATCTTCCTGATGTGAAAAATAGGGCTTCTACTCGCATTTTTAGATCTAAGTTGTAACTTTCACACTCATCCCTCTACTCTTACTCTGTCAACTGCAGTGCCACCTCTTACCTTGTCAGGTGAGCACATTAGGTCTCGCCTTGCCTGTGTCAGGGCAGCGGATGTCTTTCCACACCATGTCCCTGCCATTTTATGGGCCCCGAGGTGCCTGTCTGCATGACTGGACCTCGGAGACGCACACGGGCGTCCCCAGCCTCCGCCCCGGTGTCACATCACAGAGCCTAGCAAGCTGCAGGGAGCGGGACCTCTGCCAGGACGCCAGAACTTCCTGGCTCCCTCCCAGCCTTTCAGGCCTTGCTGTGGGAACACCTGGCACAACGGTGTTGCTCTGATGAGGCTACCACTCTTCCCTTAGGTTTGGGAATGATCTGCACGTTTCAAATAAGCTGTTTGTTCTGGATGCTGGGGCTTCGGGGTCTAAGGACATGAAAGTACTTCGAAATCACCTGCAAGAAATACGGAGCCAGATTGTTTCGGTGAGCATACCTGGGAAGGGCAGGAACCCTGCCTCTGCCCAGCCCATCTCGGGACCCTGTGAGTTGGGTGTCTTTGTCCTGCCCTCTTGGTTCGGTTTTCTGGGGACGAGGTAGCTGTATGGGTGTGCTTTTATCCTAAGAGCAAGCAGAGAAAGAAGGAGATGGCTGCGAGGCGAAGGGGTTGTTACGGACAAAGTGGACCACCTTAGAGCATAGGAAATTATGACAGTTTTAGTGGTTTGTTTAAAAGTAAAACTGCTTTTGACAAATTACAGAAGCAATTCAAAAGTGACTTGCGAAGAACCATACGATTCACCTGTATGCAGGATGTAAAACCGAAAAAGCACCAAGCGGTCAAACAAAGCAAACAAACAGACTCCTAGACACAACACAAGTGCTTACCAGAGGGGGAGGGAGTTGGAGGAGGATGAAGAGGGGAACGGGGTCAAACTTACGGTGACAGGAAAGACCAGACTTTGGGCGGTGAGCACACAATGCAACATACAGATGATATATTATAGAATCAGATGCTTGAAACTTGTATGTTATTAACCACTGCCATCCCAGTAAAATGTAATACATTTTTTAAAAATATAATGATATGCCCTGGCTGGTGTGGCTCGGTGGGTTGAGCACCGGCCTGGGAACTGTAGGGTCACCAGTTCAATTCCCCAGTAGGCGCACATGCCTGGGTTTCGGGCTGATTCCCCAGTTGGAGGGGGTGCTTTCAAGAAGCAACCAATGGGTGTTTCTCTTTCTGTCATCCTCCCTTCCCCTTTCTCTAAAATATAAATAAAATGTTTATTTTTTAAAAATAATGATGATACAAAAAAAGTGACTTGTGAAATATTTAGAAAATGCAGAAAAGTATTAAAAAATTTACCATCATGTATTGAAAGGCAGAAAGTAGTAGATGAACAAAATGGGATGAGACTGTGTTCTTGGACGGCAAGATCTTGGTAAATGTTTCACTTTCCCAAATTATGTAAATTAATACAGTTCCAGGTAGCATCTGAATGGGATTGAGAGGACTGTGCTTTTAATCTTAAAGTTCATAAAAGGGCTATCACAGCTGGCTGTATGTATGCCTAGAAAGAAATATGGTTGAACTCCTAATCACTGCATAGCCCCAAAAATAAATTCTAGGCAGATTAAAGCTTTTAAACATAAAGCACTGTCTTTAATGGCAATGAAAGAGAATGGAATTTAAAATAACTTGGGACTGCTTTGGTAAGCCTTTCAAATGAAGATAGAAACCCCAGAAGTTGTAAAAGAAAATATACCTATTTGACAGCATAAAAGTGACATTCTTCTTTTCTGGCAAACAAATTCTATAAAGTTACAAGGTGAGATAGACTGGGAGATTATATTCTCAGTGGGTTTGACACATCCAAGGTTATTACCCATCACATTCAAAAAGCTCTCTGAAATTGGTGTGAAAGGGCGAACACGCCCCTGGGGGGCTTCTGCCCGTGGCTGCGTGTCCTGGGAGAGGGGCATGTGCCTCTCCCAGGCCGGCCAGGCTCTGCCTCCTGCCGTGAGAGCTCACTGCCTCCCTGACGGGGTGTGCCGCTCTCCCAGCGCCACACTGCACCTTCACACGTGCTTGCGTCATTTTCTGGATCCCTGTCCGCGCACAAAGCCCAGCCCTAGCTTTCCGATGAGGCCCCACCAAGGCACAGTCGGCAGGCGGGGAGTAGTCTGGCGCAGCCCTGGAGGAGCCTGGTCACGGAAGCCTTTGGGTAGCAATCAGGTGCGGCGGTCTGTCGAGGGTTTCCTGTGCCTCCCCACCAGGCGGCAGGGCCTCCCTGACCTGGGGTGTGGCCTGAGGTCTGACACACACACACACACACACACACTACTGAGGTCAGGCAGTTGGAACTGCCTTTATCCTGGGTATTTCGTTTTTGTTTTTTGCTGCTGTTCTTGTCTTTTGAATAGGGAATGGGATTTGCTGATCTAAAAGCTGTGATCCACGAGTGGACCAGCCAATGAATGATGCAGTGCAGTGTGGTTTTCAGTTAGGAGGGTGTGGTTGAGTCAATGAGTCTGTAATGTAGACTAATTTACTTAGCCAAGTTAAAAGATTAAAAACCCATTTTAAGCGAATTACCAAGAAATCGTCTAAATGGAAATAATATTTCAACAACGGTCCCAATGAAAACCCGGCCTCTCCCTGAGTCCTCACAGCTGTAGACTGACCTGTCCCGTCCTGCATGTTCTAGGTCTGCCCTCCGATGACTCACCTGTGTGAGAAAATCATCTCCACGCTGCCTTCCTGGCGGAAGCTCAATGGGCCCAACCAGCTGATGTCACTGCAGCAGTTTGTGTATGACGTGCAGGACCAGCTGAACCCCCTGGCCAGCGAGGAGGACCTCAGGTGCATAGCCCAGCAGCTCCACAGCGCTGGCGAGGTAAGGGCCCTGCGAGCCCAGGCAGGGGTCCGGGAGGCATCCAGGTGACACTGTCTCCACAGAATGAATTTGGGAGCTTTCCCTTTTGGGTCTCAGGAAGAAGCAGGAAATCTGAACAAACTGATTACGAGAAACAAAATTCAGTCTTGGAAGATTATGTTTCTAGAAATGTACCCATTTCTTCTAGATTGTCAAATTTGTTGGTGTATAATTGCTCATACTGTTCTCTCACGATACTTTTTATTTCTGTTGTGTGAGTTTTCTCTTTTCTTTCTGATTTTATTTATTTGGGCTCTTTCTCTTGTTTTTGCTCTTTCATTGTTCTTGATGAACCTGGCTAATGGTTTATCTGTTCTGTTTATCTGTTCAAAGAACCAGCTGTTAGTTTCATTGATCTTTTCTATTGGGGTTTTGTTTGTTTGTTTGTTTGTTTGCTTGTTTTTGGTCTCTATTTCATTTACTTCTGCTCTGATCTTTATTATTTCTTTCCTTCTACCCACTTTGGGCTTTGTTTGTTTGTTTGTTTCTAGTCTCTTTAGGTGTAAGTTCAGATTGTTTATTTGAGATTTTTCTTTTTTCTGGAGGTTGGCATATATCATTAAGAATTTCCCTCTTAGAGCTACTTTTGCTGTGTCCCAGATTTTAGATTGTTGTTTCCATTTTCATTTGTTTCAGTATATTTTTTTATTTCCTCCCTGGTTCCTTCATTAACCCATTGATTGTATAGTAGCATGTTGTTTAGCCTCCACATGTTTGTATTTTATTCTAGTTTTCTTCTTGTAATTGATTTTTAGTTTTATATGGTTGCAGTCGAGAATATACTTGATGGGATTTCAGTCTTAAATTTTCCAAGACTTGTTTTGTGGCCCAACATGTGGTCTATCCTGGAAAATGTTCCATGTGCACTTGAAAAGAATGTGTACTCTGCTGATTTAGAGTGGAATGTTCTGTAAATATCTGTTAATCTATACGATGCAATGTGTTATTTAAGGCCACCCTTTCTTTATTGATTTCTGCCTGGGTTGATCTCTCCATCGATATAAGTGGGTTGTTACAGTTCCCCTACTGTTATTGTAACACTGTTGATCTCTCCGTTTATGCCTGTTAATATTTGTTTTATATATTTAGATTCTCCTATGTTCAGTGCATAGATGTTTACAAATAGTACCATCTTCTTGTTGGATTGATCCCTTTATTATTATGTAATGCCCATTTTTGTCTCTTGTTACAGACTTTGTTTTAAGTCTGTTTTGTTTGATATAAGTATTGCACCCCAGCTTTTTCTTTTTTTCCATTTCCATTTGCATGAAGTATCTCTTTCCATCCATTCATTTTCAGGCTTTGTGTGTCTTTTGGTCTGAAGTCAGTCTCTTGTAGACAGAATATGCATGAGTCTTGTTTATCTGTTCAGCCACCCTATGTCTTTTGATTTGAGCATTTAATTCATTTACATTTAAAGTAGTTATGGATAGATATGTATTTGTTGCTATTTTATTAATTGTTTTCTGGTTGTTTTCGGAGCTCTCTGTTTCTTCTCCTGCTCTCTTTTCTTTTTCTTCTTTTTTAAAATTTTATTTATTTATTTTTTTTAGAGAGAAGGGTAGGGAGGGAGAAGGAGAGGGAGAGAAACATTGATATGCAAGAGAAACACTGATCAGTTGCCTCTCGCACACCCCTAGTCAGGGACCCGGACCGCAACCCAGGCATGTGCCCCCACCGGAATCAAACTGGCAACCGTTATGGTTGCAGGCCAGCGCTCAGCTCACTGAGCCACACCAGCCGGGATGCTCTCTTTTAAGTTGATGGTCATTTAAGTTTGAACACATTCTAAAAGCATTACATGTTTTACTCAGCCACCCATGTTTTACACATATTTTACACCTTTTGTGTATATGTGTGTGTCCCCCTTAATTCATTACTATAGTTATACATGCTCTTACTACTTTTGTCTTTTGCCCTTTATACTAGCTTAAGAATTAGTTGACCCACTACATTTACTAAATAATTGCCTTTATCAGTGAGATTTTTTTTTCTTTCCTGTATTTTCATATTTTTAGTTTTGGCCTTTTTCTCTTAGAGAAGTCCTTTTAAATTTCTTTTAATGTTGGTTTAGTAGTGATGAACTCCTTTAACTTTTGCTTGTCTGGGAAACTCTTCATCTCTGCTTCAATTCTGAATGATAACCTTGCCGGGTAAACCATTCTTCACTGTAGGCTTTCCCTTTTATCACGTTGAATATATCATGCCAGTGCCTTCTCGCCTGCAGAGTTGCTGATGAAAAATTGGTTGATAGTCTTATGGAAAATCCCTTGTATGTTACTAGTGGCTTTTAAGATTTTCTCTTTAACTTTGGCATTTTTATTATGATGTGTCTTGGCGTGGGCCTCTCAGGGCTCATCTTGTTTGGGACTCTCTCTGATTCCTGAACTTAGATGTCTGTTTCCTTTACCAGGTTGGTGAAGTTTTCAGCCATTATCTTTCTTTTTTTGAGGGGAGCGGGGGGAGGCAGATTTATTTTATTTTATTTTATTGATCAGTGATTATTTCTTTAAAGAGATTTTTCTGTCCCTTTCTGTCTCTCTTTTCCTTCATATGATTCAAATGTTGGTACACTCGATGTTGTCCCAGAGGCCCCTTAACTACCTTCCCTTTTTTTTATTTTGGCCACTTCAGGTGGGTGATTCCCACTCTCTTGTCTTTCTGCTTGCTGACTCATTCTGCCACATCAACTAATCTGTTGTCGATTCCCTCTAAGGTTTTTGTTTTGTTTTTTTTCATTTCAGATACTGTATTCTTTAGTTCCGATGGTTTCCTTTTTTATATTTTCTATCACTTTGTTCAAGTTCTCCCTAAGTTCACCAGTTCTTTTCCCAAGTTCATTGAGCAGCCTTGTAACCTGTGTTTTGAACTCTATCGGTAGATTGCTTGTCTCCATTTCATTCGATTCTTGTCCTGGCTTTTGTCTGGAACGTATTTTTCTATCTCCTCATTTTAGCTGCCTGTCTGTGTTCGTTTCTATGAATTAGGTGAAAAAGCAACATTTCCCAGTCTTGAAGGAGTGGCCTTATTAGGAGCTTCCCCTTTGTAGACTGTGTGTGCCAGGTATCTGTGGCAGGCCAGTTGGACCTGGAGCTGGAATGGGTTTGGGCCCAGGAAACCTGGGGCAATTCAGACTGAGGCCTCCTTGGCAGGCCGTTTGGAGCTAGAGCTAGAGCAGGTATGGTCTACAGGAAGTCCCTGGGGTAAACCACGTTGGGTCCAAGAGTTGTAGAAAGTTCATTTACCAACCGTAGAGCATCAGCCAAAGTGGAGGGCAACTGTGGATTAGTAAATGAATTCTCTTCCCATACAGTCCAGGTGCCCTTTAAACCACTGTTTTTTTTCACGTGCCCACGTTCTGTGCACAGGCCCTTCTGTGATCCTTCCCTACTACATACAGGTCAGTGCTTTGGCATTAGGTTTCTCACAGTACCATATCTCTGTCTCTCCTACCTGTTCCCGTGTGGTTTCTCCCTTGTTTGTCATGCAGGAGCTATTCCGTCAGCCCTCAGTTCTTCTTTGGGGGAAATTGCCCTATAGGTGTAAATTTTATGTGTTCTTGGGATGAGTGAGTTCAGTCTTCCTATGACACCGTCTTGGACTGAAATTCTCCACCTGTCAGGAATTTTCAGTCTAAGGCTCGATTTTAAACAGAATTATATACAAAAAGCATCTCAAAGATTTAAACCAGACTATGGGCAGAAAAGTACACCTGGTGCAAACAGGTCCAGACTCCCAACCCCCATATGAGAAGAGTCCACCTTGAATCATCATGATTCGCAGAACTAGCCCAGAACAGGGAGAGAAAACGGAAAGGGTAGGTGTTCCATAAAGGGGAAAGTTGCTTCTGGTTTTTGTCACTTTTTTTTTCTTTCCAACTTTCACTTTTTAAAGAAACAAATGTGACTGGTAAAGCCAAGGTCCCCTCTGACCATCACCTCTAGTCTCATTCCTCTCCCCCCCGTCCAGAGCTAATCACTGCCATGGTGGCATGTCTTTCCAGAATTTTTTTATGTATATGTGTTAAAAATTTACAGTATAAAATAGCATTCTAAATCTTTCTTTGAAAAACTGCAAGCCTTCAGAGAAGTTGCAAGAATAGTACAACAAATCCTCATATGCCCTACACCTAAATTAACCAATTATCTATATTTTGCTACATTTGATTTTATCCCTCTCTCTTCCATTTATTTTATTTACTTTTCAAACATCATGACATTTCACCCCTAAATAATTTAGCCTGTATCTCCTAAAGAGAGGACATTTTCCCACGTAACCTCAATATGATTAATTATCACATTCTGGACACATAATATTGATATAATACTATTATTGAATATATATCCTTATTCAAATGTTTGCCACTTATGCCAATAATTTCTTTTATAGCTCTTTTTACTTATATATGTATTTATTTTGGGATAGAATCCAGTCAAAAATCACTAATTCCATTTGACGAGCTGCCATGTCTCACCTTTTTGTTTGTTTTGTTTCTTATTACACTGATCTTTTTTAATTTACGCCAGTGGAACCTCACAGGGCCTTTTTTTTTTCTTTCTTTCTTTTCTTTTTTGACCTACCTCTTCTGAGCTGGAGAGGGGCATTTTTTTTTCAGCTTTTTGGTGTTTTTTTTTGTTTTGATTGATCTTGGAGAGAGAGAGAGGAAGCAGGGGGAGAGTGAGAGAGAACCAGCCATCAGCCCGTTTCGCCCATCCCTGCACTCAATGGTTGATTCCTGCACTGTGCCCTGATTGGGGATCGAACCCTGACCCTGGCATATCGGAACGACACTCCAACCAGCTGAGCTAACTGGCCAGGGCTACACTGACCATTTTTAAGTGTACACGGTCTTCTCAAAATCTCTCTTACGACATTCTCAAGCTGGTTATTTGGCCTAGTAATTGATTTTTAAGATCCAGTGACATGAATCCCTTGCTACATCTGCACGGGTTTTGTCACTGCGCGGGCCTTTTTGTTCTTTGAGTACCTGGTGCCTCTGTTCATGTAGGTTCCTGTGTGTGACTTCTCATTGTCCCCTCTGGCAGATCAACATCATGCAGAGTGAAACAGTTCAGGACGTGCTACTCCTGGACCCCCGCTGGCTCTGCACCAATGTCCTTGGGAAGCTGCTCTCCGTGGAGAGCCCGCGGGCCCTGCACCATTACCGGGGCCGCTACACCGTGGAGGACATCCAGCGCCTGGTGCCCGACAGTGACGTGGAAGAGCTGCTGCAGATTCTAGATGCCATGGACATCTGCGCCCGGGACCTGAGCAGTGGGACCATGGTGGACATCCCCGCCCTGATCAAGACAGACAATCTCCACCGCTCCTGGACAGATGAGGAAGACGAGGTGATGGTCTACGGCGGTGTACGCATCGTCCCCGTGGAGCACCTCACTCCCTTCCCGTGTGGCATCTTTCACAAGGTCCAGGTGAACTTGTGCCGGTGGATCCACCAACAGAGTGCTGAGGGAGATGCAGACATTCGCCTGTGGGTGAGCGGCTGCAAGATAGCCAACCGCGGGGCCGAGCTTCTGGTGCTCCTGGTCAACCATGGCCAGGGCATCGAGGTCCAGGTACGCGGGCTGGAGACGGAAAAGATCAAGTGCTGCCTCCTGCTGGACTCGGTGTGCAGCACCATCGAGAACGTCATGGCCACCACGCTGCCGGGACTGTTGACTGTGAAGCATTACCTGAGCCCCCAGCAGCTGAGGGAGCACCATGAGCCCGTCATGATCTACCAGCCACGGGACTTCTTCCGGGCACAGACCCTGAAGGAGACCTCGCTGACTAACACCATGGGCGGGTACAGGGAAAGCTTCAGCAGCATCATGTGCTTTGGGTGTCATGACATCTACTCACAGGCCAGCCTGGGGATGGATATCCACGCGTCGGATCTGAACCTCCTGACCCGGAGGAAACTCAGTCGCCTGCTGGACCCGCCCGATCCTATGGGGAAGGACTGGTGCCTCCTCGCCATGAACTTGGGCCTCCCTGACCTTGTGGCAAAGTACAACACCAATAACGGGGCTCCCAAGGAGTTCCTCCCAAGCCCAGTCCATGCCCTGCTCCGGGAGTGGACCTCCTACCCCGAGAGCACGGTTGGCATCCTTATGTCCAAACTGCGGGAGCTGGGGCGCCGGGATGCGGCAGACTTTCTACTGAAGGCATCCTCTGTGTTCAAAATCAACCTCGACGGCAACGGCCAGGAGGCCTATGCCTCGAGCTGCAACAGCGGCACATCTTATAATTCCATTAGCTCGGTCGTGTCCAGGTGAGGGCAGCTTTGGCTTGGGCAGGGTGTCTTCAAACTGCAGAAACAAGGGGGACATGGCCCATGTTTCCCATCGGAGATTCCGGGTGCATCCCTTCCTATCCCCACATTCTGAAGGATGCCACCCTCCCTCCACTTCACCTGTTTCTCTGCTGCTCCCTCCCACTCACCCATTCCATCGCGAGTGAACGGTCTTTCTAGTGTAAGAGCTGACCATATCCTTTCCTTTGGCTCTTTGAAAAGCCAGCGTCCCTCGTCTCCGTGTCCTGGGCGCCATCTCTCAGCCTCTAGTACCTTGCTTCTTACTGATAATTTTACTGGAACTCCGAACTTTTCAATGAAAAATTTTTAACTATTATATTGATTGTCCTTTAAATAAAAAGCGCACATTTATCCAAAATGTGCATTTCTTAAACTCTTTTCTTTGGTTATATATCATGTCCTCAGCTTATCTTTTTTATATTTATAGGAAAATCCCTCATGTATGGACTCCCACTGTATGATTTATAAATAGACAATATGTGAGTGCCTTTTGCAGACGAGGGTGTGTTTGAGATCATCCAAGTCAGCCAGGAGCTGTCACGAAGGCAACGCTCCCTCTCTGTCCCTTGCTGTATGCTGACCATCGCCAGAGGCGCTTCACTCTGAGGTGTCCCCCACCCCCACCGGCAACTTTGTGTTTTCTTTGGCAAGGAAAGGGGAGAAAGGAATCCTCCTCTAGAGTGATTTCATGGCCAGTGTTGTTGCTATGGTAGGACATGTGTTCATTAGCCTTTGTTGAAACGTCAATGTGAATGTCCACATGGAAACGACAAACTGTCACGCTTTATCACTCCCTCTCATCTCAGGTAGAAGATTGACACAGCTGTCGGGTTATGAAGATCTGTATGAGAATTCACAACCCGTGACCCCCGATTCGTGGCAGTCCGTTGTCATTTGTGCATAGCAGACGGTTTCCCACGTTGCGATCCTGTTTGATAACTTCCTGTACTTGAAGCCTAAAAAAGAAAATAAAGGAAGCAAGTTTTCTTGCAGTGATTTTAAATTGTGATAGAGTTTTAAATACATATGAGGGAACATGTCCTTATTCTTCTGTCCTGAGAAGCATGTAATTTTAATGTTATATCATATGTATATATATATATGCAGTATGTATATACATATATATTAATACAAGTATTTTTACTTAATCTATAAAATGTAGTTAATAAGTCATTTTTCTTTTCTTTTGTTGTTTTTTTTCCTTTTTTTAAAAAAAATAAACTATATTGCTTGTTGCATTAGTTTGTTGGCCTTTAATCCAAAAGGAATTCTCTTTTTCTTTCTTTCTTTCTTTCTTTGTCTTTCCTCACCAATTCCACAACACGCATGGTGGGACAGACCGATCTGAAATCCAGGAGCTCGTTACACCTAAACTCCTCGGTATGAAAAGCAACCCAGTTTATTTAGGCGCTTAATTATGACTGCAATCGGGAGTGGTTTGGGGAAGAAAAAAGCCCAGATGATTTTCACATTTGTTCTCATTTTATCAAAAAGAGGTTCCTTCATTTTCCCTTGGTGAACCAAAGAAACAAGTGGAATCATGTAGTGTCAGAGATGGGGAAACATAGGAAGCTGTCTGTTTTGGTACAAAGGTGGAGGGGTGGCGCCCCCAGGAGCGCGAGAAAGCCCGCTGGCAAAGGTACGTAACTTTCTGCCCTTCTTTAAATGTGGGCCAACTAGAAACTCCACTTTCGACTTGTATGGTAGCTGTAAGACACAAAAGTCCTAAGTGGCAAAGCCTATATTTAGTAAAATCTCATGAGTACTTTAGAAAAGATAGGCATAGAAAAAAGATCGGAAGGAAGAAGACTAGTCCCACAAAGTGAAAGGTCACCGGTTCGATTCCCAGTCAGGGTGCATGCCTGAGTGGCATGTTCCGTCACCAGCCAGGACGTGTACCAGAGGCAACCGATCAATGTTTCCTTTCCCTCTCTCCCTCTCTTTCCCCTCTCTAAAAATAAATAAATCTTTTTTAAAAATTGGAAGGAAGAAGACTAAAATAGTTAACAGTGATTTTCTTCGTGTTGATAGGAATGCAGTTCATTTCTGTTTTGCCCAAGCTGTCCATAATAAACATGATTTACTTTTACAAGGCAAAAAATAAAGATTAATGAAATTAAACTAACGGCTACACAAAGACAGGATGACACAAATTGAAACTGTGGTTGCCTTAGGAGTATGGAACCTCCTTTTCTTGTGTCAACCTCCTCCTGAATGACAACTTCACTCTCTTACTTTAAGAGCACTTTACATCTCAGGGATATAGCATCAAGCAGCCGGAACCCAGAGGCAAAAGGTTTGCTTCCGGTAGCATCTGTGAAGCCCCAGAGAAGGATGCTGACTGGTCCAGCTTGGTTCGTTCACTGGGCCATCCCTCTGCAAAACATGGTGGCTGAGGGACACAGAGTTACGTGATTGGCCTGACCCCAGGGACCCTGGGTGCTGGGAAAAGGCCATTTTTCCCCAAAGAAAGGTGTTATGTTAACAGAAGAAAGGAGCAGAGGGAAAATGCTGGGCAAATAATTACAAGGAACTGTGCTAGTCTTCCTACTTTCGCTTTACGCACGTGCTGGGTCAGGCTCCTGTTTGTAAGATTATGGGTCCACCTGCGCCATGTTGAAGTCATCTTAGGAACCATTACAACCCAAATTAGAAGAGGTTAAGGACAACTGAGTTCACTCCATGTGGGAGGCATTTCAGGAGGCCATGAAGTCTGGTCAGACTGAAACTGTCTGACAAAGCCTCCCGGAGGGAAGACACTAGACCACACCTCCCGTGGCCCTGAGGCAGGAGACAGCACAGGAGGAACTGAGACTGCGCTGCTGTTGCTGGCCAGCGTCCAGCATCCTGGTTGCCAGGCAATGCCTCTGGGCGCTTAAGTAGGGTAGATAGTAAACCAAGGCAGGGAGGCGGAAGAAGACATGCCTCACCTGTTGATCCAGCAGTCTTGAGCCTGGTCCCATAAGATTGCCAGGCATCCCAAACAACACCAGTGAAACTGAAAGCACAGGAGGTTGGGAGAGTCCTTAAGGCTGGGCTTCTGTAGGCTTCTGTAACAATCTTGCTAAGACTGCCGGGTGTCCCGAACACCCCAAGGCCTAGAAGGCGGGAGGGGAGTCCTTGGACTTCCATGTACCATTTCCGCCGTCTGGGAAAGAACCCCCACAGCCACCTATGTTTGGGCAGTCATGTCTCCCTGGGATAAGCAGGCACCACCTTACCCACCAATCAATAACGTAACTCCCTCACCCCCACCCTGCCGACTGTGTAAGCCCGCAGAACAAAGGACCTGATGCCTCTGGCCAACCGGGCATCTGGCCACCCTCGCTCTTGCCACCCCTGCTCTTGCCTTTCTCCTGCACCTTAGCAAGGCCATTTTCTTTCATTAGTATGTATCACTCATAAACCCCATTTGCATGCGAACAGACTTGCTGATCTGTAACGCTGTGCTGCTTCAGCAAGAAGAACCAGGTTTCTCCTGTTAACAACCACAAGGAGAATCAAAAAGTGTAAGTTCTTAGGAGCCAGGAGGAAAAGCCTTTCATGGGACTCTGTTTCTTAGAGTTGCTGTGAGAGGCGCGTGGGTAACGTGTTTCTCATCTCCTCTGGGCTGTGGCCACCCCTTGGTACAAAGTCCCAGTTTGTGCTGCCCTGGGTACCTGACGTCTCCGTGCGGACAGCAGCATCCCAGGGACGCAGAGCCTCTATGGTGCAGGCTGGAGGGCATTTCTGGGACTTCCGATTGGTTGCAAAATCTGAATTCCACCCCTTCATAGCTGAATCAGAACTCTGTAGGAATTCTGGTGGTCTTGGAGAAAGGGTCTTACAATTACAACTACAGGATTCCCTGAAATGGTGTAACTACATTTGTCCCATCAATGTCCAGAGAACACATGGGTCTGTGGACAAAAAAGGGCTCTACAGAAAGTGACCTCACAGGGCCACCTGGTCACAAACCCCTACCTGGGCAGGTCATGGTGTGCACTCAGCCCCGGGCCTCTGACTTCTTCGGTGAAAGGCTTTCATGCCAGCCCTGGCCCTGTCCTTGTCGTCTAGGTTAACGCACCTTGAAACGCCAGAGTAATCCTCTTTCTTAAAGGATTTTGTTCACTGTCCTGTATTCCAATCCCCACCTTGTTTTCTCCTACTTTAATCTTCCTTAAATTCCTGTCCTAATTCAAGCACATAGGAAATACTGTCATAGGAAGCATTTTTCTCGTCTGTTGAGATCTTGTTTCCAGGCATGTCCTTTGTTTGGCTCAAATAAACTTTTATAAATATCCTCTACAGGTTTAGACATCTCAGGCCTGTCCTGCATTTGTTACTTTCTTGAGTCTTGCAAGTCCCCGACTTTCTTTCAGGACGCCAGAGAGATTCTAAGGAACTAAGACCGATGGGCTCTAAAAAAGAGCAGTGTTTACCTCCTAGCAGTCCTTTCAAAGAAGCCCGACCCTCGCTCACGAGGGACCTTGACAGAGACATTTGAGGGTTCGGCCCACGAAGGCAGCTCTGAACCAAGGGAACCGGGAGGAGGAAGAGGAGCAGCCTCGCTGTGAGGCCGCTGCGTCTGTGCTGACTGCAGCAGGGGTGGCTCTTTCGGTCGACAGAATCTTCTGTCACTGAGCCCACGTCTCTCTAAGCACTGGCTGAAGGATGTTGTTGCACGTGGTAATACTTCCTAATAAACCAACCATCCTAAGCTGCATTTTACCACCAATCTACTTCTAGATTCTTCCACATGTAGAAAACTGACCAGCAGAGATGAATGGAGATATTACTTCTAAGTGTAGGATTGAAAAACAGGTAAAATCTCTTCCTAGAGGGGAGCCCATATACCACTTGATGGTTCAGTTTAGCTTAAAGACTCCTGGGGCATAATCTTCGTACCCAAGGAGATTTATAAAAATCTCTCTCTCTCTCTCTCTCTCTCTCTCTCTCTCGCTCTCGCTCTCGCTCTCGCTCTCGCTCTCTCTCTCGCTCTCTCTCTCTCGCTCTCTCTCTCTCGCTCTCTCTCTCTCGCTCTCTCTCTCTCTCTCTCTCTCTCTCTCTCGCTCTCTCTCTCGGCCCCGCCCCTGGCAACAGTGTCAGTGGCCTTAACCCACAGCAGGAGAAACATGGCTCCCTCTAGGGGTGACAACATGAACTGTCAGAGAGGCCGAAGTTTCATAATCTGGGGCTGAACCTCGGCATTAAATCTGGAAAACAAATGGCTTCAGAGAAGGTGCAACCCATCTCATATCCTCAAACTGCGCCAAAATCAGAAAGGAAAATGGAAAATGTGTGCATGAAAATGTTCTTCACACGGTTATGGAAAGAATCCCACCTCTGCATATAAAATTGTTTTATTTTAAAAGGTAAAACTTTATACATACTTTTAAAACATAGAATTTCAGAGTTACTAGGCAGGTCAATCACACAAGCTGTTTACAGCAATTATTAAAGAAGTGGTAACATTTTACCAATGTACAACGTCACAGAATTCAATCCACAACATGGATCTCGAGATTCCAGTGCTTTATCCCATGCAGTGACATGTAGTCAGTTTTAAGATAAAATTGCTCCTCCGGATATCTTATTCTCAGTCAAGTCATCCCTTATCACCGCTATCTCACACAGCAGGACAGCTGGCCGCAGTGGCGACTCCAATGACTGTCCTGGTCTCTGGCCATCTGTATGTAGCCACTCATGCCCCAACATTACCTCCGATGAAAGAAGAGAGGGTTTTCCATTTTATACAAAGAATCAAACACATTTATATTTGTCAACAATGACACTCACACAGCGCACCAGAGGCCCAGGCAGATGCAGAAAGGATCAGGAGAGGCAGTCCTTGTCCTTGGTTGCGTCCTATGCCAACACATAGCTTCTATCCTCAAACCTTTCACAGAACTCCAAAATTAGAAAGAGAAGGGAAACTCTTGGGGCCAGATGTGTTTCAGAATTAAGAAAATTTGCAAGCTTAGAAATGTAATGGTTCAAAAACTCTATCAATATGCCAGCATGCTGAGACAGATTTTTTTTTAAGATTTTATTTATTTACTTTTAGAAAGAGAGGAAAGGAGGGAGAGAGGGAAAGAAACATCAACGTGTGGTTGCCTCTTGCATGCCCCCTACTGGGGACCTGGCTCGCAACCCAGGCATCTGCCTGACTGGGAATCAAACCCGCAGCCCTTTGGTTCATAGGTCAGCACTTAATCCACTGTGCCACCCTAAGCGAAATAAAGACTTCTGGGATTTCAGAAGTGTGCTCATGGGCTTGAGGCCCTGTATCCAAATACTGATTCCAAAAATGATTCCCTTTTCAATTTCAAATATAAGGATTTTTCAGCAGTTTATACTTGTGTTTGACAATCTAATATTTATTGTTACTTGATTCTGCTCCTTCAAAGCCATAGCCAGCCACCAGAATGCCATGGTCTAGGTTTCTGCCGCTCCAGTATGGATCATAATAAATGCCTGGGACAGTAAAATTCCATGTTGGGGCGAGGACCTCCAAGTGACGTGTGACAGTAACCCAGCATGTCAACCACAGGAGGGGAGGCATCTCAAAATTCAGTTCAATGACATAAAACCAGGTAATATTTGAAAACGAGATCTCTTTTTTAATCTAGATTAGGGATTTAGGCCCTCTACTAGTACTAGCAGAAATACAAACTGACACAATCTCTTTTGTAAACAATGTGTCGGAGAGGCATAAAGACACTTCTGGAAGCCTTGTCATTCTCCTTCTAGAATGTCAGTCTAAGGAAATAGCACAGAACACAAAACTACTTGAGCCAAAGGGTCATTACAGTTTTAATTACAACTGAAACGGTATTTGGAAAAATGTAAAAGTCTAACAATTGGAAAAACGTAAAGTACATTAAGCTATACCAATTGAATTATGCAGCCATTTAAATGTATTGATGAAGTGCTTAAAATCATGGAGCTATGGTTCAAGTAATGTCAGACGGAAACATCAGGGGAAAATGTTATGTGTGTACAATGAACAATGTTAAATCCACACACCCAGAAACTATTCAGACCAAAGAGTCAGCCTTGCCATATGTCGCAGTGGTTTTCCGATTTCTCTGCCTAAATTTCTACACGGACAAGGCTTACCTTCTTCATAGAACCGGAAGCTAAAATGGCTTGCATCTATAGCAACAGAGATGGGCCCCGTGGTTGCCACTGCCTTCATAAGGGACCTCTCCTGCTGATGGACGTCCACGAAGCCCGTGTCACTGGCAACAAACTCCTCGGGCCTGTATTTGCAGGATCCAACCTTTTAAAGGGAAAGGGAAAGATATTTGATTACTACCATCCACCTCCTGGTGAACATGTGTTTAAGACAGTTTGCAGCTTAATGATTTCCAAGTTAAGTTTGTGAAATGCTATTGGTTGTTTTGAAATTGAAAACTAGCTGGTTCTATTCAATGAGGCACTCTCGGTCTACCTGTCCATAATAAATTTTCACTCTGGAGAACAGTGTAGTATATATAGAATGGTTTGTGTATCTCCAAGTAACAAAGATAAGAACTATTATACGAAAACCATCTAAACAGAGAACTGTTCAAGGCTAATATACTGTAATGAAAGTTCTGGCAGTGTGCATATATAGATTCTACAATCTAAAATTTGAATTCTGCCCTGGCTGGTATGGCTCAGTGGATTGAGTGCTGGTCTGTGAACCAAAGAGTCGCCCATTCGATTCCCAATCAGGTCACATGCCTGGGTTGCAGGCCAGGTCCCTAGTAGGGGGCACGTGAGAGGCAACCACACACTGATGTTTCTCTCCCTCTCTCTCTCCTTCCTTTCCCTTCTCTCCCTAAAAATAAATAAAATCTTTAAAAAATAAAATAAAACAAATTTTGAATTCTAAATATGGCATGTTTCCTCTAAGGTGTTCGACTCTCAAAAGCAGTGATACAAAGACACGGAACTTTGTTTACCTTTGCATGATTTGGATAGGATCCCTCTGAGTCCAGGCCTCCGCTGGACTTAATACACCGGAATGCATTATCCATTGGGCCACCGCTGCAGCCCATACGGCCTGGAGCCTGAGAGCAGTCCACAACTTTCTGCTCACTCAGTGAAATAAGTTTGCCGGTTTTCTGGAACATCTGTCCCTCAAGGGCACCAGTTGCACTAAAAGCCCAATGAGAACCATGGTGACCTTCAAATCAAAATTTAAAAGCTTTCAGTCTACACACACACACACACACACACAAACAAAAAGCAAGACTCTGACAACTTTGCTGATAAATCTGAAAACTCCTAAAAATTAGCGAACTGCACATTGTTCCTCAGTCTACCACAGCAATGTCGCCAACTCCTTCATGGCTACTCTTCGAGAGAGACCTGCTGAATATTGTAATACATGATTCTTCACAGGAGTTACGTAGCCTTCCTTTCTCCAATCCACAGTTGGGGGGATTTCAGGCAGGAGAAGTTCCTGGAACACTTTCCTTTCATTGTCCTTCTGGTTTTGAAAGCCATTCATCACCTGCCTGAATTCTTCATTGGTCTTCAAGGAAAAGGAAATAGAATGTTGACGAGCAAGAGATTATTTGGGTATGGTACTGAGGAGAGAAAGCCCAAGTTAAACCTCCCAAGCCACAATCACCATGTCACCAAAGACACTCATTGCCATGGTGAAGCGGTTTCCCTAGGTTGTATTCCTGGTTGTGCGGGTCAATCATTGTCATATTCTTCTCCCACACTGCTCTCCTCCATCTTTCTTCATTCTAGAGGCAAACATATAACCTATCCTCTTTATTTCTACGTAAAACCACCCCTTTACCTAGTGGACTAGCAGACAGAAGGGAAAAGAAACCATCGTCAAGAAAAGGCGTGTACATCAGGGAGCTGTTCTCCAGCACACACAGGGATGTTTGCCCAAATCGTGCTCAATAATGGGTGTGATGAAGTTACTGCTTTGGGAAAAGCCGGCCTCTAGAAGCTACTTTCTGCTATCAACTCTCAAGAGCCTGGACTCTTCTCTGAGGGTCCCTCTGAACAGTTTTAGATGTTACCAACCAAGCCGTGCAGTTTCACGTGCGTTGCCCTCCACTGGCTCCATTGTACAGCTGAACTTCCATCAAGTCTTGGAGCAGCTGAAGTTATTCCTAAATTAAAGGCAGTCAGAAAGAGTGAAGGACACCTGTTTCAAAAACCTAGGAAGGGAGAAGAAATCAATGGGATCTGATTAGACCAATCCTTCTAAAAAGCCATCTTATTTTCTTGAGATGTTCGTTATAGCCACCATGGTGGAGTAAAAACAATGAATTTATTCTCCCAAGTATTTACACAAAGACTGCGGAGGGAGACTACGCATGTGGGTGGACAAAAACGGCCCAGAGACCCCATTCCCACATCGGGACAGGGCCAGGCTTTCCTGAGGCTTAGAGCACCTTTGGGACCCGACAACACGGGCCCCGCAGACCGGGCCGGGCCTGAGGAGTGCACCCTTCCAGGAGTGCAGGGAGCGCTGGCCCCGCAGCCCAGCGGATGGAGGTCAGGCTGCCCTGTCTGCCAGGCCAGGGACCAGGGACCCGGGACCCTGCCTGCTGAAACCCCCGCACCCTCCATCCGCAAGGCTGGTTCCCCGGGTGGCCTAGCAGCGTCAGGTTCCGGGCGCTCAAGGGCGGCGGCCGGAGTCAGCACAGGCTGGTCTAAGGGTTTTCGAGGCTGGGCTTTGACGCTGAGGCCATGGATTCAAGGCCCCGGGAATTCGGCACTTCTGGCCCCTCCCCCACATGGCCTGCCAGGGCCGCGATTGGCTGATCAGGCCTATTGGCGGGGCCTTCGATGGCCGGGGTTCCAGGAGCCTGATGAGGCTCACTCGAGTTTTGCTCCAAGCTGAGGTGAGGGGGTAAGGGTGGGCGGAGGCGTTCTTAGGACCCAGGGACAGCACTGAGGAGGGCGGCGCCTCTCTGGGGTCCAGATCGGCTCCACGTGGATTTTCACCTTAATCCTACCTGTCCTTTAGCCCTGGAGTATTTGGCTAAAATCTCCCTGAGGGCTGAGGACACTGTAATCTGGTCTAGTGGTTTCTCTTTATTCTACTTTACAGGTCTGCTGGGATGGAAGAGTGCAGAAGCCCCCAGACAAATGCCTTGTCATTGTTTCAGCATGAGTGCAGCTGGGTTTTGGAAGCACCTGGTAAATCCTTGGAAGGAAAGGGGAGGGAGTAGGTGGGTTCTCCAGTGAAAGCACGGCATTTTGGTTTTGTTTCGTTTTTTAAATGTTTAATTTTTTTTATTTTTAGAGAGAGGGGAAGAGAGGAGGAAAGAGGGAAAGAAACATCCATGTGTGAAAGGAACATCAGTTGGTTTGCCTTTCCCACATATCCCCAACCAGGGACCTGGCCTGCAAGCACATGTGCCCTGACCCAGACTGGAACCAGCGACTTTTCACCTTGCCAGAGGACGCCCAACCAGATGGGCCACACGGATCAGTGCTAGCATGGCATTTTGTAATGATCGTTCCTACCTTCCCAAGCCAGGACTCCTCTTCCTACTCAAGCCTTTTTCAAACTGACAGAAGAATTTGGTTTCACGGGAAAGGAGGAGGAAAGGCAGCAAGTAGAAACTGTTTTTACCTCCCTGCCCTAGGTTTGGCTTATTGTCTTCCTTAACATTCTTTTCTTGGTATTTCATTTAAGAAATGTCCTTCAATGACTTTTACTTCAATGATTTTTACTTTAATTTACATTTAATGCCGGGATTTAGACGACAGTTTGTGAAAACGTTTTAAATGGAGAAAATATATTAAGTATTAATGTACATAGTTAAAAATTCCCCAGAAAGGTTGTACGGTTTTCTTTTTTATGACATAAAAATATTCATTGTTGAGTTCTGGCTGGTGTGCTCAATGGATTGAGTGCCGCCTGCGAACCAAAGGTTTTGCTGGTTCCATTCCCAGTCAGGGCACATGCCTGGAATGCAGGCCAGGTCCCCAGTAGGGGGCGCGAGAGAGGCAACAACACATTGATGTTTCTCTCCCTCTCTTTCTCCTTCCCTTCTCCTCTCTCTAAAAATAAATAAATAAAATATTTTTTTAAAATCCATTGTTGAAAATACCTTTTAGGGGAAAAATATCATTACCTCATGTTCCTTCCCACATCACATTTTTCTATGTATAGTTTGAATTCTTTTGATAAAAATGGAGTCAAGGTTCAAGAGAATTTGTAAACTAGTTTCTATAAGATTAAACTGATAAACCTAGAGGCACAATCAGAAGCATAATTATTTTTTTACTGTGATAATATGTATGTAACATAAAAAGGTCCACTTTAACCATTTTTTAGTGTTCAGTTCAGTGGCATTAAGTTCATTCACATTGTTGTGCAACCATCACCACCGTCCGTGTTTAGAACTTGTCATCTTTCCAAACTGAAATTCTATACTCATTAAACAATAAGTCTGCATTCCTCTCTCTCCCCCAGTCCGCGGTAACCCGCATTCTACTTCCTGCCTCTATAAATTTGACTACTCTAGTGTTGACGAAAGAAACACCTAAACCTGCAGAGAATTTTTATGAGTTTATTTGAGCCAAACTGACAACGTATGCCAGGGAGCAAGATCACAAATGCTCCAAAGAATAACAGTAAAAATACTGGGAGTTTCCTAGTCACTCAAATGAAGAACCTTATTTTGGCACCGTTTCCCTTTCAGGGTTACGTTAGGACAGTATGGGCACCCTGCAGGGCTATGTACGAGCGACACAGAGTTAACTTCTTGAAAACAGTAACTCCGGTTCACTGGCTGCCTTCTTAGGAAGTTGTTAAACATCATGACTACATACAGAATTTAATACCCAAGTCCTTTTTGTGTACTCAGGCAGCCAAAGAATCATGAACAAGGATTATATGATTGTACCTGATATTTTTAAGTTTTAATAATTTGTATCCCAAGATCTGAGGCCTACATACTATTAAGTACAGATTTTTTGAAGTGAAATGTAGTTTTATTACATACAATAATAAGAGTTACTGATATGATCCAGAAACCAATGCTCCAGCTTGGTTCTGGTTGGCCAGTTGGCATCAGGGCTGATGCCTCTACTGTGCTTCTACAGGATGTTAACAATGTCCCATGAATGAAAGGGTTCCAGGGTCAGCGTAACTGGGAACTGCTGGGTGAAATGGGTCTCATTACCGCAGAACTGGCACAGTGACACACAATGACAGTGTGTGCTATAAATCACTCAGGGAGAGGGGGCAGCATACAAATAGAAACTTATCTGACCACGGAATGCTTTCTTCAGAGCACCTCACAGCACCTGTGCTCCACAGGACACACTTGAGGAAATGCTGAGGGTCTGTTTGCTTTTTAAATTCAAATAATATCAGTTGTAAGGGCAAGAATCAGAGTTTACTGACGCTGTTGTCCAAGCAGGTGTTTGCTTGAAGGCAACTTTTCATTTCAGGTGAAAATATCACCACCACATCAGCACCGGCAGGGACCACAGAGATAACAAGATCTGTGGTTGTATAGCAGATTCTACAATAAACCACCCAAGGATTCTAATATAATTTTGTGACCTAACAGCTAGGTCAATTTGCAATCTGTCTCTGACCTTGCTTGAGTAACTAGGCCATCTTGCAGTATGAACTTGAACTCCACCCACCTGACCAACTGCATTCCCTGCATTGTCCATTTCCCCACAAAACTCGTTTTATCAGTTTATCTTATGGACTCCAAGGGAAACTGAGGCATTGTCCCATGCCTTGTGACCCCTCCCCTGCTGACCATGTCTTAGGACTTACTCCAACTGTTGACTATCTCCTGGGGCTCCATCTGCCGACCTGAGTCAACTGAAACTGCCGATTACTCTAATTTCATAAGCCCACTGGCTGACGCCGCTGAGTCAGCAGACCTCGGAGTCCAGTTGCGCCACCAATCAGAAACTGAACGCTGTAAGTTCATGGTCTTGTTTACCTAACAACCAATCCCTTTGACTCTCACTTTGAAAACCCTTGCCTTACTCTTCCCACCTTAGAGCAAGTCTTTGGTTCATGCAAGGCTATGTTCTGTCAACGTAAGAAACTCAAACCTGTACAAATTTTTATGAGTTTATTTGAGCCAAACTGATGACAATTGCCTGGAAGCAAAACCTCAACAGATTGAGAAAATGCTCTGGAAAAATGGCAGTTTTGCACCTTTTTTACATTAATTTTATACATTAGTATCAAAAGAGAAAACAAAAGCGGGTTACAGGAAGCCCACTGGTGATAGATTACGGAGGAAGGAGAAAGCAAAGCAGGAGAAACCTCTGGGATTGGATAAAAAGTAAAATAATAGGCACATATTTTACATGGTTGGGTACAGGATAGTTAACAGT
This sequence comes from Mormoops blainvillei, assembly GCA_004026545.1. Taxonomy (NCBI): domain Eukaryota; kingdom Metazoa; phylum Chordata; class Mammalia; order Chiroptera; family Mormoopidae; genus Mormoops; species Mormoops blainvillei. The sequence goes on along the minus strand of PVJD01000802.1, from coordinate 201,766 downwards.
TAACACTTAGCACAGTAGCAATAACAGCGAGGAGATTCGTGGTCTCCCCTGCTGCAGAGCCTGTGCTTTGAGGGGTCTGGAAAAAGGAAATTTGACCTTCCAAAGGTCAGTTATCATAGATGCAAAAAGACAATAGACAGACTCGGTTAAGGTAAAGATTGACTTTTGTCAGGAAGAGTCTAGCCTAGGACATACCTGCCCATGACCTGCTTTTGGTAAGAAAGTTTTCATTTCAGACATCCTACGTGGTTACTTCAGGTCTCCGAGTTTGTAAGGCCGTCACACCGGCCTCCCCTACGCTCACCAGGCTTGGTATGTGGTCCTTTCCACCCAAGCTCTCTGATTTGCAAATCATAGCAGAATAAAACTCTCTGTAATTCCTCAGAAGAGTCCTGTGGGCTTCCATTTATACACCTGAGGTACTTCAGAAAATACACGCGGTTGGGCAGCCTGCCGGGATGCTCTAGGATGCTCTAACCGGGGCTGGGCACGGGCCCATGAAAAAGACTCCCGGGGTGGTTCTGAAATGACCAGCACTGAGACATAAGTCAAAAGTTTTCATTTCTTAAAATCCTACTTGCTGGTTTCTTTCCTTCAATGAATGTGAACCAAGGGCCTTCTCTGTTCCAGGCTCTATGCCTGGCAATGGCTTGACTCCACACTAAAATCAAACAAGGGAAGTTTTTCTTGTTTCAGCTTTAGTCTGAAGGGAGACTATTCACCTTTATCTGAACTAGACCATTTAGAACCTTGAAAGAACTATTCTCAAACAGATTTCCAGTAGATGTTTTATATATCCTAGTGAGGTTTTTAAACAATGGCAAAAATAAGAGGGGTGGGCATTCAATACAAAAATATTTGTGAGATTGTGATTGATAATCACGTATATTTGGTCTTCACCTCCACCCCCCTTGGAGTGCCCTAGGTGATGACAGCGACAAAGATGCCTCTTGTTCTGTTAATGAGGTGCCTGTTGAACCACCACTAGGAATTACAAACTAATCCGAACCTGTTTTAGGGAGACGTTTAAATCACTGCAGAGCCTACCCTGAACCCAACGCAAAATGCCGCGGCCGAGAGAGACAGCAAAGCTCAGGCAGCTGCTTCCGCGTCCAGAAAACCCCAAACCAGGCTCCGCAGCCCCAGCAAACCTAGTTCAACAACACAGGAGTGCCATTTGGAAACGCACTCTGATTTTTTAGGGAGAAAAGAGAGCCAAAGTAAATTACCTCCTCAGTATCATTAACTGAGAACGGCCCAAGTGTTGACCATTAACTGAGAACGGCCCAAGTGTTGACCATTAACTGTTAGTGGGAAAAGGCTTGGGATGACCATTCAAAGGGAACAACGGCACAGGTTATGAAAACAATAGGGCAAGATGCACAATGAACTAAAAGAACAGAAATCAACTTCTCAAGAAGTATTGTATCATTTACATGCTCCGTTACTAAAAGTTCTCTACAGAATGTTAAGATTACATGCCACACACAGTGCTACACAGAAATCATGAGCACATGTAACCATTACATCGATGTATATGTATATATGCTGAACGCTTGGAAATTATCAAATTTAAAGGGTCAGCAAAGAGAACCAAGAGAAGAGACTGAAATAGAACTCGAAGAGATAGAAGACAAGAAGGAGTTCCAAGAAAGGAGTACTCGATAAGGCCCAAAGCAGCAAAGAGCTCAGAGAGGGCTGTGCCCAATGAATTTGTCAACCAGAGTCACTGGTGACCCTGACAAGAACAATTTCAGTAGATCGTTAAAGGCAAAAGTTGGTTTACAGTAGGTTAAGGAAAGAAAGGGAAATATGAAAAACCTTTTTTCAAAAAAATAACTTTTCCGTTAGTTTATTAAATGGGGGGTCATAAGCACCGTTCTTTTCTTTAAATTTATTTTTAGAGAGAGGAAGAAGGGAGAGGGAAAGAGAAAAACATCAATTTTGTTGTTCCACTTACTTACGCATTCATTGGTTGATTCTCACGTGTGCCCTGACTGGGGATCAAACCTACAACCTTGGCATATAGGGTTGACGCTCTAAACAGCTGAGCTACGCAGCCAGGACATTGAAAAACTTTCAACATTCCATTCATTCATTCATTTATTCTCATGTGTACTGAGTGGCTACTGGGTATAAACTGGTGGTTGGTTCTGAAGAGAAGAATGGAAAGAGAAATTGAGGCTTTAAAATTTTTCCCCAAGTACTTAGAGCCCTATGGGCCTATGAAGCATTCAGAGTTCTGATTCACTCATGTGTATTTTATGTATATGATATAGTACAAACTGTTGAAAACAAGGAACAAAAGGTGAATTAAGTGATAAACATTAGTGCAGTATCAGCCTTAGAAATATCTTCGCAGTGGTACAAGGGGTCATGATTTACCCATTAGGGGTAATTTCTTCTTTACCCAAGATCACCCATTCTCTGTAGCTGAAGACTAGAGTCCTGAAGTCATTTAGACATTTCTGTAGCATTGAAGGGTAGCTTCTCAAAATGAAAGTCCCTCCACTTTGCATAGAGTGTCTGAGTTCCAGTTGCAATATCCTCCACCACAAAACTTTCAATTTTTATAACTGGGATCTCAAATGTCTTGTACTTCACATAGATTCCCCAGTCGTGGCTGCAGTCCTGTCTACCACAGAATATCTTTGCTTTCTTCTCAAAAATTCCCACATTCTTTGGTCTGGGGTGTGCTTTAGTCACAAAGCACTCCCTGAAAGCATCTCCAAGCACAGTGTAATGGCATTCCTGTAGAGGAAGGGGCAGAACATACAAAAGAGGATGTTATGACCAATTCACAACTGTGATTTAAAAATACCTCCACAATAATCTGAGATGAAGAGCAGCTGGGCTCGTACGGAGGGGGAAAGAAGGAGGTACGGATTCACCCGAAGGCCAACATAGAATCCATGCGGCCAGATGCACAATCGCATGAGTAGAAGTGAGGACTGCGGGTGGAAGGGCCACAGAGTCGATAGGGGACATCTCATGAAGAGGAGGACTAAGAAGCTTCCAGGCAACCCAGCTTCTTGAAGTAGATACTCTTTATTAGTTAGACACCAAGTGGTATTTGTTACAGGTCTGTGAAGCCTGAGTTCACCAGCGAACTGACAGGCATAATCCAAAAGGCACAGGGAAAAACAGCAGAGGCCAGGTGGGTCTGAGCAGGGTGAGGGACTAGCACGTCCACAGGCCCACCTACAGTTAACTTTAGTGTAGAGCTAAAAAAGCCACACTGCACAGGACAAATGCAGAGCCAACTTGCCAGTCCCTCAGGAAAACATTCAATCTAAAAGGGCCATTTTCAATAGAAAAATCGCCCAGCTGAAAGGATCTTTCGTAGTTAAAGAAAACTCAGAAAGGTCTGGGGACTTGCCAATATTGCCCCTAATGCGCTTCCTGCTCAAACAGTGAGGCAGATTAGAGACTTCAGCTTTCTGCAGACCAAACAGAACCCTAAAGTAATAATCGCTCATCACCTGAACCAGCGCAGGCACTCCACCCAACCCTCCACTGGCAGCAGTTAAGTTATATCCAATTTCAGTCTTCTGAGATTTTTCTAAACTTTTATCTAAAAGTTAAAAATAAATAAATAATAACAACAACAACAACAAAAAACCCCTGGCTGGCGTGGCTCAGTGGATTGAGCGCCAGCCTGCAAACCAAAGGGTCCCTGGTTCAATTCCCCAGTCAGGGCACATGCCTGGGTTGCAGGCCAGGTCCCCAGTAGGGGGCTCATGAGAGACAACCACACACTGATGATTCTCTCTCCCTCCCTTCCCCTCTCTCAAAAAATAAATAAAATCTTTTAAAAAATAAATAAAAGTTTGTGTGTGTGTGTGTGTGTGTGTGTGTGTGTGTATAACCTGCAGATACTATGTTTTAAAAATAAGGAGACATTTTGTTTCTAAGAGTGATTCACATCCCAAAAAGAAAGTATGGAAAACATAAAATTGTACAGAGAGAAATAAATCATGGAGTACCATGTGGATAAGGCCCGGGTTGCTTGGTTACAATAATACCCTTTTATCTGTTCTAAAATCTAATCTAGGAAACCACACTGCATTTAGCATAACCATTATTTAATGGCTACATAATTTTTAATTAAGTGGCTGTGCAGTAATTTTTAAAACTTTCTTTTTTGTTGAAATTAAGGGTTTCTTTTTAACTTCTTAGCTTTTGTAAAAGACATGGACCATGGCATGATAAAGTTGTGAGGAAATAATAGTAATCTTATATCTCATCATTTGTTAGTTAGCTTTATTTAGCGCTAAAAAATGGCCCAGTGTTCTCTGTGGAAAAGGCTGCGTACTCACCTCTATCACTCTTATGTCAGCTGTATAACATGCAAAGGTTTTGCACTTCTTGCAGAGCAGTTTTTTATTTCCCTTATCAGGTACAGGTTCTGCTTTTCCTTGACTATCCCTGATGAATTTTTCACAAATCTGTATCTTTCGAATCTAAAAGGGGGGGGGAAAAAACCCATAAATGTAGTGCAAGTATAACTAGGATACACACAACACACACACGCATATCATTTATTCTGCATTCACATACACTTCCATGAACGTGTCATAACTGGCAGCTTGGTAAAAATCCCATGGATAATTTTATTGGTTCTCCTAACTCTATGTTAGTCAGTGTTTACCTGTGGCCTCCAATCTGTCTTTTAATTTCCTCATCAAAGTTGCCTGCAAAAGCACCAAAGATGTCCATAAAATATTCATGTGAACCATGCTTTCTACTTTAGCAGCCGGCAAGACTTAAAATGTCCTTTACAAGTAGACATATGACATGCATTGACTGTGTTAGACATAATTATATCCACTTCCAGAGCATAAACCCACTGAATGGAACAGCAGGCAGAAGAGCCCTCACCATCTTAAATCTTTTTCTCTCTCTCCTCTCTCAGCCACAGAGAGTACTGACTGCATTCTATTTCAAAATGTAGGCCTTGGTCAAATACAACTTATGTTTATTTAAAATAAATATATGAAGATTATAAAGGGTGCAGAGAGGAAGACAGACCACCCAGGGACCTTGGAACGCCGGGAACAACGTGGCTGTAAGAGCCCTGGGTTCTCCTTCCCCTCATATATTCCAGACTGGAGCGGAAGAAGCTAGCACCCAGAAACGCCTGCAGGCACCGATAAAGGCTCAACCAAAGCCTGCTCTCTCCAGCCAAAGGGCCGGGAAAAGAGCAGCCTAGAAAGACAGAAAACTTTTAGCCAGTAACTATTTGACTCCAGCCAAACACCAAAGAATAAAACAGAGCAAAACAAAAATTGTGACCCACCTCCACCCATGCCAGCACAGGCTGAGGGGAACCTAGGGTTCCCCTTTGTGTGGCTGTAATGAAGCGCCTGACACTCCCGCCCGGCGGTGTCAGAGAAGGCCAAGCAGAGAGCCAGGACTTTCATCCCTGCTCAACGGCAGGTCCCCTTGCCCACAGTGTCAGCGGAGAGCATGTGGGGAGCCGGAACTCCCACTCGTATCCCACGGTACCAAGGAGTCTCCCCCTCGCTGGTATCAGCAGAGGCTAAATGGGGAACCTAGGCTTGTACCTCCACCTAGAAGTGACAAGACAATGTCCCCCGGCCTGCTATGCCAGAACAGTGTCGGAAAAAGCCAGCCGACACAGAAGGTTAAACAAGGTCCCAAGGCTCATAACATAATATGAAAATGTCCAGGTTTTAATTAAAAAAATCATTCTTCATATCAAAAACCAGAAAGATCTCAAACTGAATGAAAAAAAGACAATCAACAGAAGCCACCACTGAGAAGACAGAGATGTTATAATTATCAGAGGAAGATTTTTAAAGCAGCCACGATAAAAATGCTTCAATGAGCCCTGGCTGGTGTGGCTCAGTGGATTGAGTGCCAGCCTGTGAACCAAAAAGGTTACCAGTTCAATTCTCAGTCAGGGCACACGCCTGGGTTGCAGGTCAGGTCCCCAGCCGGGGGAGTGCGAGAGGCAACCGTTTGATGTATCTCTCACACATCCATGTTTCTCTCCCTCTCTTTCTCTCTTCCTCTCTCTCTAAAAATAAATAAATAAAATCTTTAAAAAAAAGAAAAGCTTCAATGAGTATTCATAAATACTCCTGAAACATGAAAAACTAAAAGCCCCAACAAAGAAATGGAGGCTATGAAGAAGGACCAAATGGAAATTTTAGAATTAAAAGATGTAATAACAAAAATAAAAAGCTCAGCAGATGGGCTCAACAGCAAAACGGAAGGGACAAAGGAAAGAATCAGTGAATTGGAACACAGACTAATAGAAATTACCCAAATGAAAGGACAGAAAGCATATAGCGTGAAAAAAGAAAGAAAATGAACAGATCCTCGGGGACCTTTAGGACTATCAAAAAAGATCTGACATTTGTGTCACCGGAGTCCTGGGTGGAGAAGAGAAAGAGAGCAGAGCTTAAAAAGTACTAGAAGGAATAAAGGCTTAACATTTCCTAATTTGAACATAATGTAATATGAACTTACAGATTCAAAAACCTGAACGCCAAACAGGATAAACCCAAAGAAATCCACACTAAGATACATTATAATTAAACTTCTGAGGACTAAAACCACAGAAAAAAATGGCGCATTACACATGGAGGAAAACAATCTGAATCACAGCAGATTGTTCACCAGGGACCGTGAAGGCCGGAAGAAAGCGAGGCATTTTTCAAAGGCTGAAAGAAAAAACTGCCAACCCACACACCCATACCCAGCAATACAGCTTTCAAAACAGAGGGAAATCAAGACGATCCGAGATGCAGGGGAACTAAGAGAATTTGTTCACCATCGGAACTTCCCCAAAGGAATGTCAAAAGAAGTTCTCTAAAAAGAAGGAAATGATAAAAGAGGGAATCGTAAAGCATCAATGAAGAAAGAACACGGTGATTTCCCCGTTGTCAGCTGTCAAAGGACCTACCCTGTCTCACTGATTTGTGGTGCTGGCTCTCTTTGATCAGATGATATTTTCAAGTGTTCCAGGTAGAACCAAACAGCCTAGGTGAAAATCCTGTTCCTACTACTTACCAGCTGTGTGATTTGTGGCAAGTGCCTCAGTTTCCTCAAATACAAAATGAGAACAATGATGGTCTCTACCTTGTGAGCTGCTGGGGGGTAACATGCGTGAAGGACCGCCTTGCACAAGCTAAATGCTCGTCAGTGTTATCCTCGGTCTATTAGGCTGTTCACGTGCTAAAACCATGAAAATATTAAGACAGCAGTTTGTATTTTGGAATTGGGTTAAGGCAATCTCCGTTCATCGGCTGTCTTTTCAGAAATATCATAGCTATTTTTATGTATTTTCTATATAAACTCTGAAACCATTTTATCAAGTCGAAAATATACTTTGATTCTGAGTTGAAATAAACCGCTAAGTGAATTTGGAGTGAATGCACAACTTTAAAATATTCAGCCACTCCATTCAAGTGCAGAGTACTTCTTTTCTTTTTCTTTTTTTTTAAGATTTTATTTATTTTATTTTTAGACAGAGGGGAAGGGAGGGAGAAAGAGAGGGAGAGAAACACCAATAGGTGATTGCCTCTTGAGCACCCCCTACTGGGGACCTGGCCCACAACCCAGGCATGTGCCCTGACTGGGAATCGAACCAGCGACCCTTTGGTTCACAGGTCAAGCTCAATCCACTGAGCCACACCAGCCAGGGCATCTTTCCTTTTGTCTTAATTTACCTCGTACATCTCAGTAAAAGTTTAATAAGTCATCGTTATTTATGCTTCAAACGTTTCTGGTTAGGCCAGTAGGTGTAGTAGTTGAATAGATGGGCTTTGCCAGCTGTTCCCCTCCTATAAAATGACATAATAAGAGACTCCACTGCAGGGCTTGGTGGAGGCAGAGAGCCCAGGTTCTGTGTGTGTGAATGACCATTATTATTGCCACTGTGAGTGGAAATCTCCCTCCCCCTCATATCTTCTAACTAGTTACCATTCATAGAAAATCCATTAATCTCTACAGCACTTCAAATTCAAATAAAATTTGACTTATATAAATAAATTTAGAGCATAGCATGTAGGAAAACAATCAAAATATGATTTCTCAACCCCTACTCCCCACTCTATTTCACCTGAAATTATCTTCACTGTTTTTGTAAAAAGAAAGAATGTTTATGCCTCATTTTCTTTAAAAAAAAAATTATTTATTTGAGAGGGAAGGGAAGGGAGGGAGGAAGAGAAGGGAGAGAAACATGGATGTGAAAACAAAACATCAAATGGTTGCCTCTTGCGCACCCCCAACCGGAGACCTGGCCGGCCATCCAGGCATGTGCGCTGACGGAGAGCCGACCCGGCAGCCCTTTGGTTTGCAGGATGATGCCCAACCCACTGAGCTACCAGCCAGGGCTATGCCTCCTATTTTCAATTCAATTTTTCACTGCCGTAAAACTGGTACATTATGTGTACTTATTTCCATTTCCATTACCATTATTTCCTTTGGATAAATTTGTAGAAGTGGAATTCCTGGGTTACATGGTACACATTTCCCTATGAATAATTTTAATTTCCTTTTTTCAGATAGGACTCTAATCACCACTTGAGGCAAGCTGGGGATAGGGAGAATGTGATAGGAAAGAGGGTAAAAATATAAACTCGCCCTTTGGACATCTAATTTTTAAAAATTCACTTTCACCTAATGATATTCAATTATATACTAAAATTCAATTAAATACTAATAATCCCAAATATTTTATTTTATTTTGAAATCTCTATTATATTTTATAATCCCAAATATTTTAAATGTTACTAGAGGGAATAAATTTGAGTAAGGTAAAACTATTCCTGCTCTACTTGAAACTAACTCAATAACTGAGTAAAGAGGCTCGAGCAACATCACCAATTGATCTGTACAGCACGCTGCCTCCCCCTGCACCTGTGGTCGGAGGGGCAGCCTAGTTCCGTGCACTAAGATGGAAAAAAGCAAAACTATGAAACCCTGATTGTGTGCTGTCATGGGCACAAATCCTGCTGGAAGTTCTTTCGTCAAAATGAACCTTCTTTTACCCTACATCTTATTCTCTACTCCATGAGGAAGGAAAATGGGCTTCCTCATTTTGATTTCCAACTACAACTATGAAAAATACCCTTTATACCCTATTTCTCTAGAATGAAATACTCCCAAATCCTGAAGCTTCCCTCGTGAAAACCAGTCCTTGGGTCCCTCTGGACCAGCTACATGTTAAAATGGCTGCAGACCAACCAGAGATCCCCCAGGGACCCCAGCGCCCTAAGGCAGGCCGTCCACAACAAGCAACGAACAGTGCAACTGTGGCGCTAGGCGAGAAAGCGTACGCTCTCCATCCCCGTCTCCCCGGTGACTGCCCTAAAGAGCACCAGGCTGCTCCCCTCTCTCCTAGTTTCTCCTTCCCTTTAAAGCCAACATGCAGAGACCGGGGTGCTCAGATCCAACACCGGAGCCCCTATCTAAACAAAACAGAAAGGGGCTCACCCCGAGAAACATTATTACTTTTAGTGTTAAGAATGTAAGGTTGTCCCTCCCTACTATATTTCTACTAAACCTCTGAAAGCAAAGCCTTCCTCTTTGAACGGAGCAACAGGTCATCTGTGACAGGACAGGGATGCCAGGCCTCCGAGCTCCTGGTACCACAGAATCACTCCCAGCTACAATTGTCTGAGTCCTTGCTCATTCTTCACCATCTCTGCCCATTTTCTTTTTCTTTTTAAATGTTTATTTATTGATTTGAGAGTGAGAGAGGAAGGGAGAGAGAGAGAAACATCAATTTGTTGTTCCACTTAATTTATTTATTCACTGGTTGATTCTTGTACATGCCCTGACTGGGGATCAAATCCACAACTTTGGCGTATCAGGACAACACTCTAGCCAACTGAGCTACCTGGCCAGGGCACCATTTTCTTTCTGTGAATGTTAGGGGAATCCCAAGTACTAGTCAATTGCCTAATTCAACAGATACATTGCTTGTTTTCTCACCACTCCACTCTTTGACCTGGTGTGCTAGCTACAGAAGAATGTCTATGCCTGGTCCAGCCTTCATCTTCCTCAGTCGACTTTTACTCTGTTGTTCTGCCACATATGAGTCTAATAAGAGGTTGTCAATCCACGAAGGGAATAAATGTTATCCCATGGGTATTAAAGCTAATGTGGTTTTAAGGCCTTTATTGGCAACATCCCTATGTCCTACTTGGGTGGCTCAGTGAAAAACCCCTATCCCTCAGTAAAATTAAGGAGGAAAATTAAGAAGAACTAAAAATTTCCCTGCAGACCTGGCTGGTATAGCTTAGTGGACTGAGTGTCTGCCTGCAAACCGAAGGGGTTGCTGGTTCGATTCCCCATGCCTGGGTTGCGGGCCGGGTCCCCAGTAGGGGGCACGCGAGAGGCAACCACACATTGATGTTTCTCTCTCTGTCTTTCTCCATTCCTTGCCCTCTGTCTAAAAATAAAATAAAATCTTTTTAAAAATTAAAATAAAATTAAATAAATAAAAATTTTTTTGCAATTCTTCTCACTGAAAATATGGAAGAGGAGTTTTTAAATATCTTGATCTCCAAAGTTTAGGAAGAAACTTTTTTTTTAAAGATTTTATTTATTTATTTTTAGAGAGGGAAAAGGAAGGAGAAAGACAGGGAGAGAAACACCAATGTGTGGCTGCCTCTCTCACACCCTCCACTGGGGACCTGGTCCGCAACCCAGGCATATGCCCTAGACTGGGAATAGAACTGGTGACTCTTTGGTTCACAAGCCAGCACTCAATCCACTGAGCCACACCAACCAGGGCGGAAGAAACAATTTTTTTTTTTAACTTTTAACATTTTAATACAGATCAGCATATCTGGGTCATAAAAATATGGAACGCTTCACAAATTTGCGTGTCATCCTTGCGCAGGGGCCAGCCTAACCTTCTCGGTGTTGTTCCAATTTTAGTATATGTACTGCAGAAGTGAGCACAGAAGAAACATTTTTTTAAAATGAGTAAACACTGACATAAAGTTGTATTTTCATCCCAAAATAATGGCTAATTTCCTTTACATCACTGTTTCTCAGTATTTTTTGAGCGTAGAGATTATGACTTAAAATTGTGGGCACTGTGGAGTTGCTCTACTGAATTGTAAGGTTCACCTTCATCTTCATGAAGTTAAGGTGTGTGCCTCACGCCTGTGTCCAATAACGACTCATTTTCTGGGTGCTTATTTTATACCAGGCACTGTGCTAGGCAATCCATGCATCTCATTTCATCCCCCAAATTTCCCTGAGTTGAATACCGTTATTTTCCCGACTTTACAAATGAGGAAACTTATGATTTAAGACAGAGTAACAACCTGAGGTCACTCATAAGTGGCAGAACTGGAGTTGGAACCACTGATTGTTAAAGCTCTCCTCCGGCCCTGCAATGTTCAACGCTTCCAGGGATTCTGAGATGAAAATCTCTGCGGGGCCTGGAGAAAGCACGGGTGTGCATGCGTGGGCACCTGTGTGCGTGCGCACACCTTGATTTTCCCTCATCTGATTCTATGCTTCGGAATTATAAAGGAAGTTACATTAAGATGAAGGTTACCACCAAGAGGCTGAACTGACAGGTGTGCCACTCCAAAGTATACACTATCATTCATACCTAGAATTAGGCATTCCAACACCTGTACAACACAATGGGAGCTTATCTCTGAGGACTCCAGGTGTTAGAAAGAGAGATCTGAGGAAAAGATCAAGAAGGGCTGTCTTGCAGTATTCGAGTGGTGTCCTCAAGATAAACTGTCAACTTAAGTGCAATTCTAGATCAGTTTGCCTTTTAGATTAAAAAAACACAACTTTAGGTATTAGCATTAATAAAATATATTTTAATCTCACTGGGACTGAAAAGCAGGATGAATCTGATGTTCACTACAGGACAAATTTTTAAGCTTAAACTTATTGTTCTAATTCAACACTCAGCCATCTAATGCTCATGTCCTGTATTTGTTACTGTGGTCAGATTCTGAAAGAGTAGCACGGACGGAAAAACTTACCTTTTCTTTAAATACTGCTTCATCCCATGCTTGAAGACTTAAAATGGAGTTATTCATCATTTTTTCTTTGCATATGTTTATTTTTTCTTTTTCAATTACATCGGCATTACTAGTCAGAAGGAAGCACTTGCTACCTTTTGCTCTTCCTCTGCCTGTTAGAAAACAAGTATTTCATTTGGTGTCTTTAACTTAAAACTCTGGTAAATCTAAGAATTGGTAAGCAAAGAGAAAGAATTCCTAAAATCCAACCCCAGTGCACTGGATCCCGGTGTGCCGGGAGGCTGAGCCATTAGAACCCAAGCTCACGCGCAGGCGGGCACCCGCACGGCGAACACGCATGTGAACTAGGAGCCCGCCTCAGACTGGTTTCCGCAGAGTGTCCATGCTGTCCTGTGATCAGAGAGCCACCTTATCAGAAACACTGCTTTAGAGGCAATCCAACAGGAACCCTCAGGATGACACTGTGAGGGCTCTAAGATGGATAACAGAGTTCCTCCTTCAGGAGCCTTCTAGGAAATGGGGGAATAAGCTACGCTCACACCCTCCAGAAGTAGGTGGAAAATGGTAGGTGCTGAAAGACAGAGGTAAAGAGCTACAGATGTTCGAAAGAGAGATGACTGAGAGCTGGCGGAATTCAGGACAGGCGGTACGGAGGTGGAGGGAGAGAGGTGAAACGAAGGCCAACAGTAGCAGTACATGAGCAGTTCTGTCAACAAGGAAAAAATAATGAAGTCAGGTTGGGAAACAAGGCTGAAAAGATAAGTGGGTGCTAGATTTGAAAACTGTGTAACATCAAGAAAATTGGGGAACCACTGGAGTTTCTATGTGACTTCCCTGTGACATGCTCAGGGCTGTTTTCCAGGAAAAGTAATGTGGCAGTTGTTGTTACAGAAATTGAAAAAGGGAAGAGACTAGTCAGGAGACTATCTAGTTCAAGTGGGACAGATGGGGTCCTTGAATACAGAGGGCCCAGTAGCACCGCAAGCACAACCGGGAAAGGCCCACGGGCCGACTGTCAAAGCCTCAATCCAAGTGAGAATCACCCTTCTGTAAATGTCAGTCGGTGTTGCCCAAGTATACAGTTTTCTTTGAGAACAAGAATTAAAATCGTGGACAAAAATGTAGCCACCCAATCCTGACCAAATAAGCCACCTTTACAGCAGTACTACCGGAGACCACTGTGCCACTGGTCACACACACAAGTATGACTCGGTAAAGGAGAAAGGCCAGAATGACAGATACACTCACACATCAGACAAATTGGCAGGCACTTAATAATGGCATTAAAGCTTCTCTCACCTCTGGTCTGGATCATTTTGATGACATTGCCCACATACTCATACAGGATGACCAGGTTGCACTGCGCAATGTCAATGCCTTCATCAGCCACTGAGGTGGCGATCAGGATCTTGTTATCTCCGTGGGCTCGGAATGCGTCCAGTACACACTTCTGTGCTGGGAGGGTCATCCCTGTGTCAGAGTCAGAGGCATGACATAACTCACCAAAGAGGGAATTTCACCCTTGAAAAAATAGCTATTAATAATGGAATTTTTGCCCTGGCTGGTGTGGCTCAGTGGATTGAGTGCCAGCCTGCAAACCAAAGGGTCACCCGCTGGTTTGACTCCCAGCCTAGGGCACATGCCTGGGTTGCAGGTCAGGACCCCAGCAGGAGGGCACGCAAGAGGTAACCACGCATTGATGTTTCTCTCCTTCTCTTTCTCCCTCCCTTCCTCTCTCTAAAAAAATAAATAAAATCTTAAAAATATATATATTATATGGAATGCTTATTACATGCCAGGTACTGTGATAAGTGCTTTATATTCATGATCTCCCAACAAACCCAGGCAGTAGGGCCTATTCCTATGGCAGTTTTAGAGAGGACATTTAGTATGGTGACTATTTGGATTCTGCTCCAAGGCTGCCTGAGTTCAGATCCCAGCTTCAGCACTTGCTAGCTGTGTGGCTTTAGTCATGTTGTCTCAAAACAAATACTGATTTGTTTTGCAAAAATATTAATGAATAACAGTGCCTCTGCACGTGTATAGGAGTTTATTGCTAACAGAACACTTTCACCTACTCACTCACTGGAACTTTACAACGCCCACTTAGGATGTTGCGGTTAAGTGTTATGATTCGCCTTTATGGATGAAGACCTTGAGGGTTGGGACACAAGGCAAACTGACAGCCTAGCTCACAGCAGATCCAGGCCTTGAATTTTTAAGTCTAGGACGCTAACAGTGTGCAGTTCTCAGCCACTGACATACTGAGAGGAGAAAGAATTTTAGTAATCACCACCTCAAAGTTAATGGAGTTTATAAAAGTTCCATTTTTCCTGGTATACTGGCAGTCAAAATCTTGAAATGCACTTTGTGAAGGCCAAAACTACTTCTTTTCACTGGCTACTGAACAGTGAGCATGCCCAAGACAGATACCATACTTCATTAATTTCTGAGCTTCTTCATCCATTTATTCATCAAACATTTATTCAACATTATGGCCTGTCAAAAAAGGGCATGGTGGTTAAAAGTCCACTTTTCTCTACAAGGAGCTCACAGTTAGAGGAAGAAGGATGTGATAGGAAGTGATAATACCATGTGACAGACAGACGGAGGCAGGACCAGATGCTGTGGGACTGTGGATGGGCTTGGCGAGGGGGCTTGGCAGAGGGACAATGTCTGGCACAGAGTAAATTCTAAATAGATGTGGATGGATGGCTGTATCAATGAGGGAACAAATAAGAAAATGTTTTCTGAGTGCTTATTTGTGGGGAAATAACAAAGTCAGAAAATCAAATGGAAGTCATATTGGAGTCAGATGGCAGAGAACTTTGAATTCCACCCATCACAATGTGGTGTTGGACTTCATCTGGTAAGCCAAATTTTCAAAATATGAGTTTGCTCTTTAGAGTCATGAAATTTAAAATCTGTATAAGGGGGAAGTGCAAATGATGACTGAGGACTGACAAGGTGGGAACTGCTTACTATAAACAACACTAAACAGGAGGAACAGAGGGAGGCCCTGACACATGGGGAACACAGCTGTGAGACTGTCAGGTCGGGGCCGGCCACACAGGCTGCCCATGGACGACAGCAGAGGCCGCCTTACAGCCTCTGACTACCCTCGCTGGATTTCAGGATTGTCTACTTGGACTAGATATATTTTTTAATGTTTTTAAAAAGAGTTTATTTATTTGTTTATTTGTTTATTTTTAGACAGAGCAGGAAGGAAGGGAGAAAGAGAGAGAGAGAAACATCAATGGGTGGTTGCCTGTGGCACACCCTCCTGACGGGGGACCTGGCCTGCAACCCAGGCATGTGCCCTGACTGGGAATTGAACCAGTGACCTTTTGGTTCACAGGCCAGTGCTTAATCGACTGAGGCATGCCAGCCAGGGCTGCTTAGACAATGTTTTAAATTATAAAATGTATAATGCACACACAAAGCATCTACAGTTTAAAGAACAATAAAATAGAAACAGAACATTTCTATTTCCAATTAATCTATTGGCTGAGCAGTAGAGTGACCTGCTTAAACAATATGTAAAAAACAAACAAACTGGTTTTGTCTGCAGGACATATGGGAGGAGATGCAATTAAAGTTTCTAATCAGTTGACGTCCGTTAAACAGGGGTTTCACCCTAGGTGGGTCTGACCTAATCACATAAGTCCTTTAAGAGAAGGCTTAGGAGTTTCCTGAGCTCAGAGACTCCAAACAGCTCATGCCTATGGGGTTTCAAGCTCTTCCTGACCACCTACCTTTCGAACTTAAAACTTGCTTTGCCAGTACAATCGTATATCCCAATTCCCTGTAACAAATCCCTGTGTGTGTATATACACACACATATGTATGCATATATGTATGTGTATACAATCTTCTACTAGTTTTGCTTCTTTAGTTGAACCCTGGCTGATATAAGCATTAATAAAAAAAATCGAATAGATTACATATATTCTTACATAAAGTACACCATATATAAATACCTATGTTCTGATTTGTTTTGCCACGTCCAGTCAATATGCCAGGTTTTAGAAAGCTGAGTGTAGAATTTTCCTCAATCCATTTCTTTAAAGCCTAAAAATGAAAAGCAATTATCACTTGGACATTATTTGTATACCGCCTGTATTAATTCAACACTGAAATATATGCAAGAAGAAAAAAACTTTAAGTTAGTATACAGACAGTTTTCAGACCGATAAACCTAAGAAAAAAAGCTTCTTGAAACTGAATTATTTATATGCAATAATTAACCATGAAAGCAGAGATCTTTGTGATCTGATATGGTTTAGTCTCTAAGATATTTTTAAATTATAAAAGCTAAGTTCAGAATAGCGGGTATGTAGAACTAAAAAGTGAGTTTAGTAAGAACTCAGGACACAAGATCAATATACAGAAATCAGTTGTATTTATATACCAGCAACAAAAAATTAAAAATATCATTTACAGCAGCATAGAAAAGCAATACTTAGGCACAAGTCTAACAAAATATGTGCAGAATCTGTATGCTAAAAACAACAACACAGTGATGGAAGCAAAGATGTGGTAGGGGGCCTCTAAGGCAGCCCTCAACGACCAGGACCCCCGGCATTCAGATCCTTGCATCCCTTCCCCTCAAGCGTGAACTGAACTTATTGACTTACTCCTAATTAATAAAATAGGACAGACATGATGAGATACCACTTCCAAGCTGAAGTTATAAAATGGCTGTGACCCCCATATTAGGCATTCTTTCTGTCTCCCTTGGATCACTCAGTCAGGGGAAGCCAGCTGCCGCGCTCTGAAGCAGCTCTGTGGAGAGGCCCAAGGAATAGGCCGAGAAGCACATGTGAGGCCTGCCGACAGCCACCTAAGTGAGGCTGGAAGCCAAGCCTTGAGATGACTGCGGCCATGGCCAACACCTTGGTTACAGCCTCATGAGGGACCCTGAGCCAGAAACACCCAGTTAAGTTGTTTCCAGCTTTCTGATCTGTAGATATTGTCAGATAATAGATGTCTGTTGTTTCCAGTCACTAAGTTTTGGGCCAATTTCTTATCAGTGAGAGATAACTAATACAGAAACCCTATATAAATGAAGATATATACTATGGTCAGGGATTGGAAGACTCAATGTTATTAAGATACAATTTCTCCCCAATTTTGTTTATAGAGTCAATGTAAGCCCAAAAGAAATCCCAGTAGACTTTTTCATAGATGTGAACAATCTGATTCTAAAATATAAAAAGAAAGGCAAAGGAAGATAGCTAAAACAACACTAAAGAAAAGAGAAAGAGAACTCATACTGGCTGATTTCAAGAGTTACTATACAGCTACAGCAGTCAAGACAATGGGGGATGGGTAAAGAACAGATATATAAATGGAACAGAATAAAGAATCCAGAACTAGATCCACAAAAATACAGTCAACTGATTTTTGAAAAAGTTACACAGGCAATTACATGGAGAAAGAATAGCCTTCTAAACACACAGTGCTGGAACAATTGGATGTCCACATACAAAAAAGGAATAAAAAAAGCATCTCAACCCATACCTCAAAATGGATTGTAGGCCTAATTGTAAATTGTAAAACCATAAAACTTCTAGAAGATAACCCAGAGAAAATCTCTGTGATCATCGGTGAGCAAAGTGCTCTTAGATACCAAAAGCACAATCCACAAAAAGAAAAAATGAGATAACTGGACTTCATTAAAAGTTACATTTTCAATCTGTAAAAGACACTGTTAAGAAAATGAGAACACCAGCTCTGGTCGGTGTGGCTCAGTGGATTAAGCGCCAGCCTGTGGACCAAAAGGCCACCAGATCGATTCCTGGTCAGGGAACATGACTGGGTTGTGGGCTGGTCCCCAGTTGGGAGCATGGTAGCGACCAATCCATGTTTCTCTTGCACATCAATGTCTCTCCCTTTCTTTCTCCCTCCCTTCCCTTCTCCCTCCCTTCCCCTCTCTCTAAAAATAAATAAATAAAATTTTTAAAAAAGAAAGAAAGAGAATGAGAACAACAGAACAAAAAAATTCAAATCACATTCCTGACAGAGGACTTTTTTTGTCAGACTATAAGAATGTTTAAAAACTCAACAATAACATGATAAACAATCCAACTACATCCAATTTTCAAATGGGCAAAAGATGTGAACAGACACTTCACCAAAGAAATTATATGGATAGCTAATAAGCATATGAAAAATGTTAAATAGTATTAGTCATTAGTCAAATGCAAATTAAAACTCTATGTAGTGAGGTGTCACTACATACCCATAGAAAGATGAAAATTTTTTACAGTGATGAAGAGAATAAAAAAATGTATAAAGGTACCAAGACACCATAATAAACTCAAGTGATTACAGCAGTGAAGTAAAGAAAGAATAATCTTTTCAACAAAATAGTACTGAGTCAATCTGTTATCCACAAGGAGGAAGAAGCTTACATCCACAAGTGCTCTGGTTTTCACGAAGAGAATGGTTCTAGTGTCTGGGTTTAAGTGGTACTCCTCCTGCAAGATGTAGCAGAGGTCTTTGAGTTTGGGGTTCTCGTTGCTGGGATCCATGGAAATGCTCTCTAGTTCTTGCAGCTTTTCTGCAAAAGAAGAATGTTCTTATAAATGGCTTATAAATTCTAGAAATTTAGAACCCACTGTGACTTTCAGCTATAGTTCAGTTAATCTCAATCTTTGACCAGTTTTATAAGTGATAACCACTGACTTAATGCATACATTAAATACACCAGTAAATGCATTTTCCCCCCAGAGAGCTGGGTAGCAGCCCATCGTTGGGTTACACATATGTGTAGTGAATACTTCTCCCCAAAATTATTAACTGTAATTACCTTTGGGGGAAAAAGTCTGGGGAGAGGGAGAAGGAAGACTTACTTTTCATTTAAAATCCTCCTATAATTTTCTTAATATGAGGGATGTAGGATTATGGGCCATTTTGGTTTTCTTCTTACGTAGGAGTAGCTATAAATCATACTATTTAAATATCATTAGAACACTTTTCTGCATTTTGTAAACCTTTATAAAATCGCTAACAGTAAAATAAAAATATGCTACTATCAACTATTTCTATAGAATGTATCCTTTGCAAATCCTACTACTTTTCCTTCTTCAAAATTGGAAATACAATAAGCCACAGGTTCTTTCCCTAAGTACCAGACTTCACTGAAGCTAACAGTCCTGCCATCCACGATAGCTTCTTAAGACCAGGACAAGTCTCTGAGCATCACCATGTGCTAAGTGTAATACCATAAAATTATGCTGCCACTGGAGTCACCAGGCCCCATGGCTTCCTCCTCTGGAAACACCACCCACCTTCAAATCTCCGAGTGAGATCTTGCTCGATCTCATCAAATCCTGCCGACCGGACGTTATGGAAGAAGTGTTTCAAGAAGTCCAGAGCATCTTTCGTCCGTGCATGCTCATTGATAATGAGAGCATCATTAAGTTTCTGTGTAAAATGAAAACTTAGTTTCAATCTATTTCTAATGTCTTAACACATCTGCCATACTTAAGTTCCATTAACTGTAACTTGGAATTAATTTGAAGAATAAACTTTTCTCAAATCTATTCCAACTTAGGGTGTTTTTTTTTAAATGAACAGTCCCTAATGGTACTTAATAAAATCATGGAATCACATGCTCTTTTAAAAAATCTCAATTAGCTAGACTCATTAATTAATTAGGATCACTTAGAATTCTACAGTTCTATCTTGGAAAAAAAGAGAAAATTATAAGAAAAATGCATGTCAAAGATTAAAACATGCACACATACGCACATACACACCCAAAGAAAGCAAACCAGCTTCCATCTCAATCTGCCTCATAATTCAGGCATTCAACTCAATCTCTTTATGCATCTAATGTCATCGCTGAATTGCAACAGCACCTGTTTAGAATGACAGCGCCAACCACCTACACCAAATGCTCAGTTAGATTCATTAAAATTCTATAAATGTATATTGAGCGTATTCTAAAATATTTGTATCTTCCTTGCATGCATGTGGCTTTATCAAAGATGAAAAGACATATTTTAGGATAGGGCGACAGGAGCCAGTCATACAGCTACAATAATGTTCATCATGCCCCAATTTTTTCTAATCGTATCAATCATGGGAATGCTGGGGACATAGCATAGAACCTCCTTTTGTTTCTGTTCTATTGCCTCCAATGTTAAGTTTCAGAAAGCAGACAAAGAAGATGCTGAATGGGACTACTTTTGCAGTTTGCTTCATAAGAACCTTCTGGAAAATTCCTAAGTGAGCTGTTGGGGACAGGATGAAACATTGATGTTGCCTCAGCTGCCACAGTTCAGCTCCCAGTAGGGCTACAACTAAAATGTGCCCCGCCAAAGAAGTAACGTACCCGCAAATGTGAAGTGTACAGAAACAGTGCTTTACAAATCCTGCTCTCTTTGTCTTTGTCCGGCATCTGTAACACCGAGCACTTTTGCTGAACTCCAACGATCCACTGTTCATATTTCTGTGTTCCAAAACTCCTGTTTTGAATTTGAGATAAACTTTCTGGAAAGGAAAAGGTTTTCATTGTGCCACAGTGCCAGTCATTTAAGGTTCTATGCATGCCTTACTCTCTAATATTCTTTCCTCCTCTGTACACAGAATGGTCCTCCTGAAGGAGCCTGGGCTTCCGGCAGTCAGGTTCGGTGCCGGGGGCTGGGGTAAAAGGATGAGGAAGACGCACCCCTTTTTCCAAGCGGTTCAGTCTGTGAGTTACTCTAGGAACAGCTCCCCAGGGTTTCTCAGGAAGAGCACACTACAACAAAATTCACAGGCAAAAGCTCTATTTCTGGGTTAAAATGTTCCTCTTTTTTAATAAAAGGGACAAAGGAGGCTGCCCAGACAAGTGACATTGACATGCCTCTCTTTCGTGCCCCAAATACAAATGAGGTGGCCGGCAGTAAACTAAATGAGTCAGCAAGTATTTATTGAACTTGGGCAGGTGTAAAAAAAAAAGCTAAGTTAGGGACAGGAGGTGTATGGGAAAGCTCTGTACATTCTGCTCAATTTTTCTGTAAAACCTAAAACTGCTCTAAAAAATAAAGTTTGTTAAAAAAGAAAATAAGATAAGCAGTCTGGAAATGAGCAGTTGACTGCAGAAAGGTGGAGGTAGGGTATTAAGAGGTGGAAGGAGTAAGAAGACAGAAATTCCCGTCTCTCCACCCTCTGCCACGTCCCCAGTTCAGACCACGTTATAGTGTTCTTGAATGAGACATGGCCTCCTAAGTGGTCTCCCGACTTCTTGCTATGTTGCCACCGATCCATTCCTCACTCAGCAGGGAGAGGGAGCTTCCCAACTGAAGAGGAGAAACTATGCTATCCACTGCTTCAGTGCCTTTATTAGATTCCTGCGGACAAACTCCCACCCTGGTTCACAGGGCGCTTGGTGATCCAGCCCAGCCTGCTTCTGATCCCCATCTGCGGACGGTCCCCTTCCTGCACTTTACAGGACTAATGTGAGTCCCCACGCTCTTCCCCACTCTCCTGGCTCTCGTACATGCTGTTCCCTCTGCCGGAAACACACCTATCACCACCACCCACCCACCCTATCCCCTGTTGCTTGATTTTTCTTACTTAGTGATTTGGCTTTACTGTTATACTGGGAATGCCATGAAGGCAGGGGCTATGTCTCAGGGTCCACACTGTACTCCCATTACCTAGCACACTGCCAACACTGAATGAATGAACGAGTGAAAGAACATGTTCAGGGAACGGCTAAATCAAAGGGGCGGAAGGTAAAACGGGAAAGGTAAGTAGAACCAGGTTGTGCAGACAGGGCTCAGACTGTCAAGTCAGAGACTTAAAAGGGCTTTGCCTGTAAGGCAACGGGATTCGGGCAGGACACTGACATGATGATACTGTTCTTCAGGAAGACTAATCGGGCAATGGGGAGGATGGGTTGGGATGGATGGAAAAGAGAGTGAAGGTGGACAAACCAGCTAGAAGGCTATTAGAATGTCTTAAATCAAGCTGTAAAAGAAAAGGAAAGAAAAGCAAAGTAAGTTTGAGAGAAGGCGAGACACCATGAGATATCTTGCAGGCACTAGAAATTCAGTATTTCCAAAACCCTCAACTCACCTGTACTTGCTAAAGCTGCTCCTAGTTCTAGAACCAGTACCACCCACTAAGAATAAATACAGCTGCCCAAGCCAGAAGCCTGGGGGAAGTCTTCCACTCCATTCCCTTCCTCACTCCTACCCAAATCCAGTTAGCCATTAAATCTGAACACTTCCTGTTTGCAGCGCTTTGCACAGGCCTCCTTCCTTCACCAAGCACCTCAACGACCTCTGGCCCTCTTCCTTCACTGGTATCCTTATCCCATCACTAATCAGTTTAAAATCATCAGTTGCTGCCCACTGCTTTTAGGATAAAATTTAAACTCAGTTTGGCCTACCGGGCCCTTCCCTGCCGCTCCCTTTCTACCACTGGCATGTTAAATTATCGTGAAATACTTGCAGTGCCTAAAAGTCACTGTGCTCTCTCTTCCCTCTATGCCTAATGCCTTTTAGACCTCGTTTAATTGTCTCTCCTTCTTAACTTCACTGACTTCAATGTCCATCCCAGGAAGCCTTCCCTGCAGCCCAGTCCAGGTCCTGAGTGCTCCCATGGTACCCACTCTGTAACTCTGCCCTTTCCCACAGAAACTACTCACATCTGACTCATTATTTGATTGTCAGCCCCCTGAGGGCCTTTAACCTTACTGTTTCCATCACCCAGCCCAATACCTGACACAGTAAATCTCTGGTGAATGAATGCATGGATGAAAAGGAGGACAAAATTTGGTGACTTCATGAGAGTCTCAAAAGAGGAAAGATCAAAGATCACCTCTAGGTTTGAATGAGCCATCATGGGGAATGGTGGTTTCATTCATATAAAAGGGAAGTCAGGACAGAAAGCTAATTTGGAAGGTCAAAAAAAGCAATAAATTGACTTAAATATAGTATTTTTCAGCTGTGTGTGTCCTTCAACTACTTTGGATTTAAAAAGAAAAACAAAAGCAAGAGAAAATAAAGAAGGACTTGAAAGGTTCCTGAATAACCTATAATCAAGAAAGTCAAACTTTCTTTTTTTATATCAAATTCCAGACAAGATGGTGGTGAAGGCAGGCATGGTTCCCCTCTTTGCACAACCACATGAAAATTATAACTAAAATACAAAACAACCATCACTCAGAACCATCAGAAATTGAACTGAATGGAAGTCTGACGACTACAGAATTAGGAAATCACACGGATCCAGACTGAGCCAGCAGGCTGGCGCCATATCTGAGGCCCCATCGACCTGCCTAACACTGTCTGACCGGCCCTGGAGATCCCCAGAGACTCTGCCCCATCCAGCTTACATGCCCACCCAGGCTGCTTTTCCATATGAAAGGCTGGTCTTGGGCCACAACTCACAACTTCCTAAACCCTATCAAACGAGCAACAGCTGGCTTCAGTGAGTCCCAGGCCCAGCACTAGCGGCAGCTAGCCTAGATTCACAGCTTGGCTTAGGCTGGGAAACTCCAGGCCAGCACAAGCAGCAGCCATCTCAGGTTGTTTTTATTGCTCAGGCAGGGTGGCCCTGGGCAAAACACAGGAAGAGGCTGACCTTGGCCTGCACCATCTGGGAACCCCAGGGCGAGCACACCCAGTGGCCAGCTACAGGCCATGTCAGAGCACCACCACCCTGCCCCCACACAGCTGATCCTCCATGGAGGGTGGAGGTTGGTGGTCAGTGGTCACAGCCAATCCTTCCAGCTGACTGGCCTGGGTAAATTTCTCCCATTGATCTGCCAACAGCAACCAAGACTCAACTACAATAGGAGGGTGTACTCAGCCCACATGAAAGGCACACCTCAAGTACCTAGATTGGGTGATAGGGGAGGCTGTGTCACAGGACCTCACAGGACACCTACTACATTAGGCCACATTACCAAGACCCTGAGTCAAAGCAGTTCTACCTAATGCATAGAAACAAACACAGGGAGGCTTCCAAAGTGAAAAGGAAAAGAAACATGGCCTAAATGAAAGAACAGATCAAAACTGCAGAAAAAGAGCTAAACTAAATGGAGATAGGCAATTTATCAGATGCAGAGTTCAAAACATTGGTTATAAGGATGCTCAAAGAACTTAGTGAGGACCACAACAGCATAAAAAAGATCCAATCAAAAATGAAGGATACACTAACTGAAATAAAGAATAATTTACAGGAAAGCAAAATAGAGCGGATGAAACCAAGATTCAAATCAATGATATGGAATATTAGAAAGCAAAAAAACCACCAATCAGAACAAAAAGAAAAAAGAATCCAAAAGAATGAGGATAGTGTAAGCAGCTTCTGGGACAATTTCAAGAGGTCCAACAGTCACATCATAGGGGTGCCAGAAGGAGAAGAGAAAAAGCAAGAAATTGGAACTCTATTTGAAAAAATAATGAAAGAAAATTTCCTTAATTTGATGAAGGAAATAGACATGCAAACCCAGGAAGCACAGAAAGTTCCAAACAAGATAGATTCAAAGAGGCCCGCTCCAAGATACATCATAATTAAAATGCCAAAGATTAAAGATAAAGAGAGAATCTTAAAAGCAGCAAGAGATAAGTAGTTTAGTTACCAACAGGGGACTTCCCATAAGGCTGTCAGCTGATTTCTCAGAAGAAACATTGCAAAAAAAAAAAAAAAAAGATAAAAGAAAGAAAGAAACTTTGTGGGCTTGAAGGTATTGGGAAGAAATATTCAGTCATGAAAAGCAGGGACCTACAGTCGAGACTGCTGTACGCAGCAAAGCTATCATTTAGAGTCGAAGGGTAGATAAGGAGCTTCCCAGACAAGAAAAAACTAAAGGAGTTCATCACCAAACCATTATTATATGAAATGTTAAAGGGACTTATTTAATAAAAGAATACCAACACTATGAACAATAAAATTGCAAAAAATACAAATCTATCAACATGTGAATCTAAAAAACACACTAAGCAAACAAAAACAGAGACAGAATCATGGATACAGAGAGCATTTTAATGGTTGTCAGACGGTGGGGGTGAGGTGGGGGAATGGGTAAAGAGGTGAGGGGATTAAGTACAAATAGGTAGTTACAGAACAGCCATGGGGATGTAAAGTACAGTATAGGAAATGGAGTAGCCAAAGAACGTATATGCATGACCCATAAACATGAACAATGGTGGGGGGACTGCCTGAGGGAGAGAGGGGTGCTGGGTGGAGGTGGGGGCAAAAGGGGAAAAATCAGGACAACTGTAATAGCATAATCAAGAAAAATTTTTTTTTTCAAAAAGTCAACCTCTGGATAGGGTCTTGACATTGTTTGAACTAAGGAGAATGCAAACAAATGTTAGTGAACAATACATGGTTATTCCCAAACGGAGAGGATACAAAACAAGACTTATCTTACCGAGACTTACAGTTCCGAGTTCACCAAAGACGCTCTTCACCAGACTCTCTATCTCCTTCATCAGCTGAGAGATGATACATTTAAATCTGTTGGTAGTCCGTGATTCCACCTTTCTGAACACTAGAGCCATCAAAAAAAGTGAGTGTTTTTCAGGAAGCATACATTAGAGTTTAAAGTAGGTATCTCCAAATCTTTCTCTACTTTTGTTACTTCCTCTATAAAACCTGAGTCCCCAAGTTCATAGGCAGCTCACCTAGATCATAAATGCTCTAAAACCTTGCAACGGCTCTCTCATGCTTAATGCACTTCTTCCCTAACGTATCTACTGTGCTCTGAGTCTAATTCAACTTCTCACTCTGGCTTTCCTGTTACTCAACGGAGAGCCCCTGTTTTGATGAGGCTGGTATACGTCTTACCTCTGCAAATGCCACACTTTTTGACCCTGTCTCTGTTCTTTGCTCTTTTCCCATCCAACCCTCAGGAGTGTTCACATTGTTCTTAACATTCATTATTGCATTGTTTCAGCAGAAATTTATTAATTGCCCACCATGTGCCATACTCTGGTGACAGAGGGTTGAAAAGAACACACTCCGTGCCCCAGAGAGGGCTGTGTTCTTAGGGAACAGGAAGATACATAGCCAAATGAACACAGTAGAGTTCTGTAAGGTAATTATGTGCAAGTGTCGTGGAGTGCAGGGAAAGGACACCCCCAGTTCTTCCAAAGGAGGCAGTGCTCTGGGGTAAGCAAGGGAAGAGGAAAGGAGGAAGCAAACACAGTCGTGTACAGAGGACAGCATGGACAAAAGTTAGAGAGAGAAAGCACATGACACATTTGAGAAACCCACAGGAATGAGACATGATTGGGTTTCTGGGAGTCGGGAGGAGATGAAGCTCAGAGGGCAGGGGTGACCAGGTTATAAATAAATGGGTACTTGATCCTAAAATGTTCAGATTGTGTACCTTCTCTAAACCCCTTACAGGTGGCTCCCAGAAAGAAATGTAGCTGCCCCCTCCCTGACTACTTCATGTGTGTTTGTTTTGCCTTACACAGTCGCATGCCGTTCAGGGAGCAAGGATGAAGTCACGCGTATCTCATCTCCCCTTTCGCCCTTGTTGAATTAGTGCAGCATTGGCAGCCAATAAACACTTGCTAGTCAATCTTATAAAAAAATCATATTCTGATCTTTTGAAGTAAGGTATGATGAAATCAGGTGATTTCAACAATGAATGACCACACAGTATCCACCTCGAGCATAGAACCCTGGGAAGGACTAAGCCTGACTCTTGGCGATTTACATGCTTAGATTTTCTCATCTCTCCCAACTTCTCTCTCTCTCTCATTAGTATCTCTGTAAGGGTTTTACAAAACTGAAGAGTAGGACTGTTTGCTTTCTACAGGCCACTCCTCAGCTTCATCCATTGCTTAAGGAGAAAGTTCAGTTGAGAGAGGCCAGAAACGTGATTATTCCCCAAGTTTGGGGTTAAATACTTTCTACTAAACAGAGAAAGGGTATAAATTTAGTGTTTATCCAAATAGCTCTGAACTAGAAATATCAGAGGATAACAAAGTCTCAAAGGGCTGGTTAATTGATCCCACTTACACTTCTGGGGCTTATAAACAATTTCCTCCAGTTCCTCCAAGTTGTCTTTGACTGTTGCTACCACTGATGTGTCCAGAGAAGCACACAGCTTGCAGATATACTCCATGGCTTCGGCTATGTTTTTGGCATCCCCAACGCCAACTGAGGCAGTCAGCCCAATGACCTGTAAAGCGCATGCCAGACTGTCAGATATCTGGGAAAAGTATGACATTTCCACAACCCCTCCTATAACTCTCTCCTGCTATAAAGTAAGCTTTGCCCCTAACTTCAGATAAAAAGCAAGAACATTTTTTCCCTGAAATTTTCCATGATGTTGCAAATGGAAAGGTTCTCATTAAGTAAAACACTGAATAAATGCAGAAGTCACAACACATCGGCTGAACACAAATCAGCACAGAAACGAAGAGAGGAAACTCTTTCAAGGCAGGGTTTCTCTCTGCTTTGCCCTTGTGTTCCCTATGACATGCAGAAGAACATAAGGAAAAGGAAAAGGAAAAGGAATGAAATAAAACACACTTCCTTCCAATCTCAGGCATGCCACATGTGCTGTAAGTATCTACTACTCCCTGCAGCGCTGGGTGACGAGAGCAATTTAAAATGGTAGCTATAAGTTAGTAAGATACTACTTGTAAAGAATTTATCTTAATGGTCACCTAATAAATATTTGTTTCTTCCTCTAATAGTCACTCAATAAATAACTGAATAACTGACTCATTACCAAGGAATCTAGATAACTACCAATTTTTTTCCCTAGATGAAAAAGCTGTAAGAAATGTGATTGTTACTGAATTTTGTCTATGAGCACTGTACTGAATTTCTTCTAACCTGTGTTTCCATCTAGGACTAGACGGAACTTCACATAATGTGAGATTAATACACTACAAATTCATTATTTCCAACCTCACTCGAGCCTCCAGTATGACACAGTCAATTCTGCTGTGTATTAGTTACCTGCCTTCCATTTCAAATCCACTCTATGCACCCTGAGCTCCCTCCCCCATTCCCATCTGATTACACTCAGCAAATAATCCATCTACCTCTCCTCCGTTCAAGAGGAAAGAGGGGTTATATGACAGTTTCCCTACTCTTCCTGCTCCCATCTAAGAACTACTCTCTGTCTTGACTCTTCTCACACCCTCCCCTCCGATGACACCAAAAATAGCAAAACTCGTTTTCCATCTGGTCCCCCATACTAATCCATCTACTTGCCTACTTACTGCAAAGCTCTGGTCTCTCCTGGCATCTTGTCATTCCCTCTCTCCCATCCTGCCTCACCTGCTGCTCTTCACTACTTCATACTGGACACTCAAAGTGGCATTAAAAAGTCTCAAGATTTGTGAACGCACCATGTTCTTTCATCACTCTGTGCCCCTGGTCACCAAGTAGCCTTTACTAAAAACCACCCAGTGATCTACATGGTACACTCTTTTTAGTTTTTGCCTAACCTCGTTGCTGTTAGGTTTTGCCTTACTTTCATAGCACACTTAGGAGCTTTTACTTCTGTTCTGATTGCACCACGTACTCATCTCCATAGTGTGCCATCATGACAAATTATGACATAATTCTTACGTATTTGGCTCCCCATGAGACTACGGCTGTTTGAGGGCAAGAACTATGTCTTTTTCTATATGTATCCCCAGTGCCTTGCACAGGGTATGGAGACGCCTGATACACACACGTTGAGTGGATAGATGAAACAAAATTAATCAATGAGTCATACAATATGGACTCCTCACTGTGGCCATGAGAATAAGTCAATAGGATTTAGGAAGGTCATGGCTCTTCTGAGAAGTCCATCTGACTTTGCAGATACCTGGGGCAGTGGATCTGAAGATCCTCCAAGTTTCTGATCTAGATAGCTAAACATGATTACGTTGTAAGGATGGCGTTTATTGGTGTTGTGGCATTCATCAAATATCATCAAAGTAAAGACAGACAGTGATGGGATAGTCCCATTTTTAAGGTTATTCACAAGAATCTGTGGAGTTAAAATGATGATGTCATTGTTCTCAACAATCTGTTCCAATGAGATGTTCTCAAATGTTCTTCCAGAAATGCCTGAAACTTTGTACCTGGAAAATGACAGAAATTGTCTGTTACCAACCACGGTATGAATGAGGAACCACAAAGATATGAAATACTAGATCAGAACATTAATTGATTAACTTCTCCTTAAGTCTAAAAGGAGACAAGTAGTTAGCAGTCTTACACATAGTAACTGATCAATAAATGCAAGCTAGTTAAAATTGCTAGGAGTATATATTAATTCTTTCAAGCCACTAAGAAAGAAAATAGTACTTAAAGAGTAATAGTAAATAAACTATAAAATCATTAAAACATTAAATGTGCTATTTAAATGTAAAATTTATCTCTTAAGTCATTTACTTATTCTGCAAGAGCTAACCAATAGAGTTTAGGATTTCAGGTATAGTTAACAAAAGAGACTTGAATCCATGAAGGAATTATATCTAGATTATATAAAATCTGAATCTACTAGAAATTTTTGAATCATGGTTTTCCAAAAACAAAACAAAGCCACAAGCATACCAGTTACATAAAGTTAGAGAAAAAGAAGTTGGAGTAATTGTTATACCTACCCACGTCTTTCGAAATATTTTAAGAACACAGATTTTTGCTGTTCATACACTGGGAGTTGATTAGCAAAAAATACAACCTTCCCCTTTTGTCCTTGTGGAAATTTTTTAAGATGATGTTCACATATAAGAAGTGCAACAAAGGTTTTTCCACAACCTTTTAACATATAAAGAAAAAGAAAACATGTAACTAATATCATACAGTGAGGAGATATAGAGTGAGAGGTCCCCAAGGCCCCCACAGCCCTTGGTTGGGGGACGCAACAGTTAAGATACTTTAAATAACAATGGCAAGTTGATGGTTAGCTAATAGCTGTGCTACAGTCCGGAGGCAAAAGGGGTGTACACGACTTTCAGAATGCATGGTAACTGGTGACAAAGCCAGGGGTCTGTACAGTGCCCATGCAAGAGAGGCAGGGAGGCAGTTACTCCCATGTCACTGGGTCACTCTTGCCCTGACTAAAGGTGGCAGCCAAGAGAATGCACATGATATGGGAAACTGGCAAATGTAGCTCACTGTGGGAGGAGCCACAGAGGAGGTCAGACAGGAAGCTCTGGGTCAGAAGCTAAACAAAGGGTGGGCAGAAGGAGGCAGGTCTAACATCAGGGCAGAGAGAGAGATTCTGCCATGCTGCCAGTAGTGAAAGAGAAGCCATGCGGGATGTAGGAGCTGGTCTGCCATAGGAGAAATGATGTGGCAGCCATGTCAGAGGGGGCCATGAGCAGGCAGCTAAGCAGCCTAGAGTAAGGGATTCGGCCATGCGGCCTGGGCTAGTAAGAAAGCAGATATGCTGCTGCTCTGCTCGTGCCCACTCTAGCTGACTCCGAAGCCACCAAGGACCCTGCCTTGCCAGATGCTGACCTATTGCCTCCCAGACCGGGACTCTCTCTGGACTTAGGACTTGTGCCTTTCCTGGACTCCACCATGATCCAGTGCAACACGGCACATGCTTTCCTGGACTATAACAAGGAAGCTGATGATAATGCACCCCACATCCTGAAGGAGAGAGCTGCTGTAAGAGGATGGTGACTTTGAGGCCCACAGTGTTCTTTCCAGAGGAGGTGGAGGATTGTTGGCACAGCCAACTTAAGATAAGGAGGTGGGGAACTGCTGGGCTTGGTTTTGGCATATAGCCTGGCGGGGAGGAGCAAGGGAAGTGCTGGGTCTCATGGAAGAACAAGGCTCCGAGCAGAAGTGCTCTCATCACCCCAAGGTTGAAATATTGTAAATAAAAACCTGTTTCTTCCAATATCAGTTGTTGGGTCATACAGCAAGGCATCTATGTGAATGGGCCCATTTGCTTGGTTACAATACTAACATATTTCTGTGGAACGGTATTTATTTTTGGCTCTCCAAAAACCACTGGGTGGACTAGTAAATTGGTAACGTGCATGGGTTAACAATGGCAAAATTTACACCATGACTAAAAAATATTGAGCTACCCTAGGTAACATATACTCAGGGCCTGAAGCAAGCTAAAAGATGGCATTTTTCTTTTCCCTCGTGTTCTTTCAAATATCTTAAGGCTATATTAGTAGGATGGTGTTCTCAAAAGACAAATGGAACAAGGAAAGAACTAAAGCTTGCCCATTTCATACCGGTATTTAGAATAAGGGAAGCAAACACAGAAGCAGACCATAAAAGTAATGGCAATTGGCTTACCAGTGGGAGCACATATTATTGTGTTTTTCCCTTTCATAGCAGGAGAAGCAAGCTCTAGTTGGTAATTTCTTGGCTTCAGTGGGCTGTGAATATGAGACATTTCTGAAACACAAAAGGAACAGAATTACCAAACAGTTATTGCTCTGAGGAATCAAGGCAATAGCTCTCTATTGTCAAATAGACAGGAATTCTGACTCTAGCGAGAAGGGCCTCATGTAAGAAAGCTTAGAATCCTTGTTTCTTGTTAACCATTCCAGTTTCTC
Source organism: Mormoops blainvillei (assembly GCA_004026545.1). Taxonomy (NCBI): domain Eukaryota; kingdom Metazoa; phylum Chordata; class Mammalia; order Chiroptera; family Mormoopidae; genus Mormoops; species Mormoops blainvillei. The sequence goes on along the minus strand of PVJD01000802.1, from coordinate 170,262 downwards.
CACTGATTCTCTTTCAGTGACAAAGTACTGATGTCGGGAAGGCAAGAAAAATAAAATAAAATTTAAAAATGAATGGCTTAATTCAGGGCAAGACAGATGGCCTTCAGTTAAAGGAAATGCTACATGGAACAAAACAGCAACAAATCTCTCCAAGATCTTTGAAAAACACTAAACTGAAAATATTGAATTCCCAAAGCAATCTCTTATTGAAGAGCAATAATACATTGTAATTCTACAGGTTCTCACATGGTATTTTTCTCTCAACAGAACCAGAAGTTTTGAAAAACAGTCAGAGGTTTTATCTCACAAATAGATTAAGCATATAGAATGTTAAGAGCCACAAATACCTTGAAAATCATCTATTAGGTCCAATCTATCCATTTCAAAGAAAAGGAGAATTTCTAAAAGGTTAAGAGAGTTTACTAAGGACTTTTACATTTTGGAAAATTTTAAAGCAATTTACATTCATTGATTTTATTCTGGAATGACAAAAAACTTTTATCATTTGGTTGCAGAAGTAATCTGTAAATTTGCATCTTGTGGTGTTATCTCCAAATCACATCTTTCTTTTAATACTACTCATTGTAAATCATAATTTCTCCCTGGATGCCCTTTAATAAATAACTTTTTATTATGGCTTATACGTAACTTTCTGGTCCCCTTATGAAAATGTGCTTCTAGAACCATAACATGGGCCTTATAGGGCCACAGCTAAGTCATCCAGTGCCCTTGCACGAATCAGTAAAAGCGCCCTTGTGGAGGGCATAGCCCCTCGACGCACCGTTTGACAAAGAGCTCAGGCTGGATCTCAACCCCCACTCAAGCTCCCAGGCCAGTGCGTGTGTGCTGTGCACACACTTCCTCAACTTACCCTGCAGCCCTGGGATCTTAACAGGAAATTGACCAGGTGACTGTCAAATAGAAGTGTTTCTTTAGAAAGCAGGGCTGATTTTTTAATCCTGTCTATGAAAGCAGGATTTCATAGACATTGAGTTTCTTGGACGACTGTTTACATTTTCAGTGTACACAGGCCTATACTTTCTTAGTGATAAAAAAAGACCGACAAAAAGATAAAAGAGAAATAAGAAGCTGACAATAGCTATGGAAGGCAGGAAATGGCATTGCTAATCACAGAAAAAAGTAAAACTGTAATGTAAATTCTCTTTTCTTTCTTACTTTCCCTTAGAAGCCTTTCCATAAGGCTGTAACTTTTGGTACTGAAAACATGTCCCCCCACAAAATATTAGAAGAGCATCACTGTGGAAGAGAAAAAACGATGCTGGCTACCTGAAGGCGGACTTGAATTCTGACTAAGATTCTGGCATTCTGGCTCTTCCTTGTAGAAAATCTGTACTTCAGAAGTTTCTACTTCCTCATCCTCGGAATCTTTCATTTTCTCTTTTGCACCTTTAAGAGATCAAACAACATCTTAGAATCTTGATATAATCTGATTCCAGGCCTGATGGTGAAAGCCTTACAATGAGCTTGTAATATAAAATTTTTAACTTCTATTAAGATCTCTTGCAAACATCCCCCTCACCTTTTAAGACAATTAAAAGAATCTTTTTGAGTCTGCCATCTTAATTTGGAGTTTGAACGCCAATGTTATTTCGGACTTTCTTATTCAAAGTAAGAAACATAGGCAAGGAATTTCCAGAACGTGTTAAAAATGCAGACTCTTGAGCCCCTACGGAATCAGAATCTGCATTTGAACAAGATCCCCAGGTGACGAACATGCACACTAAAGAAGAGAAGCATGATTTAGCCCATATTTATGTCTCCCATTCCCGGTCTGACCCAAGAAATCAGAAATCAGATGTGTATTTATACAGACAATTTCTGGAACAACTTGTGATCCAAAGAAGCCTGGGAAAATCTAAGGCCAGACACTCAGAGGTTTTACCAAACTCAGCCTTTAAAACAATGCTCTGAGGTTAGTTTCAGGAAGCCAAATGATGGTTCAGTTACTTAATCCCAATAGATTCTTTTTTTTCAACCTTGTTTTGGTTCAGTTCCAGATGACTGCCAGGCAGAGAACCAAGCAATGTCTATCTTCGGTCTACCATGAAAATGGGTGAGTCCTGGTTTGAACCTTTATAACTCTGGAATTTGCAAGCTATTTCTCCAATAATATAAACCTAGACAGTAAACTCAGACTGCCTTCTCCAAATCCTTTGGACCAGATGGGATAATTCTGGATGAGAATGGTTTGCCTACCTTTTTCTGTATCCCACAGTTCCATGAAATTGTTGTTTCCTTTCTCCAAAGCAAGTTTCAAAGATTTGGGCCAGTTCTCCTTATCTGATCTGAGAAGGCATTCAGCCATTTTCTCTGCACCTGCCATTGGTCCCTTGTTGGAACAAACCTAAGCAAAACAACTGTGGTTGATTGATCAATTGTTTCAAAGTTTTCCTTTCATGAGTTTTTACTGAAGAAATACTTTAAGTGTTATCACTGTACGCTATGGTTCAATAGGTCTTATTTGTGACCATTTATGCTCCATTTAACACAATCATTTTTTAAAAGATTTTATTAAGTTATTTTTTAGAGAGAGGGAGAAAAACATCAGTGCGAGAAAAAAACATTGTACATGCCCCAGCCAGGGACCAAACCTGCAATCCAGACATGTGCCCTGACCAGGAATCGAACCAGCGACCTTTCACCAACTGAGCCACACCAGTCAGGGACATGCAACACAATCTTTTAAGATACCCTTTTCTCTACCCTTGCCCTCTACATCTTATATTACTATGTCAAGCCAAGGATTCTCACCTTCTCTGAGATCTTATAGCCAATCATCATCAGCAATATTAGGAAAACTATCCACTTAACAACCTTTCAAAATAAGGGTATATTGGCATAGAGAGATATTTGGAAGGGTAAAACTAAATATTAACAAATATTTTTTTCAGGGTAGTGAGACTTGTATGACTATTATTAATGATAATAACTAACAATTATTGAGCACTTATTATTATGTGCCAAGCATATGTAAACACTTTACATATATTATCTCATTTAATCTTTATTAAAATATAGTAATGAGGTATTATGATTATTTCTATAGTATATGTGAATAAACAGAGGCTTAGAGAATCTGAGTAACTTGCCTAAGATCACACCACTAGTAAGTGGTTGAGCTAGGATTCTAACAAAATTTATTTGTGTCCAGAGCCTGATCACTTAACAACTAGAGTCTATGTTTTTTCTTTTTCTTTTCTGAACTGTTTGATTTTACTTAAATTTGTATAAAACATTATTCACAAAGTAATCATATAATTTTAAATGAAAATAAGGCAAACCTGGAAAAAAAAACTTGTGACATAAAAATTACTCAGTTTGAGGCAGGATAGTGATGAGGGGCTCAACTGTTGGAAAAATTTTAGTTTCAGATAAAGCTAATAAACTTAGTAATCAATGTATGTAAAAAACTGTTCTTTCAGGAACAGAAGGTATAACCCACCTTGACTCCAGGACACCTTAAGCAGTTCCACCTTTGTGCCTCAGGAGGTCTCAAGCAATCTAGATGGTATCTGAGCCCTCCTACTCCAGGGTAAGACGCCCGCAGCCCTGGGGCACAGCAAAAGACCACTACCCAGGGTGCTGAAGTTTTTTAAATCCGATTTACTTTTCCCTGAATTCCAAACCCCTTACCTACACTTCGTTCTCCTTAGAAAAAGGGCCATTTTAAAATGGAATATAAGACAGTCTGTTAAAACGGAAACCCACTGTCTTCTCAGATCTCGGCCATCTGAATAAAGCACCCATAAAAACTCAATCCCTGTCTCTGCTTATTGGGTCTGGTAGGTGACAGGCAGCATGAACACCAGCTTTTCCAGTTTCCATAGTAAGAAGCTAAGAAAATTCCTGGGCAAGTGGAATGAGGAAACTGAGACAAGAAAATTAAACAATGCCAAACAGTTGAGCTCGAGGCCTCATCTTCCTAACCACAGAATACATAGCCTCCCTGGCCATAAACCACAGGCTTCTGGGGAAGAAAGAGGAGTTCTAATGCAAACAGAGAGATAACACTGGACCAAAGGAGCCAACTTGGGAAGAAGCTGCAGGCTTCCCTTTCAGCTCCCCGTCCCAAGAGAAACACCACATTTACACTCCCCTAGGAAGTTCCCGTCCCAAATTCCTACTTTTCCCCTATATAAGCTTGCTTCTGAAAGCTCCAGGTTCATCATCTTACCTGGATGTTAAGGTTTTAACTGGCCACCTTCTCAGACTACTGGCCTTGATATTAATAAAAGTGCAATTATAATCCAGTCCCTGTCTCTGCTTTTTGGCTGAGTGGTGACAGACAGCACAAGCAATGGACTTGGTTGCTACTGGTTTCATGTTCACAACTAAAAGTATTATTCTAGGTAATTATACCTTAGATTTGAGGGCTTTTGTGGATTTCTGTGATCTTTCTTAGGTCTAAAACAGTATAGAAAACAAGAAATATTTTCCACGTTCAAATTATTTCCGCCAAATTCAGAAATTTATTTTAATTAAATTACCTGTAAAATTTCTTCACATTGCTGTTTAATTAAACATTCAGATATTTCAGGGAGAACATCTTCTGGATTAATTCTGATTTTAAATTCTGGCTGCAAACGCCTTAAAAGGAATCGATGCTCCTCCAACTTCTCAATTTTTTGGAAATCCCAACTTTCAATAGCTTCATAAAGTCCAGAATAACCTGAAAAAAAAGAAAAAGAATTGGTTGCTTTTATGAGACTAACTTAAAAATTGTAGGGTCACTACATGGCCCTTCCCCTTCCTATAACTGAGGGCTGGCCAGATGGTCGCTGGCCAGAAGGAATGTGTATTGTTTTGGAAATATATTATAACTTCCTCCTTATGACCTTTTGGGAGTGGCTTCTTGTCCTGTGACTGTTTCTTGACCTTTTCTTTACACCGAGGTAATGTAATTTAGAGTCACGTATAGGACACGTGCCTCCTTTGTCTGGGACCTTTTAAAGCAACTCTCAGACATAATGGGGTACAGTCTCTCTGGCACCCACCGGCTGCCATCAGTGCACTCCCCTGTAATGTGAGTAATAAACTGCAGGTATGTCCACATCTGCTAGTCCACCAGGCGGGGTTTTTTTGGGAATATCATGAACTCCTAAGCAGTTCCCTGGCTTGAAGCTCCTGCATTACCAAAACACTTTGAGATTATTAATATCATAGGAACGATGTTTGAATACATAGAGAACTCAAAAATATCTGTAAATACCTTAGTTATTAATGAGTTTTCAAAAAGAAAACTCAATATTCATTTTAGGCACCCAACACGTTAGGTCCTCTAACAATATTTATCATCTCTTAGGTGTAAGTACTAAGGATAAATGTAAAATCTTCAGTTCCAAAGTACATCCATGTGAGACAGAAGACAGTCAGGAAGGAGGAAACTCCAGGGGTTCCCCAGGGCTAAGATAGAGGACATCAGTACAAGACAAAGACCCTGTTCTAATTCCTGCTTTCTAGAAAAGTGCTGAATCGTGGTGAATCATGACTGCACCTGTGAAGAAGATGCTACATGACCCCTGCTTCATTATAATAGCATTATAATAATTTAGCATTGTGGGACCCCTTCCCCAGTGGCCAAAGAAAATCATGGGAGACCACATGTGCAGTAGCTTTAAAGTAATATAGCTACTTCTACACACAAAACCCCCCCCCACCAAAACTAGCCAGGAAATATCCACCCTATAAGAATAGAAGCCCTCCAGCCCCTGAGGCCAACTTCTGCTCAGAGTTCCCATGTCCCGTGGAGTGTACTATCGCTTAATAAATCTGCACTCTCTCTTTCTGCTATAAGCTGTCTGTGTGTTCGGTTCAATTCTTTGCGATCACCAAGAACCTGGCTGCCTGCGCCCACCTGTGACATGGATTTCACTTACAACCCCTGGTTTATCTTTCAGTGAGTCAAACCAACACGTTAATCTTGTCAATGTTAACTAGTAAAGAAGGCAAAAACAAATATAAATCTTAATTCCTGCGTCCTCAGGAGCTTACCTCTGTATTATTCCAAGAAAAAAATAACAAAACTAAGTATAAGGAGAAATTTGAGATGGAAAAAAAAATTTCCAACTGTAATAAACCAAGAATGCTTCATTCTAAGTTTCTCTTAACAGAATTACCAGGCTTCTCTGACTTTAAGGCTGACACTCTGTTCATTAGGACATAATTTCATTAGAACAACAATATGAATACATGTGAACCCATTACATTACCCAACTTAAGAACTAGAATATTCCAACACATTTGTGGGTATATGCCTCCTTATTCCCACTCTTCTATTTCCCTACAAATATACCCATTTGTATATTTGTATTTGATGTATCTATCACTCTCTTGATTTTTTTGTTTTCTTTTGTTTTTAGTTTTTATTTTGTTTTTATTTACTCTGTATTGTATTTTTTTTACCTTACCTTTCAGTCAGTCCCCTTACATTCCCCACCCCCTGCAATCACCACACTGTTGTCCACGTCTCCTCTGATTTTCTTTGAATAGCGGCATAGCATGTTTGATTCTCTAAACATGTTTTGTTTAGCTTGCTTGAAACTTTATAATTATATTCCATTAAATGTAATTTTCTCTAACTTTTAAAAAAGTTTGCTATTACATTCCTAAGCTTTACCTGTGTTGTCATCTGTAGCTTTGCTCATATCATTTCATTGCAATATAATGGACCATTGTGTGAATATTTTAAAATTTATTTGTCCATTCTCCTCTTCAAGGATATTGGGTGGCTTCCAGTTTTGTTTGCATGCATGTTTTTGTCAATACAAACAATTACACTATGAACATTCTTGTATGAGTTCTGGAACATATGTATAAGAATTTTTCAAGTGTACATACTTAACAGTAAAACTGTTGAATAGAAGGATACATGAGAGTTGAAGTGCACAAGATGATGCCAAATTGTTTTTCAAAATAACTGGATCAAGTTACACTCTGTCAGTGGATACTTAAGAGTACCCATTATTAATTGTCCTCTTTAAGTCTTAACACTGTTGGAATTCTTAAGTTTTGCTATCCAGTAGTTATAAAATGCTATCTCATTGTGTTCCTAATTCACGATTACCTAATTGCTAATTGGGCTGAGCATCTTTTCATATATTTATTAACTTTTCATGCTTCCTATTGTTTAAATTGTCAGTTCACATCTCCTGCCCTGTGGGCATTTTCTTTCTTATTCTAATTGATTTTAAAGCCTTTTAAATATATTCTATATACTAATTCTTTGGCCATTATGTATTTTGCAAATATCCTCACCCAGTCTGTGACTTGTTTTTTCACTTTCTTTATAGTGTGTTTTGACAAACACATGTTCTTAACATTAATGTCATGAAATTTATCAATATTTTATGGTTAATGCTTGAACATTATTTCATAAATCCTGCCATAACCCAGGCTCATAAAAATATGAATCTATATTCTTTTCTAAAATTGCTAAAATTTTACCTTTTAGAACTAAGTCTTTAATTCTTTTGAATTCATACTGTATGTATATGCGAATGGAATGAGGTAAGGGATGCAAATTTATTTGTATCCACATGACTTTGAAAGTTGGGTTTTGTTTGGTTTTTAACATTATCTTCTTTAGGTTATCCTGTGAATAATGGCCCATTGCAATTTATCAAAATGCCCCTCCCTTCCTAATGGGCTTCCTTTCCCAGTGATCTAAAATATAATAGGTTTCTATAAATATAGAAGCCCACGTGAAGGCTCTCTCTTCTATTTCATTGGTCAGTTGGTCAATTCTAAAACCAGGGTTACCCTGTCTCGATGCCTGTGGCTTTACCATAAATCTAATATCTAGTGAGAAAACCCCAGCCTACTTAATTCTTCTTTAGCAAATTCCTGACTATTCTTGGGTCTTAATTCTTTCATGTACATTTTAGAATCAGCTTCTCAAAGTCATGAAAAAGCACATAGGATTTTTATTAGAATTGTACTGAATATAAAGATCAATGTAGGGAGAGATGACATTTTTATGGTATCAAGTCTTCCTCTCCATGTGCATGGCTATATATCTCCACTTGGGTAAGACTTCTTGAATATTTTTCAATAATATTTTATCATAGTCTCCATTCAGACTTTACACATCATTTGCTAGGTTTATCCCTAAATACATGCTAACTTTTGTTACTATTATAAATGATATTTCATTTTAGGTTAGCTTTTCTTCTTGCTTCCAGTGGGTGAAAATGCAACTAACTTCTGTATACTGATTTTATATCCAATAAACTTGCTCAACTCTCCCATTAGCTATAATACTCTATAGTTCCTTTGACTATTTCAGGTAGACAATTGTATTATTTGCCTGAAAACAGTCTTTATCTTGCCTCAGATTAAAAGACATGAACTATATGTGGATACCTCAAAATCGATAGCATTTCACTTTTACAGCATTCTGAAACAGTCAGGTAATATATTCTCACTTGTGAGTAAAAAGAATGAACTAACCTGCATGGGAAAGAGCATCCAGAAAGGCGCGGAACCAGCCTTCCTCCTGGAGTGCCAATAGGAAATTGAGAAAAAGTGAGGCAGCCTCCATCACACCCTTGTTGTTTTTCTCAGCCTGAATACGCTGCATCTTATCTACAAACAGAAGCAAGAGTGACTCATCAAACTGCAGAACCAATAATCACTGGAAGAAAAACCTGAAAAAGGTTGTCAATGCTTCTCAAATGAGGATGGAAACTGTAACGAATCACAGCAACAGAAGGAGCTGCAGGAAGTCAGCAAATTCTCTGAACATTCTTCGGGAACCCGCCCTCCCCCCTCCTCTCGGAGAATTCTCCTAGTTTGGTATGGAAGTCTGGGAGCACACCCTGGGGTAGTCCTGAAGAAAAGGAGGAGATGGCAGGGTGGGCAAACATCTGCTCACCTCCTCCCATGGCAACATCAAAATTACAACTAAAATACAGAAAAGCCATCACTGAGAATCACCTGAACTCTAGCCAAAAAGAAGTCCTATACCAAGAATATATATAAAAGAAGCCACATTGAAACTGTTGAAAAATAAAAAGAATTATTAAAAGGAAAACAAGTTTCTTAAAGAAGTATGAAAAAGTCTCCCACAACGAGGCAGAAGTCATGGAAGCACTGGATTAGATGGCAGAGCAAAGGTTTCCTCCAATGCTTTAACAATGCTTTAAGTCTGAATTAACTGCAGGACTATGATTGTGAGGGCAGGACCACTCCAGGACATCAGTAACAATTACAGTGGACTCAGCAGGCAGAGTTAGAAATAAACAGAGTTAGAGATATTTTCATGGCCCTTTTGCCAGGTTCTTGATAAGATGATAGTTAATATGGCAGAAAAAAGAAAGCAAGAGGAGCTAAAGAGAAGCACAGTGAGGCCAGGTAGCAGAAAACTCCACCAACCTGCAGGCTGTCATACTGACTTTGTACACTAACTCCAAGGCTGAGGTGGTAACCAAACCATTGCCTTCATGTGACCTGACATTGGTAACTTTCCACTTTTTTCCCATTGTCAGTGGACCGTAAATCCCACAGGGGCAAGTCAGGTATCTAGATGGTTAACCATTGTACTTTCTGAGATTAGAAGAGAACATAGCAGGTAACAGACACTCAACAAAGGTACACTGAATGAAAGGAAGGAGTGCTTTCCTTCTCCATCTTAGCAAAGATAAAATTAACCCCTTTAAAGTGTAAAATTCAATGGTTTTTGAGAGTAGTGAAACAGTCACCACTATCTAATTTTAGTATATTTTCATTACTATAAAAAAAATCTCGCACGCACTAGCAGTTACTTCCCATCCCTTAGCCTCAGGCACCCAATAATCTGCTTCGGTCTCTCAGGATTTGCTTATTTTAGACATCTCACATGAATGGTATCATGCAATATGTAGGCTTTGTGACTGGGCTCTTTCACTTAGCATAGTTTTCAAGGTTCATCCGTGTATATAGCACATGTGCCTTCTTCAGCTTCCCAGGGTAGAATTTCTTGTTCTCTTTGTGTGCTTTCTCAGTTTCTTCATATGCCTCTGACAAGAGCACTGACACTGCAGAGTACACAGTAATTGTTTGAGGGTGTCTTCTCCCTTAGACTGTAACCATGGACATGTTGTAATCATCTTTGTCTTCATCTTTATATTCTAATTATCAACAAAGTGCCTGGTTCATGAATGTGTCCAGAAAATGTTACTGAAGGAATGGATGAATACTCAGAATACTGCTTCCCCAGCGCCCCTCCAGCATATACGGTTAATGTTTAATTCCAAAGGGATAGTGCAAAAAATCTGTAGGCCGCACCCAGGTCTACCCCGAAACATCATGCATAGCCTAAGTAAGACCCTGCGGAACCCCAGGGACCACGCAAGCTCTCCAGAAGAAATGTGTCTTCAATGATCCTTTCCCAATATCCAACACATGGTGAGAAGAATTATAGTAAAGAAGATACAGGACACTGCTAATGTAATTTAAACATATTAGTGTATTTGTGTGTGTGAACATGGGAATGCATGGGCCTAGGATATGGATAAGCTCCCACTGCCTTCTAATGAGGGAAAAAAAAAAAAAAGAAAGTCAAAAAGTGTACATCCAGCAATAACACCCATTAGTGTTTCTACTCTCTGACTGAATCCTGATAGAATGTACTCGTCACAATTTAAGTTAACCAATAGAATCCAGAGATTCCAAATTAGCCAAGAAAAAAAAATATGATGTAGAGAAACTTTATCAATCTAGTAGAAAACAGAAAAATGCCCCAGCTGGTATAGTTCAGTGGGTTGAGTGTCAGCCTGCGAACCAAAAGGTCGCTGGTTTGATTCCCAGTCAGAGCACGGGCCTGGGTTACAGGCCAGGTCCCCAGTAGGGGGTGCGTGAGAAGCAACAATACACTGATGTTTTTCTCCCTCCCTTGCCCCCTCCCTAAAAATAAATAAATAAAATCTAAAAAAAAAAAACCCAGAAAAATATGGGAGAAAGCAAAAAGTTTACAGATCCATGTGTATGTAATAAAGTATAAAGAAATGAACAGGAACTATATAAATCAACTAAATGACAAAAGTTGCCTCTGGTGAGGGGCTCAAAATAAAACCTCTATGGTACCTTCAACATTGAAAAAGAAGATAATATTGCCCTGACTGGTGTGGATCAGTGGATTGGGCATCATTTTGCAAACCAAAAGGTCCCTGGTTCAATTCCCAGTCAGGGCACATGCCTGGGTTAAGGGCCAGGTCCCCTTTTGGGGGCGTGTAAGAGGCAGCTGTAGCCGAGGACTAATGTGTCTCTTCCTATGTTTGTCCTTCCCTTCCCCTCATAAATAAAATCTTTTAAAAAAAGAAAAGAATATTATATATAGTGTTCTTCAGCTTGCCTTTTTTTTTTTTTACTTAACCTTTCAGTTACTTTTATTGTGGTTGCATTTTAAGTATAAATTAAAACACATATATATTAAAAACTTTCCCACCTGCACTATGTGCTCCCACAGCACACAATGGTTTTTCATCAAAGCACTTACTGATGGGGGACTCAAGAGTTGGAATTTTAGTTTAAGGTAATAGTTAATAAGCCTAGTAGCTAATGCATGTAAAAAGCAACTGTTTCAGGAACTGAAGGTACAGCCCACCCTGACTCCAGGAGACCACAAGCGATTGACCTGTGTGTTCCAGAAGAGACCATAAGCAATCAGGGTGGTATCTGAGCCATTCTGTTCCAGGGAGAAACAGTCCGCCTCCCAGGACCCAGTTAAAGAAAATCACAAGTCACTGGATGAAAGGATGTTAGAGAAATGGCTAGACTGCAGCTTTTCTCTGATTAACCTCTTTCCTGAATTCCAAAACCCTTACCTATACTTTTTTTCCCTTAAATTTCAGACCCCTCACCTACACTTTTCTTCTCCTCATAAAAAGCATCGATTTAAAATGGAATTTAAGACGGTCTGTTAGGGTACAAACCCACCATCTTCTCAAATCACTGGCCAACTGAATAAAACGCCCATAAAGATTCAATCCCTGTCTCTGCTTATTAGGTCTGGTAGGTGACAGGCAGCATGAATGACGGCTTTTCTGGTTTCATTACCACACTTTATTATCTATTGTTTATCTAGTTACCTGCCTTCTCATACACACCCTGATCTCTGTTAGGGCAGGGACCATTTCTATCATGTTCACCACTAATTCTTCAGATCTAATGTGATGCTTCCTATTAAATAATATGTGCAGTAACGTGGGTAAATGATCTCCAATGCTAGCGTAAAGCCTGACACATATGAGTTGCTTGTTAATTTAATCAATACATGAGTGTATGAAAAAATGGAATGCACACCAGTTTGTTAGTGTTTCACTCATTTTAGAGAAATCTAAAAGAATGTCTTGCTGCAGCTTACAATCTTTGGGGGCAGAAGCTGTTCTGTGGTCATCAGGATGTTATTTTGTTACTTCACTCTGAGCACAGCTAGAAAATGCATGTCCACTGTTGACAGTATTGTCTCACTCCTCACTCCACAGCCTGTGGTTTGATTTTGCAGAACAATTAGCAGAGAAGTTACCCGGTCTGCTTTAATTCAATTTCCAAAAACTGCCTCACATGAGGAAAGATATTTAGGCACCTGGAGATTGAAAAGGAACTGCCAGATCCACGCTCTCATCTCAATTCCCTCGTGGCACCTCTCCCCTTATCCTTCCCCAAAGCCCGCGCTCACCTCCAGCACAAAACACTTTAAGGCAAATGCACAAAATGGCCATTTATCAATCATCGTGGGTTTCAAAAGCTGGATAGAAGAAATACCTGAATGGAAGCCTAAAGCCATTCAGTCCAAGTCTTGCCCCTCTCAAGTTTCCAGCTTTTTGAAAGTGACCGGTAAGGTAATCGTCAACTTCGTTGTAGCTATGACAGCATTTCGTAATCATTTGTGTATCACTGCCACACCCCCAAAACTTTGAGTTGTAAAGTAGTTTAAGGCAGGGCCTATATCTTATTTCTGAATGTCTGATGTCAGCACAAAACTGAACACCCAGTAGACGTAACTCTCAGTAGAAATAAATGAAAGGGACAGCGACTTGTTTCTTCAGCTTTGAACCTGAATAGATGTGCACCCCTAAATAAGTCATTTCACCTCGCTGGGACTCAGTTTCCCCACTCGAGTCCCCAAGGTCACACTCAAACTCTGACAACCTCTAGTCTAAAATGTTGTGGGGATGTTGCCACAAACCCCGCGTTCCCAGCAAGCTACATATTGATTATAAGCAGGGCGTCAGGGAAAGCAAAGGGAAAACACATCTCGAACTGTTTTCCTGCCCCTAGGGGTGGGCGCCACCGGGGACCACTCACCCTCCTTAAACCAGGGCGCCATGTAGCTCAGGATGTAGGTAGGGTCCAGAATCTTCGTGACATAGTCCCGGAAGGCGTGTAGATTCTGCCGCTCCTCTGCCGTCATCTCGGCAGCTCTGCTCCCCGCGAATTCCCCCCTGGCTCGAGCTCCACGCCTTTTAAAGCCGGCCCTGAGCGGCAGGGAGGCAGAGCTGACAGGGAATCTTGATTGTAAATGAGAAATCGAAACTGCAACTAGCCGAGGGGAGGCAGGGCTGCTGCAATACACAGCCTCCCGATGCCAGCCTTTCCTCGCGGTTTCGTTTTCCTCTCTGGCTCCCCGCTTTTCCCACCTGCGGGCGGTCGCAGGCCCAGCGGACTGAAGGGGACCCGTGGGAACTGCTTTTTTGATATTCATTGACCTTATTATTTTTTGTTTTGCTTGTATAGCGTAGCAGGGGTGTCCAACCTTTTGGCATCTCCGCCCACACTGGAAAAAGAGTTGTCTTGAGCCACACATTAAATACATTGTGGATGTGTAATCACAAAAGAAATGTCATAATGTTTTAAGTAAAATTACGAGTTTGTGTTGGGCTGCAGGTTGGACACCCCTGAAAGTATAGGTCCAAAAAAGTGCACAGATTTGAAGGGTACAATTCTGAGTTTTGAAAAACATACGTGGAACCACTTCCTCTGAGTTGTGTGGGACCTAGGGTAAGTGTATGTTTAACTTCACAGGAAACTGCCAACTGTTTTCCAAAACTGCCTTACCATTTCACATTCCCCCCGGGGAAATGTAAGAGAGAGAGCTCCAGTATACACAGATCCAGTAAATACAAACACTGGTCAGGTTTTTTGTTTGTTTGCTATCTTGGTTGGTGTGAAATGATGTATTGTGGTTTTAATTTTAATTTCTCAACAATTAATGATGTTGAGCACACTTGCATGTACTTATTGGCCACATATATATCTTTGTGTGTGTGTGTGTTTAGAATTCGTTCCAATCTTTTGCTTGATTGAGTGGTTTTTGTTTGTATTAAGGATTTACAAGTTATTTATTCTGGATACAAGACCACTGTCAAATATATATATCCAAAATTGTCTTCTCCCAGTCTATGACTTACCGTTTCATTTTCCTAAAGGTGTTTTGAGCAAGTTTATTTTAGTGAAATCTAACTTATCAGTTTTTTCTTTTGCTTAGTGCTTCTTGTGTCCTAGAATAAATCTTGGCCTACTCCTAGGTCATTACGGTATTCTTTGTTTTCTTTTACCGTCTTAGTCTTAGTGTTTTTAGCTTTTACATTTAGGTCTATGAAAATCTCAAATTAATTTTGTTGTGGTGTGAAGTAGGGGTCAATGCTTCTTTTTTTTTTTCCATACTTCTAATTGTTCCAGCACAAAGTATTTCTTTCGTTGAACATTTTTCCTTCTCCTATTGAATAGCCTTGGTACCGTTGTCAAAAAATCAATTGACTATATGTGTGCAGGTCTATTTTTCTAACCTGTTCTATTTATCTATTTGCTGATGCTGCTTTATTCTTCTTTGTAAAAATTATATTGGTTATTCCAGAAGCTTGCATTTTGCTATGACATAAGTACCAATTTGTCAGTCTCTCACCATCCCCCACGGTGTCCTTCCCCCCCCCAACACACACAGGTAATTGGGATTTTGATCAGGGCTACACTAAACCTATAGTTGAACTTGGGGAGAACTGACATCTTAACAATACTGTATTCTAATCAATAAATTTATATTTGTTTTCTTTAATTTCTCTCAGCAGTACTTTAGTTTTGAGAGTATACATCTCTCTTACACATCTGTTCATTTCATCTTAACTATTTTATGTTCTTTGATGCTACTCTAAATGGAATTGTTTCTAAAGTTTCAAATTGTTGCTAGAATATAGAAATACAAGGTTTTTTTGTTTATTTGTTTTTTAATCTTGTTTTATGCAACAGTGCTATATTCACTTATTGGGTCTAGTAATTCTTCAGTAGATTCTTTAAATTTTGCTAGGTAAATAATCATGTTATTTGTAAGTACATGTTTTTTACTTCTTTCCAATATTTATGCCTCATATTTTGTTTCTCTATTGCACCACCTATAATCTCCTAAAAAAGTTGAATGAAAGTGGTGACAGTTGACATACTTACCTTATTACCAATCTCAAAGGAGAAACATCTATGTTTCACTTTAATTACAATGTTGCCTGTAGGTTTTCTTAGAAGTTCTTTATCAGATTGGCTTTTTTTTTTATTCCTGGTTTGCTCAGTTGTCATCATGAATAGGTGTTGAATTTTTCAAATGTTTTTTCTGCATCAATTGAGGTGATCATGTATTGTTAACAAAATGAATTTCATTGACTGATTTTTTAATATTAGACCAACCTAGAATTCCTGGGATAAATCTCATTTGGTCATGATGTAGCATCATTTTTTTATATATTTCTGGATTCAATTTGCTAATATTTGCATATCTATGTTCATAAAAAATAATAGCCTATAAGTTTCTTTCCTTATAATGTAAGGGTTATGCTGACCTCATAAAACAAGGGTTTGTGTAAGATTGGTATCAGTGCTACCTTAAATGTTTAACAGAATTCACCAATGAAACCATTGGGCTTGGAGTTTTCTTTGAAGATTATGATGATTCAATTTCTTTACTAGCTGTAAGGCTATTCTGATTTTTAAATTTTATCTCAAGTCAGTTTTGGTAAGTTGGGCATTTTAAGGAATTTGACCATCTCCTCTAAATTATTAAATTTATGGCACAAAGCTTTTCTTTTCTTTAAATTTTATTTTATTAGAGATTTTTTAAAGACTTTATTTATTTTTAGAGAGAGGGGAAGGGAAGGAGAAAGAGGGAGAGAAACGTCAATGTGTGGTTGCCTCTTGCCCGCCCCCTACTGGGGACCTGGCCTGCAACCCAGACATGTGTCCTGACTGGGAATCAAACCAGAGACCCTTTGGTTCGCAGGCCACCACTCAATCCACTGAGCTACACCAGCCAGGGCACAAAGTTGTTCTTGATATTCCTTATTATCCTTTACCTTTTTTAAAAAAATCAGTCTTACCAGGAATTTAACAATTTTATTTATCTTTTAAAAAAACCAACTTTGGCCTTGATATTTTAAAAATTGTTATTCTACTTTCTGTTTCATTGATTTCCATTCTAATCATTAGTCTTTTCTTCTACTTCCTTTGGGTTTAACTTGCTTTTTTTTACTAGTTGGTTAAGGAAAAGTTTAGCTCATCAATTTCATACATTTTTCTTTTCCAATATAAGCATTTGAAGTGATAAATTTCTCTTTTCTCAGCCAAGTTCTAACATCCTACCAATCTTGATATATTGTTTTCAATGCCATTCCATTTGACATAGTTTCTAATACCCCTGTCATTTCTTCTTTAACCCATGAGTTATTTAGAAGTGTGCTGTTCATTTTTCAAATATTGGGAATTTTCTAAACGTTTTAGGGTTATTGACTTCTGATTTTAATCTTTTGAGACACTTAATATGTTGTAAGACTTTGATCTTTTGAAATTTATTGAAAGTCGTTTTATGCCCAGTTTATGAACTATATTGATATATGTTCCAGATACACTTAAGAAGAATGTATATGCTGCAGTTCTTGGGTAATGTTCTATAAATATCAATTAGTCAGGTTGAGTTATAGTGTGATTCAAGTTTCCTATATCCTTACTAATTTTCTCTCTACTTGTTTGGTCAACTACTGGGCGGGGGATGTTAAAATCTCTAACTATGAATATCTGTTTGTCCATTTGTCCCTTTCATTCTAACAGTTTTTGCATAATTTTGTAGCTCGTTATTAGATACATACACATTTAGAGTTGTTCAGTTTTCCTGATAAATTATGCCTTTTATCATTATAAAATGCCTCTTTTTGTTTGTTAATACTTGTTATATCAAAGTCTGCTATATGTGATATTACTATACCTATAACAGCTTTCTTTTTTTTTTGAAGGCTTTATTTATTCATTTTTAGAGTGAGGGGAAGGAATGGAGAAGGAGAGGGAGAGAGACATCAATGTGCAAGAGAAACATCAATCGGCTGCCTGTCACACTCCCCACACCGGGGACCTGGCCTGCAACCCAGATATGCAATCTCAGTCGGAACCGACCCAGCAACCTTTCGGCCTGCAGGCTGGCACTCAACCCACTGAACCACGCTGGCCAGGGCTACTTTTATCTCTTCTTACTATAATTCTTGGCATAGTCATATGTTGCTTAACAATGGAGGTAAGTTCTGAGAAATGCGTCGTTAGGCGATTTCATCATTGCAGGAACATCATAGAGTGCACTTACGCAAACCACGATGGCATAGCCTACCACACACCTAGGCTACATGATATAGCCTATTGTTCCTAGGCTATGAACCTGTACAGCATGTTACTATACAAAACAACCCAAGAGTAAATCAAACACAAAAGAAAATGATGCAATGAAGAGATACAGTAAACATGAGCTGTACGAGGCTGCTGCTAGTATTACACGGCATATACCATTTTTCAGCAAACTATTTTTATAAGTATAAAGAGTAGATGCTAAAATAGCAATCGAAAGTATAGTGCAGTACATACATAAACCAATAACAACCATTTATTATCATTACCACGTACTGTGTACTGTACATTATAGTACATGTTATACTTTCATGTGACTGGCAGTGCAGGTTTGTTTACACCAGCATCACCACAGGCATGCGAGTAATGCGCTGCACTATGATGTTACAATGGCTACGACACCCCTAGGTGATTTGAATTTTTCAGCTTCATTACAATTTTATGGGACCGCTGTCATGTATGCACTCCATATACATTGACCAAAATGTTGTCGTGTAGCACACAGCTGTATTTTTTTTAGCTATCTATATGCCTCTCTCTCATCCTTAATTTGTATCAGTTTACTTAGAATTAATATTATACCACATCAGGTAAAAGATAAGACCCTTGCAACCACATAATTCCATCTACCCCATAATTTTTACTTTTCTGTGTCATAAACCACATAATACAATGTGTTACTGCGAAAAGTCAGTGGTCTTTTAAGTAAAATAAGAAAATTATAGGCCTTTCTATTTTGCCATCTACTTACCATTTCTGGTGCTACTCATTCTCATCTGTAAATACTTATTTCTATCTAATGGCATTTCCCTCTGGGCTTCATACACACACACACACACATATGTATATTACATTGATTATGCTATTATAGTTGTCCCATTTTTTTCCCTCCCCTTTATCCCCCTCCACCCTGTACCCCTATGGGTTCTCCAATATATTGTTAAGGTTTCCAGTGAATTTTTTGCTTCAAATATTGTTTGTAAAAATTCAATTCCATTGGTTCCTTTTTTCTATTTTCCACTTCTCCGTTGAGAACCTCTATCTGTCCATTCATTATGACTATCTTCATGGGCACCTTCACATGTCTACTAATTTTTAATTTTATACGGGACATTAGAGATGTGCTGGGGAATCTCTGGATTTTATTCTTTTACTCTGGGGAGTGTTGCTTTTTGTTCTAGCATGTTAATTTACCAACTCCTCATTTTGAATTTATAGAGGCTTTGTGGTTGATCTGTGCCCTTAATCCAAGATAAATCGCTCAGTCTTCGGTCATAGACTTTTCTGCTAAGGTGTGGTTCTATAGGGTTTTCAATGAAAAGCCCTGTATGTTTCCCCTGCACTTCTAAGTTGGCGGGACTCAGACTTCAAATCCTGTCTTCCCTGTGGTGGCAGCTAAGATATCTGTTGATCTCTCAGCCTTCCAGCCACTATTTACATGTGCTCCTTGGAGATTCCCCTGCATGTTTGCATTTCAAAGTCAGCTAAGATTTGAGTGCAGTTTATAAACAAATTTCAGGGCTTTCCCTGTTTCCTTTCTTTCTGAAATTTCCCCCTCAATATCATCACTCTGGCAACCCCAAGGTTCAGCTTCTAATTCAATGACTGTGGCTTTCTGCTTATGTTCTAACCTCCATATAGACCAGGGAAGACCCTCAGAAGAAAAGACAAATAATTGCAATTCTTATGCACACAGTTCCTATCTTTCAGTGATCTAATTCCTTCCAGTTTCTGCCTTTTTATTTTTCTCCAGGGCTTTCAAATATTCTTTATGTTTTGCCCATTTTTATAACTGCTATCCTGCCACTACTGTGTTTCGGATTTTTAACTGAAAAAAGTAAATCAGATCCAAAATTTCTTTAAAAAGATAAAGGCATGACTCCTTTTATGCTAACAGTGGGAAATAACATAGCCTTGAATAACAATGGACTTATTATATATCAGGAATTATAGCATAGGCTGAAACTGAAAGAACTTAAGTTCCAGAAATGGAATCATTTGGCAGATTTGTAGGTAAAATTATACCAAGGCCCGGGAAGAAGGGGAGTGTCACAGAATGGAGAAGAAAAAACTCAGTCTTAGGCCTTCTCCTCACCTGGGTATAATTCACCCAACACACTGTAAATGTATCTGTTATATTTCGGGTATTGTGAAAAAGCACCCGGGTATATGGAGATAAGTGGAAAAGAGTATCCCTCATTAGCTTAGAGTCTGATGTTGAGGAATAAGACAACAAAGATGTTAAAACACAAACAATTAAGTAAGTGCCAAATGTGAAGTGATTCAAAGAAAGTAAGTAGAGTTATGAAGTAGAAAATAATGAAAGCTGGAAAAAACTACTTTAATATCTTTCTGAGTAGGTCACATTTCAACTGAATCCTTAAGAATGAGAAAGAATCAACTATTCAGAAAAAGCAGGCAAAGGGACAGAAAGCACAAATGAGTCAAAAATAAAAAGAGAAAGACATTTTGTAGATGGAACTTCATGAACAAGGGGTAAATGGCATATAGTGCTGCCAAATAGGTAAACAGGACCTTGTATGGCAATTAATGAAGTGCATGGGAACATACTGCAGTTTTAAGCAAGCAGTAACAATCTGGTCACATTTTTAAAAGATCTCTCAGCTTCCTATGCAGAACGAGCAGATCAGCTGGTAGGCAACTCAGGAATGACATGAAGGCATAGGGTAAGGACAGGGGCAGTAAAGATTGCAGAAAGGGGCAGAAAGAAATGAATTCCTTGAGATGTATCTGAGATAGGATTGAGTGAACAGCAGCAGAAAGGAAGAGAAAAAAAACCTCAAGGCTGTATTCCAAGTATCTGGTCTGAGCAACTGTGAGCATAAAATGGAGAAGATAGGTTTAGAGCTCATTACATTCTAGTGTGGGAGACAGACAAAGAAATAATGTTAGATAGTAATAAGTGGAATAAATAACAAGATAAAGGAATAAAGAATAATGTGGGTGGTTTATATCAGATGAATTGTGAGGGAAGACCCAAATGAAGTGAGAGAGCCTGCCATTTGGGTGAAGAGCGTACTATTCAAAGAACAGAAAGTTCCAAAGCCTGAAGATGTGAGTGAACTTGGCCTGTAGCAGAACAGGAAGTAAGCAGTGTTGCTGGAGTGGAGCGGGCTGGGGGTGGGGGTGGAGAGGAGAGAGAGAGAGAGAGAGAAAGAGAAGACAGGTGGCTAAGGCAGTTCACCTAAGGCCTGACAGACCAAGATAAGGACTTTGGTTTTGATTTGAAATATGATGGGAACCATGATCTCATGTTGTAAAGGGATCACAGGGAATGACTGGAGGATAACAAACTGGAGGGCAAGGGTGAAAACAGAGGGACTGGGTAAGCTGCAACACTAGTTCAAGTGAGAGATCATGGCATCTTGGACTAGGATCAAAGCAGTGGAAGCGGTGAAGTCACAGGATATGTAACCCTAAAATCTCACACAATCTGATGATGAATTGGATGTAGGATATGTGAGAGAGGAATCAAGGAGAACTACAATTTGTTTAACCTGAGCAGCTACACGAATGGTGGCGCCTACTATTAACACTGGCAAAGGGACAGGCTTGGAGGAGAAGATCGAGCCCGTGAGTGCTCGCTGGCTGATAAGAATGACCGACAGGCAGTACTTAGCAAACATGTGCACACGGATTGCCCATAGGTCCTGTTAAATGCAGATTCTGACCTAATAAATCTGAAACTCTGCATCCTTAACAAGCTCCCAGGTGACGCTGATGCTGCTGGTCCACAAGCCTCTGAGTAGCAAAATCACTAAAAAACAAGAGAAAGAAAAAAGGAGGATAACTTAAAATTCAAAATTGTTATTAAAAGTAAGTGAAATCCAGAGCACATAGGGAGGGATTAGTCTAGAACTAGTCTAGTGGTTCTCTTAACTGTGGTCTGCAGGCCAGCAACACCAGAACCATGCCAAAACTTGTTTAACAAACACATTCTTGGTATTCCAGGCATTCTGAATCAGAAACTTTGGGGGAGTGGGGGGGCGTGTCTCAGCAATCTGTTTTACAAACCTTCCAGCAGGTTCTGACACATGTGAAAGCTTGAGAACTAAAGGCCTAGAGCAGTGATTTTCAACCTTTTTCATCTCCTGGCACACATAAGCTAATTACTAAAATTCTGTGGCCCATCAAAAAATATATTTGGCAAAAAATAGGTAGTAAAATTTTGATTTATTCACACCAGACAGCTATTATGTTGGCTGTTGTCATTTTTTAATTTGACAATCTAAAAGGAAAAGAGATGAGTGCCCGACTGAATAGGTATTGCATACCTAACATTCAGGTTTAAAAAATTCTGGCCACTGTGGCTCAGTTGGTTGGACCGTCATCTCATAAACCTTTTGAAATGTCACCGGTTCCATTCCCCATCAGGTTCATTCCTTAGTCAGGGCACATAGACACAACCTATCAATGTTTCTCTCCCATCAATGTTTCTCTCCTTCTCTCCCTCCCTCCCTTCCCCTCTCTAAAATCGATGGGCATCTCCTCAGGTGAGGATTAAAAAAAGAACAAAAACAGAAACTTTCAATATTCTCCTGCCCTGACTGATGTGGCTCAAGTTGGTCGGGCATCGTCCCAGAAAGTGGTAAGTCGCTTGTTCAGTTCCCGCTCAGGACACATGCCTAGGTTGTGGGTTCAGTCCTGGTCAGGGCACACACGAAGTGCAACCAATTGATGTTCCTTCCTCTCTCACATCAATGTTTCTCTCCCTCCCTTTCTAAAAAAAAAACAAAAAAAACCACTAAAAATTCTTGTGGCATACCAATGTGCCACACAGCACACCGGATGAAAATTGCTGCTGTAGAAAAAAAGCAAAAAAAAAGAAAGAAAGAAAAGTGCTGGCCTAGAGGACTAGGGTTTTATCCTCTGATTGGTGAGATGACCTTGTGATAGGTTGACTGCAAAAATTACAATCCTTCATTTTCCCAATATTTACATCTTTTATAATGGAACTTTCCAGCTCCTCCCATCAACAGTGGAGTGTCTTTTCCCTCCCCTTGAATCTGCCTGGCCTTATGACTTTGCTAGGTGCAAAAGAATAAGGAAATGATGGTGTTGACCTTGAGCGCAGGCTTCAAGTACGTCGCACGCTTCTGCTCTCTCTCTCTCGGACCCCTGTACAACCATATAAACAAGTTCAGGCTAACATGCTGGAACAGGAGTGACCACAGAGAGAACCCAGTACTTCTAGCTGAGGCCATCCTAGATCAGCAGACCTATCTAATTGACTGAAGTCACATGAGAAAGGCAGTCAAGATCAACAGGGCAAGCGGTGTCTCTAATAATGTACTAGAAGTACTGTTTTTGGTAAACACACAAGGTTTGTGTTTGCCTAAACTTGGTGCTGACCAGAACTGCCCAGCCAATACAAAGTGTGTGGAAGAGAGAAGTGGGAGGTTAAAGGAGGAAAAGGTGTGAAATAGCCATTATACCAATGAGCAAAAATACTAAAAAACTTGTCTGCTAAGGTTTGACATATGAATTGAGGCTGATGATTGTTTTTATGGTGACACTTACCCACAGCTATTAATTTTCTTTAAGAACACTTAGCATGTAGGCACAACTGAAGAGCAAGTTTCATACAGATTGAGGTCTTGCTAGGTAATGGGTTAGCAAACTTGCTTGCAGGAAAAATGTGGCACATGGCTTGTTTTATACAGACCTTAAGCTAAAAACTGTTTTAACGTTTTTAAAGTGTTGCAGGGGAAAAAAAGACTATACAATGGAGACTATACATGGCCCATAAAGCCTAAAATATTTATTATCCGGCCCTTTACAGGAAAAGGTTACCAATCTCTAAACTAGGTGAACAAAGAGAAGAAAGAAGGGCAAGAGTTAGAAGGTATTGCAAGGGAGTAATTTATTTTACTTTTAGTTATTTAAGATTTTATTTCAGAGAGGGGGAGGGAGAAAGAGAGGGAGAGAAACATCAACATGAGAGAGAAACATTAGTTGGCTGCCTCTCACACACTCCCAACCAGGGACCTGACCCAGAACCCAGGCAGGTGCCCTGACTGGAATTCAAACAGGTGACCTTTCGGTTCACAGGCTAGTGCTCAATCCACTGAGCCACACCAGCCAGGGCAACAAGGGAGTAATTTAAACATAACTGAGAAAATCATAACTGAACATGAAGGAAAGTATAGAGGAGGGTGGTTGATAGAGTAGGGTCAAGATTTTAGTTCCTAGTCCTGAATTGTCTAAAAATTATATTAGAAATCCTTGGAAGCAGCCTAACCTACTCCACCTGGAATAGCATTTCCTGATATAATGATCACATGAAGGTAACAGAGATGCTCCCAAGAACTTATAATCAACCTCTTGGAACATCTGCTTATGTCCTACTATGTGCAGGAACCGCATCTGGTAGAGGAGATAAAAGATAAAATTGGAGGCAAAGTAAGTACATGGGACTAGAGCAGTGATTTCCAGCCAATGTGCCACAGCACATCAGTGTGCTGCAAGAATTTTTAAAACACAAATTACCTGACTATTTAGTCAGGGGCGCTAACTTCTTTTCTCTTAGATTGTCCAATTAAAAAAAAAAAAGAATAAAGAGGACAGCAGCCAACACAATAGTGGTCCAGTGTTTAATTTTTTTGTGTGTGTCAGATTGACAAAACTTATTTTTTGTGTGTGTGCTGCAGAATTTTAAATTATTTTTTTTGTGTGTGTATGTGCCTTGAGATGAAAAAGGTTGAAAATTGCTGGAGTAGAGGGAACACATCTTAGTCTCTTTTGAAAGTTTCTCTTCTGCCAGCCTTCTTAATGTGTTCCCTAGAATTCTTATGTTGGCTTTTCTTCTTGCTACCTCCTCTCTCTGGGAAATTTCATCCACTTCCACAGCCTCCATACCACTCCACTCCCTAGTGACTCCTAAACCATCCCACTTGCCCCAATATCCCTTCCAAGATTCACACTTGTATTTCCAGTTACCCACTGGAAATCTTCATCTGCATGGGTATCCTCTGTATCATGCTGTCCACTAGAATTTTCTATGATGATGGAAATGCTCTCTACTTGTACTTGCCAATATGGTATCCATGAGCCTCCTGTGGCTATTTAAACAATTAAAGTTAAATACAACTTAAAAACTCAGTTCCTCCGCTTTACTAGCCACATTACTAGTGCCCAATACCTGCATGTGGCCAGTAGCCACCACACTGGGCACCATAATTTTCATGACATTGTAAAGTGGCCATACCCTACTCAGTTTTCCAATACCTAAGTAATTCCAGTATTCACTAAAAGCTCAGAATGAGAAAGTAATTATTTAGCAAGTTTTGGTTCTCTCCTCTGTGCATATGCTAGCCACTGTGGCAGAACACAGTATAAAGGACAAGATATAATACCTGTGACACAACCATTTTTTTCTCTATCCTTTATCTTCTGTCATCACTGTGTGTCTTCCATTTAAGTCCATGTAGAGGACTTACATACAGCCTTATAAACCGTCGTCCTCAGTTCCAATCACCTTCACCCCCCCTCCATTTTATGTACTTCCAATTATGCCTAGAATTAGGCACTAAAATATTTTTGTCTTTTTACTCCTGCCCCCAATTCTCCTACTTGAACCTCATTGGAAAACTAATCCCTTGATATCTTGCTGTTCTCAAGTATAATGGTCACCTGATGGCTTCGCTTCCTTCCCTATACAGCAGATACCAGAACGTATCAATTCAATAACACTCACCACTATTTCCCTCAGCTCCCTTGCCCCTCTGTTGTTTTACTACTCACATTCAGCAGAACTTCGACCACAAATAAATCCATCTATGCATTCATTCACTGTATCAATACTGAATGCATACTGTATATTCAACATTAGTTTCTGCTTCCACTCAGAGCGTCGATATTACTAGAACCACAAAACCTTGGTGTCCCATAAATTTAAATTATCACATATCTCAGGTGCTAATGAGGGCTAACACTCATTAGCAATTCTTAGCTCACTCTCTCCATACCCCTTCAAGGGGCATCTTCCCTTCCCCTCCTTTCCGCAAATCCAGCCCTACTTGTGCTTCATCTTTCTCAGAAGATGGTACTGCTTCCTAGTGAATGGATGCCTTGGAGCATGAACTGCCTATCTTAGTACATCTATCCACAAATGTCTGCATATTACCTCCTTCTGCCATTTATAGTAAGACTTGCCTCTGATTCTACCCATTACTAATTCACTTACCTGGGGCTTTGGATCACCTCTCCCATTGAAGGAACTTTGCTACATAGTTATCACTCTCCCTTATTTTCAACTTTGCCTGTTCCAGGGGCCTCTTCCCAAAAAGCCTAATGCTCCTCCTCATCCTAAATTTTTAAAAAGCAAACTCTTATTTGATTCTATAACCTCACAAGCTTGATTCTGATGGAACCAAGAGTAGTTGTTAACTGTGTACCTCAAAGTTCCTCATCTCCACAGGCCCAACCTTATAAATGGGGCCAGAATGCTTTATGTAGTGACTTTGACTCTTTCTCAAGTAGAAAGTGGCTTTAATAGTCACTCCATGTTTGCCTTTGTGATTTTTTTCCCTTTTGTTAAGCACACATGACTGATAACTCACTCTCACATACAGGCCAATTTGCAGAACTATAGAGGCACTTTTTGTTGTTGTTGTTAAAATTATATAAACCTTATAGAAAAATTACAATAATAGTACAAGGAATTCTTGCATTTTTATCCTTATTCAACATTTTGCCACAATTTGCTTTATCATTGATTCTCTCCATGTATTTTTTCTGAACCATTCAGATTAAATACACAATGATTGATTTTACCTTCCCAAGTAGGTTTTCCTAAAGGCACCAATCACTGGACATGCCTACACAAATTCCGATCTCAGTGACATCTACATTATCATAGTAATTTAATCAGCTAACATGTCACTTGTACATGGGTCTAATGAGCTGAATGCTACGAATGGATCCATGCTCTGAATCTTGATGAAATCTGGTGGAGGAAACCCTCTTCCTGTCCCCCATGGCTGGGGACAGTGGAGTTGGTAACCACCGAAACCAAGTACTATGTGGCATTTGGCAACCCAAAGCACCTTCTGAGAAATTTACCATGTCCAGGATTGTACTACTGGCTGGCTCAGGGTGTCCACAGCCCCATACTAGCAGGGGACTGCAGTTATTCCCCATGACGGAAGAATTCCCAATAAGTATGGGCCATTAGCTTATCTTGCATAAATCCTTGCCCCTCTACACACTGCCCATAATTACTACACGGAAGCCCTTAGATTGCCTCCCCCAAAGGATGAGGTCAAACTTGACTAGGAAGTATAAGTGTAACAAGTTCTGTTGTAAACCTGAGGATCAATGAATGAGCAAGTGCAAACGCTTGGCTGTGTTTCCTTTATACAAGGAAAAGTCACAAAATCATTGGATCTGAAATAAAATGTCTCATGGACACTGAATTCAAATGAACAAGTTAAAAGGATACAGTATTAACCTATAAACTTACAGTGGAGCTCCCTGGAGGCAAAAAAAGCAGGTCTTAGATAATTTAAAAGTATCTCTAGCATCTATTCATCCATTAAGTGCTTTAGGTTCTTCCATATGTGGGAAAAAAATAAAGGATATAACAGTACACATACATATAGTTGCCAAAGACCTTTCAGGCTGATAACACAGTTATCAATTATAATTTGATACACATGCTCTGAAGGAGTCCCAGGGTAAAGACAGTAAATAATGAAGGCAATAGTGGGGAGAAACCTAGTTTAATAGAAACTCAGTTTAGCTAGGATGGAATTCAGTTTCCAGCAGAACTATGCCATGTATGAAGGCTCGGAATTAGTAGGGAGCAGCACCTCCATAGACCTGGAGGAGGCTAGTGTGGCCAGAGCACAAATGAGGTCAGAGAAAAGCTAAAGATGGACCAGGACCTGATTAGGCAGATTTGTAAACCATGTTATATTGGATTGTTTGCTTGTAATACATATTCTAATAAGAGGAAATTACTAAAGGATTTTAAGTAGAGAAATGAAATGAAAAAATTTTTTCACATCTTTTAAAAGTTGATGATGTTGGATGAGTTTTCATTAAGTGTTTAACTGAAAACATAATGTAAAATCAGAATATGGAAAAAAATAGCATTCTTGAGTTTGTAATACTTAAGAAAAACTGCAGTCATTTCATCATTTCAAAGTATATTCCTTAATCAACTAGTCTTCCTACAATTTGTCAATTTCTACTTATTAAAAATTGTCAACATCAATTTTATTTTTTTTAAAGATTTTTTTTTTTAATTTTTAGAGGGGAAAGGAGGGAGAAAGAGAGGGAGAGAAACATCAGTGTGTGGTTGCCTCTCATGCGCCCCCTACTGGGGACCTGGCCCACAACCCAGGTATGTACCCTGATTGGGGAATAAAAGCGGCAACCCTTTGGTTTGCAGGCCGATGCTCAATCCACTGAGCTATACCAGCTGAGGCTCAACATCGATTTTAAATTCTTGTCATTTTAAACCAGTTTTCTTCTGCTCTTAGAATAAACACAAACTCTAAACATGGCCTACAAAAGCTTGGCCCCACAGTCTGTCCTCTGGCTAACCCTGCCTACTTTTAGTTCTTGGAATCATGCAGTAGTGTCCAACCTTTTGATATCTCTGGGCCATACTGGAAGAAGAGCTGTCTTGGGCCACACATTAAATACACAAACACTAACAAAAACTGATGATCAAAAAAAAAAAGAAAGGTTTTAAGTAAATTTATGATTTTCTGTTCAGCCACATGCAGCCCATGGGCTACGGTTGGACACCCCTATAGCAAGGCTTTCCCTTCTGCCTTTGAATCTTTGCACATCTTTTTTCCTTTGCTATAAGCAACTCTACACCTACTTGTTTTCTGAATTTCAATTTAACCATCACTTCCACCTGAGATTAGATCCCCATTGTATGCTTTTATAGTAAATTATACTTTCCAGAGAACTTGTAGTTATGTTTTATATACTGCCCTCCACCACCAGGAGGACAAGGAGTATATCTGCTTTGCTCTATCACAGAATCTCTGAGTACAGAACCCAACAGACAGTAGGGATCCCAATTTCTGTTAACATTAAATGAATATCATATTAAAGCAAATTAAAGGCTAAATTTAGATTTAATCCACGTCCTGCTGTCTATGTCAAGCTATAGATGTAGTGCAATTTTTATTATCTCTAAAACAAGATAATATATAAACATAGCCACTTTGTGTGAAAGAACTACCAATGTGGAAGTCTGGCAAAGGTTTTTTTGTCTGTTTCAGTAAGCTAAATGCTACATTCATAACTGCATTCTTCTGAAGATAAAAAGCAAATAATATAGTCTTCATGATCTGATTAAAGAACTAAAATAATTATTAAAACTGAAATGCAGCTCACCTGAAACTCAGTATTATGACACAAGCATATCCTTATTTTCACTAAAATAACGACTTAAAAATATATTACTACTATATAGGAAAATTTCTGCATTCTTGTCTTAAAGTGTTACTGTTTTATTTTTCTTTTGTTGATATACATTTCTTTAACTGGGAGATCAGATAAACAAGTATATAAAGAAAATATTAAAACTTTTCTTTTGGCAGGAGATAAACTGTAAAGATTAAAATGCCTCAATTTAACCTGAAGTAATGTTTTTGTTATACAAATTTTTAAGAAGAAAAATAAAGACTATTTAAACAGATTCTCCTAGTTTATAACATATTTCCAGTATAACTCTCAAAAAAAAATTCAAAAATACTCATTGACTACTTTAAAAATATGTCAATACCATATGGCTTTATGAAATAACTTCTAAAATTATATATTTTTATTTAAAAAGGATCCCAAGTTTTAAATAAACTGTTAGCAATAACATTTTCTTCACTTAAAAGTGCATATTTCTGAGGATGCAACATACTTTTTGAACGAGTTAATTTTTACAAATTTTTAACACACACACACAAAAAAATCACTTAAAATATTTTTAAGGGGGAAAAGTTTTCACCAAAAGTCATCTAAACAGACTGCAGTAGATGACACTGTTCCATTTTCTTCATTTCATATTAACAGAATTCTTGGTGAAATGCTTTGGCAGTTTTTAGACATATTGTCTTTACCAAGAGACACTGAAATTAATGATGTCCGTGGAGATGACAATTGCCTTGATGGCTCAGTTTGAAGACACATTACTGGGCTGGTTCTCCAAATCAGCAGCGAAGGTGCTTTCTTCTCTTACATCAAGAGTTTGTTCGATTGAAGCTGGCTGAAGTGGCGTGTTATCTACAGTTTTGTTGGCATTATTTAAGTTAAGTGTGGTAATATCACATTCTTTGTCCAGAACACCAACTTCATCTTCTATTGTAACTATATCGTCAGTTTCGAATGTTCCCAAAGGAGTCAAAAAATCACTTTGTAGAGGGCCTTGAGGACCATTATTATCACATTCTGTACTCTCTTTTACTTCAGAATCCTTATCACTATCACTGTCAATGGTAATTACAACTGGGGAATGTGAAGCATTATCTCCATGGTGTCTCTTGTGCTTCTTCTTATGTTTCTTCTTTTTCTTTTTATGATGTCTACTTGTATCCGTTGCTTTCCCTTCATAAACTATCTCTACACTTAGACTCCGGGTCCTCCTCTTCCTTCTTTTGTGTCTTGTCTCTCTGTCTGATGATCGGCTATCTGAAACGCTATCACTCTCATTTTTGTAATTTCCATCCAATTTTGATGAAGATTTTTGGCAATGACCTTCCTTTACTTTAGAAGTAAATTCACGAGATGGTTGAGCCACTTCACTATTACCCTCCAAATGTCGAGTTTTATATTTTCGTTTCCCTCCAGGCTTTTCATTTCTCACCCGGTCAGGCCCTGCAGGTGCAGTCTTGGATCTGTTACTAGATAGGCTTCTTGATCTGTGCCTTTCATAGTAGTAGTATTTCCTCTCACTGTGATTATTTTTTTTCCTAGCATTTGTTCTTTCAGAAAAGGACTGAATTCTAAATTCTGGACTTGAAGATTGTCTGGAATAATGAGCTCTGGACAGAGTCCTCCTCCTGTAAGATGATTCATAGCCATCCCTATCCTTGTTTCTACTATAGTAAGTATACTCCCACTTATATCTGCTTCCGTAATTATTTTTTAAATAATAATGATCTCTAGTTCTGCTCCGTGATCTTCTTTTACCATGATCACTACTACGAGATCTTGATCTGCTTGTGCTCTCACTACTTAGAGACAGAGTTTGGCTTCTTCTCGACCAACTACTATCACTAGTTCTTGATCTCTTTTTGTCTCTTCTACTTCTAAGTCTACTACTTTCCCTGCTTCTGGATCGTTTTCTTTTCATTCTCTTCTTACCATGATGCTTTCTACGATTCTTCTGATCATGCCCACTTCTACTCTGGGAACGTGAATCCGAACTTCTTGATCTTCCCCTCCTTCTGTGTCTATGGTTACATGGGGAATATGCTCTGTCTCCTTTGACAGATGAGCTCAGGTCTCTGGGAGAGGACAATAACGTAGATCGTTTCTCTTCCTTCTTTGATTTGATTCTTGTTCCAGTATCACAATGACCTTTATTTATTTGCTCATCCTTTCCAAGGACAGAGCGTGGAGATGAGCATCTACTACCATCACTATCACCAGAACTGTATGACTGCTCTTGTTCTTGTGTCTTCACGGTCTCCATTTTCTCATAAGAGCCTAACTCCTCAGAATCTGAGGACAGTTCAACAAGTTCTGGGGTCCTCTCCGCTAGTGGCTTAACAAACCCAACAATGACACAATTATCTGAAGAAGAATCACTGTCATTATTTAGGTGCTCACTGGTTTGTACTCCTTGTATCTGAGATGTGGCTCTTCCTGTTACAAGTTCTTCATCTGAGCTATCAGAAGTATTTAAAAGGGAAGACATGACAGCATGTACCTGCTCTGAGCTTGAATAAGACGGCCCTGGAGTTTCATCATCCCATGGTGCCCGACTAACAGTGGCTACATTAATATCCAGCTCTTGGGTCTCAGCTTCATCTGGAGATATTGTTATGACTGAAGAATCGGAATGGCTACCTTCTTCATAGGAAGGAGCAGGACAATCATAATTAGCATGTTGATCAAAGGCTGCCATGTTAAAAGGAGATCGAGCAAAACTGATAAATTCATGTATAAAATGCTCAGTTCGATTAAGTAAAAATGGCCTTAAATCAGACACAAATGCCTGACTCTCCAAGTCATACCGAGTAACATTACTCATGATGATGTGTTGCACTATATTCACTAAAGATCCGTGCGCTCCAAACAGAACTGTAAGTTCACGTTTCAACCAGGGGACTAATCTGTGAAGACAAGCTGGATTTCTACGGAAGAATTCAGCTGAAATATCGCGGTAGCGACCACCATCTTCGATATTTCTAACACGAGCACCAGCTCGATAAAGAGTTCGCCTAAAATTAATAATATCCTGTTCTTGAATTTTCCGCAAAGATCTTTCATCTGTAGTAGTTGGTCTCCTTGGAATCTGTCTCATTAATTGAGAAATTTCACCATCTCTGGGTCTTGTTGAAATGCTTAACCCTTCAAATAGTACCCCACTATCTGGTGGAGTTGTTGTTCTTCTATTCATGGTACTACTGGGTGAATAAACAGAAGTATTTCGCTCTCTTGTCATAGTTGTACGATAGCGGAATCGTCGTTGGTCAGAGGTGGCAAAAGAACCATTATATGAAGGCCTTAGGACATACTCCTTGAAGTCATTTTCTGCCCTCACAGAATGCAAAATAGAATCAAAGGGCTGTTTACATAGTGGACATTCAGCTTTGTTTTTAGACCACTCCTGTACACAGCGAAAACAGAACTTATGTAAACAGCGATCTAAGTAAGACACATTATCAAATCTATCCAAGCAAATAGGACACTTAGAATCAGGAGATGCATCAGCTGGTACTGTCTGTTGCAATTTGCTAGTGCCAGCTTTAGGTGAAAAGTTGTCCATTTTAAATTCCTTAGCTGCTGATGCCATTACCTGTAAAAGGGAAAAATTAACATCAGTAACCTGGTAAAAGAGAATGACTAAACTTGAAAAAAGTTTATGACTATGAAACGTACTTTGGTGAAAATAGTTCAGTATTTCATTATCTTTGTAACATAAAGCGGTTGTGTCACCTAGTAACAGTACGTAAGCACAAACTCAAAAGACCAATTTTCTGGGTTTGAATCCCAGTTCCATACTAGGAGTGTGACTGTGCACAAGTTACTACCTCTATGCTTTAATTTCATTTGTAGGTCACCACTTCACAGGGTTTGTGAAGGTGTAAAAATCCCTTTAAAAGGGTGCCTCGTACACAGTAACTCTCAAATATTATGTGGCATTCTATTATTCTTTAAAAAATAATTTAATAGAGAAATATTTGATACAAAAAGTATACAAGAAAATATTCCAAGTATCCATACTCAGATTTAACACATATTCTCATGGTTATTCCAGATCTCTAAAAAGCAAAAATATATAAATAAATAAAAGCCCTGGCTGATATGGCTCAGTGGATTGGGTGCCAGCCTTCCCAGGTAGGACACATGCCTGGGTTGCGAGCCAGGGTTTCTCTCCCTTTCCTTTTCCCTCCCTTCCCCTCTGTCTAAAAATAAATTAAAAAAACAAAAACCCCTAAAACATCACAGTCTTCAGCTGGTGTTATTTCTATGTATGGTTTTATATCTTTCATATATATATATATATATATATATGCCCCGAACAGTATAGACTACTGACTTATTCTATTTGTGGTTAGAGTGTATATGCACCTTTAAAACAGCTTTAGTAATAACTTTGTATGTTAACCGGTAATTAGACTTATCATGGTGATCACCATAGGAGGTATGTAAATATCAAACCACTATAGTGTATACCTGAAACTAATATTGTATGTCAACTATACTTGAATTAAAAAAAGCATTCACGAGACAATTTGCATACCTGAAAGTTTACCTGTTTAAACCAATTCTGTGGTTTTTAGTGAAAGATTCTTTAACACACAAAAAGGACTTTGAGCAAAAATTAAATGAAATACTAAACGTAAAAGCACTCAAGGGCAGTGCATGGCCCATAGCAAATGTTCACTAAATGTTAGTTGTTATTACTATTACTACACTGTTGTTACTGCACTATTATAGTCGATTCATCACAGATTCCTTTCACCCCCCCTTAAGAAGCCTTTCTTAGCCTTTTTATTTAATCCAAAGTCAGCCATGAAGCATCTTGAATTATGCTTTTGGTTCCTTTCCTTTATTATCTTTTCCCATAAGGATCACTACAACCTTAAAGATTAGTTTTGTTTTCTTTAAGTTTATCAGCTTGTATAACTTACAAAATGAATTTGCCAGAGCTGAACTCTAGTTTACTTGACATTTTAGTCTTGTTATCTCATAAAATCGCTCTTTAGCTGCATTTTACAGTAATCATTTTGTATATATTAAATATTAGTTTGTTCCTTTATTTTTTCCTGGTCCTATTATTCATCTTTCTCTATATCCTCTATCACAGGAAGTCCCATCGCTAGTCAATTGCTATCAAGTTAGTCAACCCGTAGTTTTCTAAATAGGCTCATTGGCCATACCAAGCTCTAACAACATAAACAAAAAACAACAAAAATCTGAGATTGTGAAATAAATATTTTACCATAGATTTCAAATTAAACTTGCTCATTAGGGCACCTTAACTTTCTCAGAGCCATAACTTAATAGGGACTCAATGCTACACAAGTATTTTCAAGGGGTCCAGATATTTCTAGTCTCCTATTTTTTACAGTTGAAATGCAAAAATCACCACTGTCTTTAAAGAGAACAGAATTATAAATACAGAACACCAACTGCTTTTCTGTTAACATATTTAAACTCTGAAACCTCAATATTGCATAAATTTCTCAGCATTTCCTCCTACTTCTAACATTTTTTTAATTTTCCTACTTAGAGAAAAAAACAAACAAACCTTTAGAATAAGAATGTTTGGGGTAAGAGTGAAGAGTGGAAATGGAACTGGAGAGGTTAGCAGAAGGCCTGGATTGAAGATCAAGTGTAACCTGAAACTAACTCTGTAAACTAGAAAAATCCACATTAACTCTGGACTTAAGTTTGCCTCTCTATATACTAAAGGGATTATAAAACTTTTAAACTGGTGAATATCAAGTTAATACATTTTATCATAATTTATTTCTTTGGAATACAGAATTTTAGTGTTTACTAACCATTTCCAGTTCACATTAAAAATTATAACCCAGAAAGAATTTATTAAAGAAAATTATTAGGCAGTAAATTTGAAGTTCAAGTAAAACAAAAGTTCAACTAGGTTGGATTTTTAAAAAAATGATATCTTAGTCCTCCATAGTTTTATAAGTCTGTTAACCACTTTGACTGTATACAAGTCCAAAGAATGTCCAGTAACGTCATCCACAGCAAGTAAAGAACAAATTAATTAGAGTTCTGTTTTGTATTTCTACACAAGAATATCTTTAGCCACAAAGAATGGCATTCATACAAAAACATTAACCAATAGCAATGAATGTAAATCTTCAACTAAGGAATTTACTTCTTCGAGACTGTCACTCAACAATACTAAAATTAAATAATTTCTAAGACACAAATGAAGTAGAATTACCACATGACCCAGCAATCCCACACTTATCTATTCAATAGAAATAAAAACACATGTCCACACAAAAACTTGTAAGTGAATATTCATAGCATCATTTATCATAAAAGCTCCATCAACTGGGGAAAATAAAGTCCATCAACTGGGAAAATAAAGTGTGGTATATCCATATAATGCAATACTTGGTAATTAAAAGGAATGACGTACTGATACATGCTACAACATGGATGAATCTTTTCATTATCAACTGGGGAAAATAAAGTGTGGTATATTATGTTAAACAGAAAAAAAAAAATCAGTCACAAAAGACCACATGTTGTATGATGCCATTTATAAGAAATGTCCAGGATAGGCAAACTATAGATGAAAAGTACAGGACTGGGCAAAAGTAGATTTACAGTTGTTCATATGGAAAATAATACAATAATTAATAATATATGGAAAACAATACAATAATAGTACAAGAATAAACTGTTTCATGTACTCACAACTGTAAACCTACTTTTGCCTACTCCTGTAGACTGGTGGTGCTGGGGTTGGGAGATGGATTATAAGGTTTCTTTCTGGGATGATGAATATGTTCAATTTGATCATAGCTGCTCTTTAAATATACTAAAAACTATCAGACTATATATTTAACAGATGAACTACATGGATGAAATATAAATTTATCTCAACAAAGCTCTTTAAAGCATAAAACAGGGATGGCTAGAGACATATTAAGATTCTGTAGAACAGGTTTTGGTTTAGGTAGCCAAAGTGAACATGAGGGTAAATTTAGTGCTTCAGGCTCTAGAAGCCCTACCCTACGCTCTTTAGGAATTAGGACTTTAAATTCATTTCTCCATGGGAAGAAGATTAATCCATTCTTCTGATCCCATTCCCTTAACTACCTCCAAAATTCTAAATAAGTTTACTATCCTTAGGATAAACTGATTAAGCCAAACCTTCCCTACCAAAAATCTTCATATCTGTAGGCTTTAACAAGAACAAGAACTGGTCATGCCACATTTTGGGAGTATTTTAGAAAATCAAAAAGCATAAGTATCTGGGGAAAATGAACTGGGGGATGGTAAAGAATCAGGAGGCTGGAATCTAAATTAGACCACAGACTGACATTTAAAAAACTGCACAGTGATATAAAGTTGCAACGCTGTGAAGAACTGAACATTTTATAAACCAGATTTCCTATAAAAGTCATCTGTTATAGCATTTCTTAAATTATCACGGAATATAAAATTGAATCACCAGTTGATTACACTTGGAGGGGTGATGTTAATTCTAACGCTAAGCCAAGGATGAGAATCAAAACCACTTAACAGCTGTGTGATCTACAGGAAGTTATTTAATTTCTTAAAACCTTAAGTAACAGTACCTGCCTGAAAAGGGACATAGTCCACGAAAACACTTCGAATAGTGGTTGGTGTGCATTAAGAACTAAATACTGTATCCCTATGTCATGTGAAAATAAAGTTACTTCTGGTCATTTTCATCACCCATAACTCATAAAAGCCCAGAGAGATGACAGTCTGTAACAACTAATCTTCATACCTAACATAATTATTATACCTAGGCAAAGTAGCTAAAAAGGATTTGCAAGTGAATAAGCCAGAAATACACCCCAAGTATTTAAATTTTAAAATAAGCTGGGTTCTTCTACCTCTTGTGACCTCAAAGAAATCACTATCTCTGAACTGCAATTTAATCAATTCCAAAAGATCATATGGGAGTTATAGGATATCTTGACCAGATCCTATAAAATTTAATCCCATTCTAGCAATAAAAAGAATTGCTTGGGCCCTGGCTGGTGTGGCTCAGTGGACTGAGTGCCAGCCTGCGAGGCAAAGGGTCGCCAATTTGATTCCCCGTCAGGACACATGCCTGGGTTGCAGGACGGGTCCCCAGCTGGGGGCGTGTGAGGGGCAACCTATCCGATGCATACCTCGCACACCGATGTTTCCCTCCCGCTTTTTCCCTCCCTTCCCCTCTCTCTAAAAATAAACAAATAAAAATTTTTTTAAAAACTTTAAAAAAGAATTGTTTGGGAATTATGCCCCTCTAAAGTCATGCATTCCAGACAAGCATGTTTGTTTCTGCTGACTGTACAGCTTTGCATATCACTGACTAAAAACAAACAAAAACCCCCAACCTTCACCCATACTAACTAAAATCTTAGGTAGCTCTTTCTTAATTTGTTTTAATATTTAAAATTACCTGCCAAAAATTCTATTCACTCTTCCCCTTAAATCTTAAATCACTATTTGCCTCATCTCAGTACTGCCCCCTTCCAGTGTAGGACCCTGAAGCTCATGAGGAAAGCTACGCCGACTGGACGAATGAAGAATTCACGGGCAAGCGAGCCGAGCCCACAGTATACAACATTGCACAGACAACTCAGTCACAGTCACAAGGACAGTCGCTTTCTTCGGTTGAGAACTGCCACCGGTCAGGATTTAAGATAAACGCCACGTGCATTACACAACCACGATGAACTAAAATATTGTTATTCCCGGTTCAGAAAACATCTAAGCTTAAGACAGGCTCAGAGAAGTTGGAGAACCCACCCAAGGTCACACCTCTGAGAGCAGAGATGCCACAGGTCAAACTGGAACGTTTTGCGTTGGGTCGCCCCCGCCCCAGTGGCCAAGGTCTTTCCAGGATGTGGCTAGGCTCGCGCCCCCTGGGAGCGCTCCCCGGAAGCGCAGCCCTCCCCCGCCCAGCGCACGACTCCACAGGTGCACTGCAGATTCTGCCTGCCTGCCCTGGCCCGCGGGGCCCGGGCGACCTGCTCCCTCATCTCCGGGCCTCGCTTCAGAGGGGAGCTCCAGCTCCGGCAGCCCCTTCAGCCCCCGCGCCCATTGTTTCGGCCCTCACTCACCTTGGAGAATGTCAGCGCATGCCTGGCTGATGCGCTCGGGGCAAGCTCCCGGTGGGTTAGGAAGCTAGGACGATGACGGCAGGATCCGCGAAGGCGCACCCGGCGACTTCTCCGCGGGCCCTCGGGCGCCAGGGCATGCGGGGGCGCTTCACCCTCCTCGCGAGACAGCGGAGACCCCGACGGCTGTTGCGACCCCTGTGACGTAAAGCGTTCATTACCATGGTAGCTTGGGGGCGGCGGTTTGAACAAAACCCACCCTGCGGCCCGGTGCATCAAAACAAAACACCCGCGGCAGAGCGCATGCGCATTAGGAGGGCACGGGCGGTGAGGGCGGGGCCTAGAGCGCCAGGCGCTCCCCGCCCCCCCCCCCCCAGCTCCAGGAGGGCGAGCAACGAGAGGAAGAAATTGCTATTACCACCGTCTTTATTCCTGTTACTACTACTCTCTGGTCGTTACAGAGGCAGTAATTTAATGGTCACGCCGAACTTACCCGGAAAACACGATGACCAGCTCTATTTCATTTAAACCTCACCCAACTCCGAGAAGTTACTAAAATGATTTCTAGTGTATAAAGGAACTGAGCCACCTCTTACGAAGTAACACCGCGATTCGAACAGAACCCCGAGCCAGAGCCCAACCCGTAGAGAGACTGACTCCAGTCCCCGGATAAACAGAGATTACCTTAAAGGACATAGCCTTGGAATCTTCTTCGCAAAACAGGGCGTTTTTCTCTCCAGACTGCTCTCCCCCTTCTCCACTCCCTGAAATTAGGATTAAAACCCCATTTTTAGATGATATCTGAGCTGTACAAAGAAAGAGCGTATGCGCCTAACGCGGCCCACTGCCTCGTTCTCCCCCTCCGGCCTCAGACGGGAGGCCGGACGTTCGAGAGCTGAACCTGGGACACCGGCCCGCGCGCCAAACCGCCGCCCTTAAGGCTAGTATTTGATTCGCGCTGGCGTTCTAAGTACATAATAAACGCTCATCAAACGCATGCTGACTGGCAGACATGCCGGGGAACTGGTGCCACGTTACTTCTTCTCAGAAGTTATCATTTACATCCACAAGCCACTGCGTTATAAAAGCCTTGTTTCTTAAAAAGAGGCTGAATTAACAGGATTTCCCACAACGAGTCGTCGCCGTTACATAAAAGTGGGTAGGATTCTTGTTTACCTCAAGGATGAATATAGGCAAGACTATCAATGATACGGGAACAGAAGCGAGAGAAAACGTTAACTCTTCCAGCGTCAGACAC
The DNA here is from genome assembly GCA_004026545.1 of Mormoops blainvillei. NCBI lineage: Eukaryota > Metazoa > Chordata > Mammalia > Chiroptera > Mormoopidae > Mormoops > Mormoops blainvillei. The sequence continues at coordinate 130,860 of PVJD01000802.1, read as the reverse complement.
CGATGTAATATATAAAACACACATTAGTTTTCCAAATAAACTTTTAAATGCACAGGACGGTACATTACCTTGCATTAACACTGCACTGCAACTGAAAGAACCGGTTGACGAGGTACGCCTATCTCGCTAACCGTCAAAAAAAAACAAAGGCATTTTCAAGCATTTTCCCGTTTGTCTAACTCCCTCCGGGAAAGGCGCGCTAGGCCCGGGATCTCGTAAGCCCGCTCCCAGCTCCGGGCGGAAGAGGCCGGCGGGCGGAAGGGAAACGCTCCCGGAGGAAAGTGGGCGGGCTTTCGTGCCCAGATGGAAGATGGCCGCCGCCACCCGGCAGCCGCCGCCCCGGAGGTTGCTCTAGGGCCTGCAGCTCCTGCCCGTTCCCGTGGACCGCCGTCGCCTCCTTACCATGAAGCCAGTGAGTCGCCGCACTCTGGATTGGATTTACTCAGTGGTAGGTCCCAGGTCGGGCGAGGATCCACGCTGTCGACTCCCTAGGCCCACGGCCTAAAACCCGGTGCTTCTTCAGCATCCAGAGACGCTCAAACCCATTCCTGAATGTATTTCACTACCTCACGTCAACTCCGCCTCTTCCTGGAGGACACGCTCTTCCGCTTCTTACAGCAAGGATAGCTGAGAGGGTTGCTGAGTAGACACGCCTCCAAAGTTCCATTTATTCGTTTGTCACCTTAGCAGAGTACCTGGCAACCAATGGGAGTGGGGAACAGGGACTAATCTTACTACACTGAATTATTCCCCCTATTCCCTTTTTGTTTTTTCAGTTGCTCCTCGCGATAGTATTACTATCCTGGGGGTATGTCATCTACGCATCAACTGTAGCGGCTGGACGGCAGCTAAGGAAGAAATACCCAGGCAAAATCTTCGGGAATGAATGAAAATTTGTAATTCCTCTAGATTTTATTCTATGCAAATACTTCTTTCCTCATGCTTTACATCTAAGCTTAAAGTAAAATACATAATACAAAGTTTTCAAATGTATTTTTGCATAGTCCTTCATTTTTTAAATTCATTTTTTGAGAGAGAGAGAGGAAGGGACAGAGACAGAGAAACATCGATTTGTTGTTCCACTTATTTATGCGCTCATAGGTTGCTTCTTGTATGTTCCCTGACTGGAGATCAAAACCTGCAACCTTGGCATATTGGGAGGACACTACAACCAACTGAACTACCAGGCCAGGGCCTTCATACCATCCTTTATAATGAACCACTAATTTGCTAACTTTTCAAATACTTTTAAATTCTTATACAACAAAGCAACCTAGATCTGACAGCTTTTGAGTATCAGATCATAGATGGAAAGACATGCTTTTAAATTTAGAGTTTCTAAAATATGTCTTTTAAAATGCCTCAAAAGCTGCCTTTAAAACAAAAGTGTGTGGAATTTCTATTCTTGTATTTGTTTATTGCAACATTTTATTCTGTTGCATACCTACACATTAGACTAGGTTAAGTACTGTGTAAGAAAAAAAAAGCTATTGTGACTATTTTTCTACACCCTGTTTTCCGAGTAAAGAATGGCCAGAAAAGGGTTATTGCTCATATCATTTTTTTTAGCATGTCCAGTTTTTACTTATCCTTAAATAATTCAGTCTTAAATTGTACAGTGTTTGGGAAGAAACAGAGAGCACATACCCAAGGGTACACTTTATTCAAGTTACTTTTCCAGCAAATATATTCAGTAAATATGGTAATGTAGCAACAAAACTTGGGCTCATATGCCTCTGAAATTTTAAATTAATCTTCAATGATGTTGATCAGGAAATTCTTTCATAGGTGGAATTACTTCTCCAGTCTCCAGAATTGTATCACCCTAGGAAAACAAACATGCATGCATTAGTAGAAAAATCTTTTCTGCACAGGTATATCCACTTGGTCAGACGTCACACCAAAAATCTAGTTCAGCTTTGGCATTCATACTGTAAAAGAGATTTAGACAAACCAGAGGCTGTCTAAAGATAAGAAACCAGTATTCAAAATTTTAAGGTTTAGGTGAAAGAATAGAGGAAGTTTCACTCAAACAAAATGACCAGAAAGGGCATGAAAGTGGCCTTCACAGAATGATAAAGAGATAACATTTGTTTGCATGGCCTGGCCCCAAGAAATAGGAGAAGCCCTAGAAAAGTTACAGGGAAATACCTTCAGGAGGTAATGTATGCCCAGCAATTAAATATAGGCAATCACCAGTTTACTGTTTAGCTCAGATAGTTCAGAGAGAATGCAAACTTTGCCTGGGTAGCTGGTTCAGGTGTCCTTTCAAATCTAGATAAAGTGTGTGGTAGAAAAGGCATGGGCTTTGGAGCCCAGAACCAAGTGGTGAGAATCCTGGAAACTCCATGAACAAGCTGTATAATTTTAGGCAAATTACTTGCTTGGCTTTAGTTTTGGCTTTGTGTTCAAGATAGATTCTGTCAACCTGACAGTTCATGAATGACTGGATAGACTAGACTTATCTCCCATCCCCACTCCTGCCATTTCCTGACATGTTATCTGATGAAGAAATAAACTTTTTATGTTTAAATCATTACACATTTGGGGGATAATTTGTCATCACAGCTAACATTACCCTAACACAGAAATTAGTACTCTGAAGTGGTACTGCTAATGCTGCTGTAATAAAAATTGAACCACATGGCGCTGGTTTAGCAGTCTAGAGGCAAGGACACTGGCATTGGAAGGTAAAAGATGGAAATAAAAAGCAGTAATAACTTGGAAGCAGACTGTCTAATGAACTTCAGATTGCAGAAGAGGTAACTAGAAAAAAAGCTATAGTATGTGTTTTGACTACTAGCTGCCTTGGGAAAGTACTTTAGGAAATAAGAACTCAGGCAAGAGTTCTTGATTTGAAAGGAGAAATAAAAATGGAGGGAATAAAAAAAATTCAGGACCTTTCAGGATTAGAAAATCAGATTGCTTCTGAATCTCTAAATAGTAAGGGTTAATGCTGAAGACATTCTGAGAAACAGAAGCCCAACAAATTAGCTCAGTAAACAGAGGAACTCAGCCCTATGGCAAAGATCAGATTGAAGTGAAGGTAGCCTTTGAACCAGAGTCTGTTTCAGGTAGTCTCCACACAGCTGCCACTGACTTGAAAGAGGCAGTTGCATGAGGACAAAGTAGAGAACTTGGTAACTGCACAGAAAGTACAGATGGATGTGGGCCTACCCAGAAGTAAATAGTCTCCTACCAAGTACTTTTTTTTTTTATGCCTACTAAATGTTGTAGGAACTAGACGGTTAAAGAAACCAATCATATAGACAACAAAAGTCTCTGAACGTTTGAGCTTAAAACAACCTCTGGCACTTAACCTTCTGTGAGTAGGAGGCAGATTAGAAAGACTGTAAGACCCTAACAAGGGCGTGCTTCCCAGTACCCACTTTAGATGTGCTCTAGGTTGATAATGTTAAAGAAAGAATCCCCTGGACAGAGCCAGGGGCCAGGAACAGCAATGAAAAAAGGTGTTTTCCAAAAAACAAAATCAGTTTCCATTCAAGTAACTTCCTATACACAAGGGTTAGGAGTCTCTATAATATTTGACCACAATGTCAGAATTGCCAAGAACCAGTGACTGCTCTGCAGTCTGAAACGCCACCACTCTGAAACACCACCCCTGCACAATGGGTGTGGTGGTGGTAGGGAAACAACAGATACAGTTAACTTGTCTTCTTAGTTCATCAATCCTCAAATCTCCATGAGAAGTCATCTCTAAACCTGGCAGATACTACTATGCATCATCTGGAGATCTTGGATTTGGGGCTGGTTGCAGTGATGGAATAGAACTTTAGGATTTTCCCTAGGGAAGGAACTGTTATATGTGTGGGAAGAAGGAAACAAAGAGCTATTTAGGCTAGAAGGATGGACTATGGCAGAGATTCCTGTCATGGGAGGCTGAGAAATATAAAAAAGCACATAGCTATTTGGGACAATGAGAATGAGTTCTGGCGAACACAATTTAAGAGAAGTGATGTAAGCTACTTCCAAGTTTAGGCCTTAAAATCAACCTGAGATGTCCAGCCCTCTCTTCCCCTTATATGACTTTGGAAGCCTCATTCTAGATGGCCTAACTACAAGACTGAGGAAGTTCACCTGCTCCACACTGTCTGTGATATCAGTAAGAAATTGACCTTTGTTTTATTAAGCTACACAGATTTGGGAGTATGTTTCTTACTGCTTATTCTATTCTGTACAAATGAGCATTCTTCAGGTCCTCAAATGGAAAGCTTCCCAAAGGGGTCAATGGCACAAAAACATAAAGAACCACAGTGGCAAAAAATACAAAAGTAGGAGAAATGCTATGGAAATAAGTAACAAATATGTATATGGAAGAGTAAATAAATTGCCCAACTGGTGAAACCAGTAACATAACTGCCTATTTTGAGACTTCCTAGGTGTTGACACACATCAATTATACACAATTAAATATAGAAGAAATCCCCTACTATTTTCTAAAGCAGAGTTCCAGCTTGAAGGTTAGTCAATTTGGGGGGTTTTCCCTAAAATTCCCTTCTGTTGCTGTACATAATGGATTATTGTGACTGTGTTATTTAACTGAAGCTAAAATTGACACTGAGTTTTATTTTGAAAAAATTATAGAACTTGAGATTGATGGTAGTTCATTATCTGTGATAGGAAATAGGAAAAAAACCCAACATATTTCTATGTTAAACAATAACTTCACAAACAACCAGTAAAAATATCAACTGACTAATGTGTAATCTTTTAATGCTGAAAAGACTCATTTTAAATTAGGATAATAGCTTATATATTCATATGATAAAATTTAAGCACACATGAACAGATTTTAAATCACAGATGGGAGACATTAAGGTCAAACTGCCCTAAGAAATGATAGCTTGGAAATAGTAAGAGGAATTCGGTTCCTATTACTATTCAATACATTACTATGCTCAGGTATCTGCTCAGGCTAAGTTCTTAACTGTACATAAAAACAGGATACCTACCTTCAATTCACTTTAGGACTTCCTATTTTTACAGAGAAAATGACTGAGCTCCTGGGCACAGCGTAGAGTGAGCACTCAGGGAATGTTTTCTGAATGAGTAAGTTAACTAATCTTTGTGTCCTTCAGCACCTACCCAGTTTGTGGTGGATCCCCATGTTTGTGTTCAGTAGCATCCAATACGATGTTGGGAGACATAGCACCTTGTATGGAGTCAGTGATAAAAAAATATATGGGCTGCATTTTAGTCTTTTCTGGGAAATGTCATCCTAAGCATAGCTTTATCTGGAACCCTGAGCCCACAGGGAAAGAAATCACTAATCAGGCAGGCTATTCAGAAACAGATGTAAACTTAAAAGTAATTTTGTAAGTGCAATGATTTGGGGAAAGCAGCATACAAGTCATACAAGTCTTATAGACAGGCTGAAAAGAAATGTGTCCACCTCCCATTTTCAACTGTAACTGCTACCTCCTACTATTTCTTCTTCTTCCTTTTTTTGAACAAGAATATACAAAACAGGCACTTGAACTGACAGTGAGAAGAAAGGAACATTTTAGTTTAACAATCACTTGGAGAGGGAAAGGAGAAAGAAAAATATGAAAAAAAGAAAAATCAGAGATGTTTTAAGACTTACTGGGAATATTCGGGGCTTCCTGTCAACAATGCCATATGGTTTTGTCTGCAATAAAAGTAATGCTCTGTTAATTATAGTTTTAGAGTTTCTTTTTAAAAAAGTAGATCATATCCCAAATGTTTAGTCCCAAATTTTCACCAAACTCCAGACTCTACAACCAACTATTTACTCAAGATCTCTACTTGGCTGTCTAACAGGTATCTCAAAGCTACCCACTAGCCCTATCTCGATACATGACCCTTTACTTCTCTCAATTAAGTAGGCCAAAAACTTTGACTCCTCAGCAGATCCTGTTGGTTCTACCTTGACATTATATCCCAAATCTGTTTCTCACCACCTTTGTTACACCATCCTTGCCCAAGCCTCTATCATTTTTCACCCACATGTCCTTCTACAGTCTAATCTCCACACTGCAGGCAGACCAGAGTGATTCTTTTAAGACGTATGACTCCTCTGCTCAAAGTTTCTTAATTCTTAGAGAAAAAGTCCAAGTTCTGGCTATGATCTCTAAGACCCTGTACAGTCTGGCCCCTTGGCTACCTCTCTGAGCCCCTGCCCCTCTCACTCTCGTACTATAGTCATGGTGGCTCCTTTGCTATTAGTCCAGTCACTTGGGCCTGCTTGAGCCTTAGAGCCCTTACACTTAATGATTCCTCTACCTGAAATTCTCTTCTAGTTATCTGCTTCGTTCATACCTTCATGTCATTTATGTTTCTCTTCATATAGGACTTCCTCAGAGAGGCCTAATTAAAATAGCAAACCTTGTCATTCTCTAGTCTTTTACCCTGCTTAGTTTTTCTTCTACAGACTTATCACCTCCATTACATACCCCTTTATCTATTTATTGCCAGTCTTCAAGACTAAACACTTCATGAGGGCAGGGACTCAATCTGATTTGTTCACGGCTAAATCCCTGTGTTTAGAACAGTGCCTTGCAACACAGGAAGAATTAAATAAATAGCTGTAAAATAAATGTACTTATTAAGCATATATATCTGCATGAAATACCAAACCAAAAAAATTTAGAACACTTGCATGATGTAAAACTCAGAGAAATTGAAGCCAAAAGCAGGAGAGAAACTTAGAATACAATGTGAGGACATTAAAGTGTCTTTTTTTTTTTAAATACAAATGTTTTATCTTTTTTTTTAAAAAGATTTTATTTATTTATTTTTAGAGAGAGGGAAAGGGAGCGAGAAAAACATCGATGTGCAAGAGAAACATTGATAGGTTGCCTCTCGCATGACCCCAACCCAGGTCCTGGCCCACAACCAAGGCATGTGACCTGACTGGGAATTGAACCTTTTGGTTTGTGGGAGGACACTAAATCCACTGAGCCACACCAGTAAGGGCTAAAGTGTCTTTAAAAACATTTTAATAATATAGCCTTGGCCAGGTGGCTCAGTTGGTTGGCGCTTCATCCCACACAGCAAAGAGCTGTGGGTTCGATTCCAGGTCAGGGCGCATACCTAGGTTTAGGGTTCAATCCCTGCCTGGGGCTCATATAGGAAGCAACAGATTTGTGTTTCTTCCTCTCTGTCTCTCTCTCTCTGTCTCTCTCTCTCTCTCTCTGTCTCTCTCTCTCCCCCCCCCCTTCATCTCTCTCTAAAATCAATAAACATATCCTTGGGTGAGGATTAAAATAAATAAATAAAAGCATTATACATGATACAATGTGAAAACATTAAAATGTCTTTAAGAACTCAGGCCAGAGGCAATAAGACATTGAAATGTCATCAGAGAAGGTAAAATTCAAGTAAGCAGTAAAGGTATTAGGTGAAGCAAACTGGCTGCAAGGGCTATTATGGATGCAGTCCTACCCAAATCAAGAGAAAATGAGGTAAGAGACAGCCCTACTGACATTTTAAAAAAAGTTTTTATTTATTTTCCTTTTTAGAGATAGGGGAAGGGAGGGAGAAAGAGAGGGAGAGAAACATCAATGCATGAGAGATATATGGTTATATCTCGCATGCCCCCAACTGGGGACCTGGCCTGCAATCTAGGCAGATGCCCTGACTGGGAATCGAACACCTTTTGGTTCGCAGGCCAGCACTCAAACCCCTGAGCCAAACTAGCCAGGGCTCTACTGACATCTTTGACTCGGAAAAAATCACCTGGAAGAATAAATCCCTCACATAAGCAATTATATTATCTTGAATTATGGACCCAGAAACTGCAGCTTATTAAATTTGCTTCTAGAAAAGTTTAATTAAATATATATGACAAAATAAATCAAATCCAGAGTATGCAGATGAATGTCATATATAATAAGTTCGAAAAATAATGGGACAATCCATATATTCTGCTATTTGTAATGCGTAAGGTAATCTGGTTTTAAAATACTAGTTTTATGATTCTAGTTAAAATGTATAATTGATTGATTTAGACTTGTGATTTTAAGTTTAAAAAGAGTTTGCTTCCTAAAGAAATTAAGGAAGACACAAATAAATGGAAGCATATACCATATTCATGGATTGGAAGAATTAACATCATCAAAATGTCCATACTACCCAAAGCAATTTATAGATTCAAGGCCATCCCTATTACAATACCAATGACATATTTCACAGATCTAGAACAAACATATCAAAAATTTATATGGAATCATAAATGACCCCGAACAGCTGCAACAATTTTGAGAAAGAAGAATAAAGTAGGAGGGATCACAATACTGGACATCAAACTGTATTACAAGGTCACTGTAATCAAAACAGTCTGGTACTGGCATAAGAACAGACACATAGATCAATGGAACAGAATAGAGAGCCCAGAAATAAACCATGTGTCTATGGTCAATTACTATTTGACAAAGGGGGCAGGAGCATCAAATGGAGTAAAAATAGCCTCTTCAACAAATGGTCTTGGGAGATCTGGACAGCTTCATACAAAAAAATGAAATTCAACCACCACCTTACACCACACACAAAAATCAACTCAGGATGGATAAAAGACTTAAATATAAGTCATGACACCATGAGAGCCCTAGAGGAGAACATAGGCAGGAAAATCTTGTATATTCCATGCAGCAATATTTTCACCGATATGTCCCCTAGAGCAAGGGACATAAATGAAAGAATAAACAAATGGGACTTCATCAAAATAAGAAGCTTCTGCATGGCTAAATAACACATCAGCAAAATGAAAAGGGAACCAACCGCATGGGAAAATATATTTGCCAATGATACCTTGGACAACGGTTTCATCTCCAAAATATACAAAGAACTCACACGACTCTACTCCAGGAAGACAAACACCCCAATTAAAAAATGGGTAAAGGACCTGAACAGACACTTCTCCAAGGAGGACATACACAGTGCCCAGAGACACATGAAAGGGTGCTCAGCATCACTAGCCATCAGAGAGATGCAAATCAAAACCACAATGAGATTCCACTTCATGCCAGCCAAAATGGCCATCATAAACAAATCAACAAACAAGTGCTGGCGAGGACGTGGAGAAAAGGGAACCCTAGAACACTGTTGGTGGGAATGCAGACTGGTGCAGCCACTGTGGAAAACAGTCTGGAATTTCCTCAAAAAACTAAAAATGGAACTGCCTTTTGACTCATCCATTCCACTGCTGGGATTGTACGCTAAGAATCCTGAAACACCAATTCAAAAGAACCTATGTACCCCAATGCTCATAGCAGCACAATGTATAACAGCCAAGAATTGGAAGCAACTTAAGTGCCCAACAGTAAATGAGTGGATCAAAAAACTATGGAACATTTACACAATGGAATACTACACAGCAGAAAGAAAGAAAGAGCTACGACCCTTCGGGACAGCATGGATGGAACTGGAAAGCATCATCCTAAGTGAAATAAACCAGGTGGTGAAACACAGATACCATATGATCTCACCTATAAATGGAAACTAATCAACCAAATAAACAAGCAAGCAAAATATAACCAGCAACATTGAAATTCAAAACAAACTGACAGTAACCAGAGGGGAGGAGGGGGTGGATAACAGGGGAAAAGGAGGGGAAGAGTCATCAAGGAACATGCATAAAGGACCCATCAACAAAGCCAGATGGGGGAGGTGCCAAATTGGAGCACTTTTTTGCCCAAATTTTTGAGGGTGGGAGGTGGGGAGGGGTGGGACTAGGAAAAGTGGTGGAGGGAAAATGTTGACAAAAGAAAAAAAAGACGGGGGAGCTAAGAATACTATAGGTAACTGAGAAGCCAAAGAACTGATATGTACAACCCATAAAAAGGAACTAAGAGGTGTGGGGATGATGGGGATGGGGTGCAGGACAGAGGGAATAAAGGGGAGAAAAAAAAATGGGACAACTGTAATAGCATAATCAATAAAATATACAAAAAAAAATTTGCTTCTTAGTGTCATTAATTTGCCCTATACTTAAAAATAAAATATATGTAAAATTTATAAATGCAGTGTAAAATCTTTAAGAGAACTTGATTATGTTTGCAAGTGGAATTGTTTTAGGACAGTTCAACTGTAATTAATCCAAAAATATTAAGAACAAAGAAAGGAGGCTATATTTTACTGGCTTTTAAGTAGTTTAACAGAATTTTAAAAATAAATTTAAAGAATTAGAAAAATGTTTTTTAAATTTGAAACTAACAAACTGAGTATTAAGTTATATTCCACATAACCGTGTACAGTTCTTTTTGCACATAAGAACTACTCTTGGGTGTTAAAAAAAACACTGACAGAAAGTACTGTAGTTCACCATGTATAAGGGGCACTTTTTTGCCCAAATTTTTGAGGGAAAAATGAGGATGCACATTATACATGGGTAGTATTAATTCCATATCTACATAAATGTTTTAAATTCTTTTATTTATGCTTATCCATTAAAAGTATAACTCTAGAAAGCAATAACAATATCCATATGCTAAATAATACCCTGAAATATGATAATCAATTTTGTTTCTAAATACAAATAAATTAAAAATTGAATTAAAAAATTAAAACAAAAGAATTTTTTCCTGAAAGTTTGGGCCAAAAATGTGGGTGAACACAATACACAGGAGTGCATTATACAAAGCAAAATATGGTAATATTTTGTCTTTTCTAGGGTCTTGCATTTTAAGACAGTGAAAAAACACAGGCCTGTAATGATATGAAGTGGTCTGTAGACTTGCAGGTGAACATAAATATAAAACTTTGTTTAAGATCATCAATAGAAATATAAACTATACTCTGACCGTTAGAGATATAAATTGTAGGCTCCTTTAGTGGTTGCATTAAGATTTTTCTGGCCCCGGCTGGCAGAGCTCAGTGGATTGAGTGTTGGCCTGCGAAGCAGGGGGTCACCAGTTTGATCCCCCAATTTGGGTACATGCCTGGGTTACGGGTCGGAGGCAAAACACACATTGATGTTTTTTTCCCACTCTTTCTCTCTCCCTTCCCCTCTGTCTAAAAATAAAAGATAAATAAAGTCTTTAAAACAAAAAAAAAAGATTTTCTGTTGGTGTGTGTGTATATAGTAAAAACACTAAACCCCACCTCTAATTCCTACATTAATCTCATATTTCTAAACATAAGACAGGACATATCCAAATGGGACATCCCCGGAAGCTACTGTGGCAATAAATGTTCCTAAACAATTTTGCTTCCTCCCCATGACAAGAAAGCCCTCCTTTCCAAAACCCTGCTTATAACTTCCAAGGCTAAAAATTTTAGAGTCATAAATGACTCTGAACTTTGATTTCATCCCCAACTTAACTTGAGCTATTTCTTCCTTAAAAAGTATCATCTGGCTTCACTTTTCTTTTCCATTCCTGATAACCAGATTCTCATCACTAATACCTACTAAATGGTGATAGCCTCCAGCTGGTTTGCCTGATGTCAGTACGTACTTTCCTCCCTCCAATTCACTCAATGAATTCACTCAACATATCAATGTCTTTTATGTTTTCCTAAATCTATCACTTTTATTGTCACTTTCCTGCTTAAAAATGGAAAGCTTCCCACTGTCTACCACATAAAGTTCAATCTCTTGTGCCTAGTTTTCAAGATTTTCCATTAATTGGTCCCAGCCTATGGAGCCAAGAGACCTGCTATTCTAGTCAGCTTCTCAGTCTTGGGTTAGATATGGCTATGCCCATTAATGACTCCTTATCTTTCTTTTTAGCTGAAATAACTTTTCTCCAACACGCGCTTACCCAAATCACACCTATATTCCAACTTTACTATAAACTCCTCGAGGTCAGGAATTCTGTCTTATATATTTTTGATAGCAATAAAGGAAGAGAACATAGTAGGCACTCCATAGTTGTTGATCAGTGAATATAATCTGCTTAGTGAAGAGAAAAAAGATGTCAGTGATCAGAATTTTAGAGACCACACAATCAACAGAGAACAAGTCATGTTAGACGGAATCTTCTGAGAATCCCAGTTATTTGTTTCACTCTACTTATCAGCTGGATTATCTACAACTTGTTTGGCAGTCCCTAACTTTTGTTTTGTTTTTATCTTGAAATAATTTTAAACTTACAGAAAGTGGCAAGAATTATAAAAATAATTTTTTTACCGAATTACTTCATAGTAAATTGCTGACTGGTTTATTACAGTAGGTTACTTCCTACAAATAAGGAAAATATTCTTAAAATAATCATAAAAAGCCATCAAAATCAGGAAATTAACATTGATACATTACTACCTTCTACCTAAAGAACCCATTCAAATTTTACCAATTGTCTCCATACTTGTCTGAAATTCTCAGAAAATCCCATCTCACTGGACTTGTTCTTCATCGTTTAAGCTGTTTAAAATTTTGACTGTTAATACCACCTTAATCTTTTGACTAAGCAGATTATGCCTATTAATCAAGAAAGACATTTAGTTGACATACTTATTTAGTTTTTTTCAATCAGGAATGAATCTTAGTTAATCTTTAACTTTCATGATCTTGATACTTTTAAAGACAAGTCAATTATTATGCAGAAAAGTCCCCCAGTTTGGATTTATCTTGGGTATCCTCATGATTAGATGCAGGTTATACATTTTTGGCAGGATTATTGCAAAACTGATGCTGTTTTCTTTTTATTGCGTACTATTAAGTAGCACAATTTCAGTATGTCCCATTATTAGTAATGTTAATTTAGGTTTCTTGATTAAGGTGGTCTGTGCCAGGTTTTTCCACCACAAAATTATCCTTTTTCCCTTTATAACAAAGAAGTATGTTGAGGATAAGTATTTTGAGATTATTCTTAGTCTTTTGATGTTCATTGGCTAAATAAAATATTACTATGATGACTCTCAAATTACGATGTTTTTAGTTTTATCATTCCATGACTGTTTATTATTTAGCAACCTATTAAACAAAAAAGCTTTCTCTTTTCTCCATTTATACTTATTTATATGAGTATGAACTCATGGATTTACATTTATTCAGTTGTCTGTCATCTATTACTATCATTATATAATTTGATGCTCAAATTACCCCAAAGGGAGTCCTTTCAAGCTGACTCTGTGTTCATTAGATAAATCTCCATCATTCTTTGAACAATTCTTTACTTCCTGGCACAACAAGCTCATTTTGTATTTTCCCTGACCCAGCCCCAGAGCTGGCCATTTCTCCAAAAGGCTCTGGATCCTTTCAGTGAAGAATTTTATTTAGAAAATAAGACTAGGCTGCTAGATGTGCTAATTGCGATGGGTAGTTCTGCAACCAGGAGCTGTCAGCGGACAGGGCTAGGGAATATCCACACTTACATCTATATTTACTTCTGTATCTATCGATACATATTAAAAACCACAAGTTCACACCCATACTTCCAATTCCATTCCAGGAGCACATAGTTTCCTCCTTTTCCAGTTTCTGACAATGGGAAACTGGGTGACACTATCATCAATATACAACACTTCCGTACTTATTTGACCAATGTTCTTGTATATAACCAATCTCCTGTCACGATCACCACATTCCAATACAAATAACACCTTCACTTCACTCAGGTTCTGACATTTCACTCTGTGTTGCCACTTCCATCATTGCCGCAAACCACCCTTCTTCCAATATACCACATCAGGTTGCTACGAGTGCCATTCTCCAAACAGCTGTACTCATCAATACCTCTCCTCCCTCTCAGAAACCCACTCAGGATCTAACAGTCCTCAGAGGATACAAGAATGCCCTCCTACTCTGTGTGGGTTACAACACTCCATGCTAGGCAACCACTTTCTTCCATGACACTCTCGAAATGCACTCCTTCCTCACCATGCCTGGCTCCAACACCCTACACCAAACTACTGTTTTAGCCTTTTAAATAATGGCAACTGGCTTAGTTCAACCACAACATGCAAGATCTTTCAGTGAAAAAGTGCAAGCTTTTGAACACCCTGGATTCTAAAGACGAAAGTTGTAAAAATCAGATAGAATAAAGGAAAGGGAAATGAGATGATGACAAAGGTAATCTTTGACTATTCCGAATTATTTTATACCAGATCTATGCTCAAAAAGAGAAGCAGAAATTTTTTTCTCCCTTCCTATTCACAATCCTCAATTTACACTAGTATTATTAGGTCAGCTACATTCTAATCATTTAAACACTGTTTCTATGAGGAAATACATTTCAAATTGTAAGCAACTAATAAAGATTAACTTTTTGAAAAACCATAAGTTTCATTAAACTTTTTACCTAAAAGGATACAAAGTAGTTCAAAATCAGTTACAAGTAGCACATTATTTCCACTAAGTAAAGCAGGGTAAGGCATAGCCACATAAGAAATAATTTTGTACAATATTAAAAATAAATTCTGAAAAATACATGTTTAAAACATACTTACATTCACATGATATTTGAGATAATAATGAATAATCCAGGTAGGTATAAGTACATGAGTAAAAATAAGGAAACTGTGTCGGTATGTCTTATAGATCTGGGGAGGAAAGCATACAAAAAATAAACAGATATACTGTTTACATCTGTGGCAAAAAAAAAACAACCCAAACCACAATGATATAACAATGTCGTGATTACTTCAAAATTTCTAAATGCTACAAATTTCCTGATAGTTTGTAGCTAACTGCACCCACTCAAATATTTTTACTAAGCATAGGGCCTTCTAGGGGATACCTAGAGTTCTGGGCAAGTTGCATTAAGACAAGTAGCATTTTGCAAAACTATAGTAAGATATTTATAGATTCTCTTTAAAAATTCTTCTAAAATATCCTTATTATAAGTTTGTTAAAGATAAAACATGGCACAAAAGTTTCATCAATTTAACCAGAGTAATCAATCAAGCCTATAGAATTATGCAGGTAAACTCATCTCCTTAATTTATCAATTTCAGATACCCACAATTAATGCCACTTGCATCATTCTAGGCAAGAGGCAGACAACCTGAGCACACTGATGGTGGAAGAAGAGTGTTTTATATGCTGACATAGGAGTGTTTCAAGTTCACTTTGAGATGCCTTTATACTATTTTAAGAGAAAGGCAAAATGGAACTAAAACAATGGAACTTTTGCATGGCAGCCAATTTGACTGAAAAACACTTACCCTTTCAGGAATAGGATTCACAGTGTTGTAACAGATAGGATTGTGGAAGAAAAAATTAACTCAAAGTAAGGTAACATGGATTTCAACAAATGATTATTTACTTCTTTACATTACTAGCTGATGGGAGGGATGTCTACTTTCAACCAGTGGCTGCCAAAATCAACAAGTAATGTGAAGAATACAAAGGGTGAGAGAAGGGTTGAATTAGAGTGTAATTTTACCACTACAAATAAGCATATAATATCACTTTCTCAGAAAAATTTGCACTGTAAGAAAGCAGATACACACAGGTTTCAATGTGAACTTCTATTCCTAGTTCTATGACCAGAGGTAGATCACTGAATTTTTGTAGGTCTCAGTTTCCACTCATTTAAAATGAAAATTAGGAATAGTTCTCTACTTTAGAGAAGAATTAAATCAAGTAACACCTATAAAATCCTCAGCAAACTGCAATGCACAGAGTAAGCACTCAAGTGTTACTTATTAGTATTATACCCATTATCATCAGCCGATGTCATAGTTAAGTGAGAGCAATTCTGAACAGTGTATGTTACCCATAACTGATGTGATTTAATTTATGACCTAAAAAAAAAAAAAAAAAGGTCCAGGGACTCTGAAAATAAAGACAACTCTTTTTAAAAAAAGATTTTATTTATTTATTTTTAGAGAAGGGGAGGGAGAGAGTAGCAGAAACACTGATGTGTGAGAGATACATAGATTGGTTGCCTCTCACACGCCCCCAACCGGGAACGTCCCACAACCCAGGCATGTGCCCTGACTGGGTACAGAAAGGGCGACCCTTTGGTTCGAAGGCCGGGGCTCAATCCACTGAGCAATAAGAATGAGGGCTAAAGACAACTCTTGAACGAGTTATTTTCTGCAGAGTAAAGTCCAGGAATGGAATTTTTCTTAAATGAAAAAGCTTGTTCAAAGTACATAGTGGTAGTTTACAAAAGTGGCTCTTGAATATGACTCAATAAGCATACTACTAGGACCCTGTCTATTACGGTGATCACACGGGGGGCTTACAACCAGCTAGAGGCTCACTGAGCCTTCAGTAGGCTGCAGTGTTTGTTGGGCTCTACAACCTCAACCTTAAAAATCAGACAAGTGTCTTCAAATACGAAAATCATAGAATTTTAACTAGTGAATCGTTGGCTATCAGTCTGAGGGAAGATTTGTACAGTCAAAAGAAAACCAAGCCCTGGCTGGCGTGGATCAGTGGATTTAGCGCCAGACTGCGAAGCAACGGGTAGTCGGTTCGATTCCCAGTCAGGGCACAAGCCTGGGTTGCGAGGCAGGTCCCCCTTGCGGGGTGCGCGAAAGGCAACCATACACTGATGTTTCTTTCCCTCGTTCTCCCTCCCTTCCCCTCTCTCTAAAAATAAATAAATAAAATCTTATACAGAGAGAGAGAAAACCAAACATGCACTATCCCGTAAAACCTAAGCAAAGATTCACCACCTTCTGATCACACTAGAAAGCCAAGGGGCACAACTCTCCCAAGGCC
The DNA here is from genome assembly GCA_004026545.1 of Mormoops blainvillei. NCBI lineage: Eukaryota > Metazoa > Chordata > Mammalia > Chiroptera > Mormoopidae > Mormoops > Mormoops blainvillei. The sequence goes on along the minus strand of PVJD01000802.1, from coordinate 114,266 downwards.
ATACGTGCTCCTGGACCGATCCCAGGACTGTTGAGACAAGGCAGCGTTCCGGCTAAACCTAAGTCTCCGCTGAACCTGATTCTCCCTCGGGGAGCTATCGGGACTTGCGGACGCAGAGCGATGTCAGTCCTTGGTGTGGCTCCAAGGAGCACACATCCCAGCAGACTCGCTGGGGGTCGCGGAGGGTTGTGTGTATGGGGGTTGGAGGAGGAAGGGAGGCCCGTCACTCACCAGGTTCTTCCAAGGGGCCTGGTCCTGCAGAAACTTATTCCAGAATCTCTCCAAAGGCCACAACCTCTGCGGGGGCAGCACCGGCTCCCGGGGACTCAGCTCCTGGTCCTTCAGCCATCTCCTTCTCAGTTCTCGCAGCTGCTGCAGCCGCAGTTTCTCCTCTGGCGTGTACCCTGTCATGTCGCCGCGGGTACCCAAGCAGAAGGAGACGGCGCGTCCCCGGACCAGAGTCTTGTCACTTGGGCGCGCTCCCGCTGGGCAAAGCGACCTTGCGAGGACGCCTGGGAGCGGCGCGCCGTTCTGACGCCACTCCGTCCCTGCCTGCTCCGCGGCTCCAGTCTCCGCGCAGTGGCTGGGCATGCGCAAAGCTCTGCACCCGCCGTTTCCGGGGCGGTGATTACCGATGACTGGGTGGGAGGAGCGCTTTAGTTATGGGATAAAGGGGAGGAGATGGTAAAAACAAAGTGTAAGAAGTTAGAGGACTTGAGGTTCTGGTACGGAAGACTGGTGTGCTGGGAACTGGAAGGATACGAATATGTGATTCATGGAATGTGATATCCAAATGCAAAATTCTTTACTTGCCTCTCCCACCTTGAAATTCCACTGTGGAGTCCATGACAGCCAAGTTTAAATCCCAGCCGTGTTAGTGACTGGTAAAGTGGCCTTGAGCAACTATTTCAGTGTGTTTCCTTATCTGTACTGTAGAAGTAAAAAGTAGTTTAATATCTAGGAGAATTGGACGCATTCACACTTCGACTGAGCAATGCCACTTCTAGGACTTTGTCCCAAAGATGTGGTGGTAAAAATATGAAAGGAATGTGCACGACTATTCATTGCAGCACTATTTATAATAAAATAATGGAAATTGCCTAAAAATTCCTCAGTAGAGAACTGGTTAAATAAATTACAGTACGACAACATAATGGAGTACTCTATATACGACTGTGGATTGCTCTCCAGAATATATTGTTAAGTGGAAAAAAGCTATGGAGGCAGGTATAGGGGAGTGGATGAAGCGGTGAGGGAATTAAGAAGTACAAATGGGTAGTTACAGAACAGTCATGGGGATGTAAAGTACCGTACAGGAAATGGAGTAGTGAAAGAACTTATACACATGACCAGTGGACATGAACAAAGGTGTGAGGATTGCCAGGGGGAGTGAGGGGTGCTGGGTGGAGGGGGGCAAAGGTTGAAAAATCAGGACAACTGTAATAGCATAATCAATAAAATATAATTTTTTTATAAAAGGAAAAAGCTATGGGTAGGGATATGTATGTAGTATGTTACCTTTTATCCAAAAAAAGAGAGTGGTAGTAATAATACTAAATACTAAATAATACTATATATAGTGTATGTGTGTGTGTGTATACATGTTTGATTAAATTTTTAAAATAATGGAAAGGCAACTCGGTTTAAAAAAAATGTTACCTATGGGGGCGGAAAGGATAAGATAGAGGAGGCAGGGATCGAAGCTAAAGTTCTCTGAATGTATCTTATGTAATAGAACTGACTCTAGGACCATGTAAATATGTCATATTATCATAAAACAAAATTAAATTTACAAAAAGCAGCCTCTGAAAATCAAAAGTAAAAACACATGGATCTAACTGAACTGCTTGGTGGAATAATCTTGAAAACACACTATTTCAAATAACTTTAAATCACCAAATTAATTACTGTGCATCTACAGAGAGAGATACCTCAAAGACAAAAATAACAGCAACAAAAAAAAATCTCAAGTTATTTTAAGTAACTGTATTGTTTGTAGTGATGGTAATGGAGGTATTGTTAATCTGACACTGTTAATAAATGGTTATGCTGGGATTTTTGTAATGGGAGAAAGGAGATACAAATGTAAACTGAGCTTAAGTAAAAACTCTGTAGTCTTTAATTTGAATATGTATGTATATATCATTTTATCTCATTGAATGTCCTAAAAACAATGACCAACCTACTAACCATGAACATCTCTAGCTCCTAGGTGGTGATCTCTGAGTATCATTTTCCATTAAAAGGAAGTAAGACTGCTTGGAGCAGCAGTTCTCAAACATTTTGCTACCCAAACTTCTTTAAACTCTTAAAAATTGTTGACTCCAAAGAGCTTTTGTTTATGTGGGTTATACTTACTGAATTGGAATTGCATTAGAAATTAAAACAGATTTTCAAAATAACAAAACATCCATTAACAATTATTTAGTGAGAAGAGTGCCATTGTTTTACATTTTTGTAAATGTCTTTAATGCCTGACTTCATAAATGACAGCAGAATTCTTACAACTGCTTCTGCATTCAATCATAATAGCACACATCATGTAACCTTTGGGAAACTTCATACACATTTGTGAGACAATGAGAGTTAAAAAGGGCAAATAGCAACTAGTATTATTATGAAAATTATTTTGACCTCACAGACCCCAAGGAAGGATCACAGGAACTCCCAGGGGTCCCCAGATTATACTTTGAGGACCACTGCTTTAAAGAAACAGCTTTCAGGCCTGAGTTAGGAAACATAAAAGAAGCCTGGAACGTCTTGTCTTAGCAGGAAGCAGGAAAGTTTTTAAAGGCTAGTCGAGTCAGGTCAAAAGGATTCAGGAGCCAACCTGAATAGACTTTCACTAAACAAGGATGGAATAATTTGAGCATCAATAAATATAATAACATCAGTGGATTGAGAAATGTTAAATATGTTCACATATATAAGTTCATAATGAATTTTTAAAACTCAGTGGTCACTTTTAAATCATGGAAGGGAATCAATTCCTTATTTGGACAATTGGTAAGTAGAGGAAAAATTAAGTGTTTTTCTGGCCTCGCTATATAAATTGCATGTTAGAGTAACAAAATAGTTGATGATGGGAAATTTCTTCAAAGAAGCATAAAAGCCTAATAAAAGAAGAAGGGATGGCAGTTAGAATATCACTATTTTGCAACCATTAGTTCATTAATGAATCAACACAGTAATCAATAGCTACTGACATCTCAAAAAGAGAGCAACTGAGTCTGCTGGTAGAAGGCTGCCTCACTGCCTGTGAAGTAACCTTGCCAAAAAAAAAAAATTGAACCTGAATCTGATCAAGTTTCTAGATCTAACTACTCATTTAATGGAAATACAAGGGACAGGGGAACTCCTATACAACACTGCAATGACACATTCAGAGAAATCCAGGTTACAGAAATGGCATAGAAGCGATTCCATTTCTTAAACTATATATAAGAGAAAGAGAGAACTCATAGGTTAAAAGAGACAACGATAACACAATAAGAACAACAACAAAACTTGATTTTAAAATGGGCCAAAGGACTTAACAGACATCTCACCGAAGAAGATATATGATGGCAAGTAAGCATGTGAAAAGATGCTCCACATCATATGTCATCAAGGAAATGCAAATTAAAATAATGAGATACCTCTACACACCTATTAGAATGGCCAAAATTTGAAACACTGACAATGCCAAATGCTGACGAGGATGTGGAACATGTGGAGGAGGAGAACCAGGAACACTCATCCATTGCTGGTAAGAATGCAAATTAGTACAGGCACTTTGGAAGAATGTTTGGCAGTGTCTTATAAAACTAAACATTCTCTTACCATACAATCAAGCAGTTTCATTCTTCTGATATTTACCCAAAGGAGCTGAAATTTATGTTTACATAAAAACCTGCATACAAATGTTTATAGCAACTCTTCATAATTTCCAAAACCTGGAAGCAACCAATATATTCTTAAATAGGTGAGTGAATAAATAAACTATGGTACATCCAGTCAATAAAATAGTACTCAATGCCAAAAAGAAATGAGCTATCAAGCCATGAAAAGACAGGAATTTTAAATGCATATTACTAAGTGAAAGAAACCAATCTGAGAAGGCTACGGTATACGCTGTGAGTCCGACTGTATGACATTCTGGAATAGCTGTAACTTTAGAGATAAAAAGATCAGTGGTTGCCAGGGCTGGTGGTGGTTGGGTAGTTGAATAGGCAGAACACAGAGGATGTGTAGAGCAGTGAAAATATTCTGTATGATATTGTAATGATGGATAATATATGAAGTCTGTCCAGAAAAAGCTCAGCCATTGTTAATATGAGAACAGTTTGTATGACATCGATGTAACCTGGCAGCCAAGGAGAGTGGACTGGAATGTGCATGCGTGAACAATGATGCCTTCACTGTACCAGTCAGTGGAGTGGTAGATGCTGTTGAGTGAGCATGTGTACTGTGTGGCAATCTCGTTCAAAATGACTGGTACAGCAATGAATCTGCATCAAATTTTGTGTTAAACTTGAACATTCCTGCACAGAAACTATTCAGATGATTCAGAAGGCCACAGCTATGGACAACTGGTGATTGGCAGCTTCATCATAACAGCCACTTATGCATGTCTTGTGCACAGTTTTTTGGCAAAACATCAAATCACCCAGGTGACTCAGCCCTCCTACACCCCAGATTTGGCACCACCCTGTGACTTCTGGCTTTTCCCAAAACTAAAATCACCTTTGAAAGGAAAGATATTTCAGACCATCGATGAGATTCAGGAAAATACGATGGGGCACCTGATGGCAATTGGCAGAACTGTGTGAGGTCCCAAGGTGCCTACTTTGAAGGGGACTGAGGCACCATTGTCCTGTGTACAATGTTTCTTGTATCTTGTACCTTCTTCAGTAAGTGTCTCTCTTTTTCACAGCACGTGGCTGGATACTTTCTGGACAGACCTCCTATGTTAGTACACATTTGTCTAAACCCATTGAACGTGCAACACAAGAGTGAACCCTCAAGTAAACTAAGAACTTTGGTGATTATAATGTGTCAGTGTAGGTTCATCCTTTTTTTTTTTTAAAGTACTCTTCTGGTGAGTGATGTTGACAATGGAAGAGGCCATGTATATGTGAGAACAGGGGGTATACAGGAAATGCCGGTACCTTCAACTCAATTTTATTGTCAAACTAAAACTTCTTTTAAAAAAAGTTTTTTTAATTAAAAAAAGAGACAATGAGGGAAATTTGAACACTACCTCAATCTTTTATGATATTAAGCAATTATTTTAATTTTTGTATGTGATAATGTTGTGGTTCTATTATTAAAGGGAGGTCTTATCTCTTGGAGATACCCTCTGAAATATTTATAGATGAAAGGATATAATGCCTGGAATTTACTTCTTAGTAACTGGAGAAGGAGAAAGCAGTATGGGGGAAATAAATTAGTACTGAGTTGGTAATTGTTGAAGCTGTCTGATAGGTAAATGGAAATTACAGTAATTACCTTCCTTTCATATAATTTTGTATATGTTTGAAATTCTTCCAAATAACTTTTTAAAGATCTATGCCTTGAAGTAGTTTTCTTAATCCTCATTTTGTTTCGTAGCAGTTATGTTTTAGATTAAAATTCTGCAGCCTGCTTAGGCTAGAGCTCTCAACTCTGTCATGAATGCAATCCAACTGGTGCTCAAGTGAGAGTAAGTCCCTGAGTGATTAATTGTCCCAGGAAGGACTGCACCTAGGTCCACAGTGAGACATGTGATAACTCAGATAAATATTTCCTTTGTGATATAGTTTAAGACATCTAGTAATTTCTTGAATTTGGAGCCATCTTTCTGACTTATTCTGGAAAATGACTACCCTTTCCCCACCTCCCACCACCACCATATTTTAAAAGCAAGAGAAAGAAAATCAATATTGTTTGGGGAAATATGTCCCTATGCCACAGGCTATGACCTACCACACTTCCACCCCTTCCCATTTATTCATGTCTGTGAAACCCATCCTTATGAGCTGAATAAAAACAAAGCACAGTAGTGGAGTGTGTTCAATTAAGTACCCCTGGGAAGTGTTTATTCATAAAATCAGATGGTCTTGTGTTACCTGGATAACTACTGTATATTCCCACAAGGGGGCACTCTAGCTTACTGATAAACTAATGCAATTCAATTGAGATGAGTACACAGTTCATTAGCCAGGCCACAAAGCTTGGAAAGGACAAGGTTGGCGTAACTAAATACATCTTAATATTCTTCTGAGATTAATAGAGCAGAGTAAGCTGGCTTCCCAAGCATTTACGAGTCCAGGGCAATGTCCATTCCCTCAAGTTTTTGCTTCCAGTTGTATCCCTGCACTTTCCATGGCAAGTGATGCCAATCAGACACTCTAGAAAGAGTAATAGCTCTGTAATACAGAAGACAACCTTGCCTCAGTTTTCTACAAGAATTTCTAAATTTTGTGTTTTCGTTTCAACGATAACTTTAAAAATTTAGTGTGAGCATATTCTACGTCATTTGGATAGCCACCTTATTATAACCAAGCACTCAAATTTACATTATATTTACAATTGCTTGGGAGCCAAGTGGAGGCTGTGTGATGACATGGCCCGCTATATGAATACAGGCTTCACAGCCACTCAGAGGTAGGGAAGCAGTGAATGGAGCCACGTCACAGCGAAGACTCCATCGTTGTACACACGGACTAGCAACAGTTCATTTAGTGAGGTGATAAATAGGCAAAATGAAAAAGCTTTCATTATCCCTTCTTATTGTTAGGATATTTTGTTACTATTGCAATTTGAAGGGTGCTATCAAGCAAGTCAGCCCAAGAAAACAATGAAATGGTTAAAATTAATGTCATTGTTTAAAAGGAACAATAAAAACAATGCTCAATGACTCAAATAATGTCCCAGTGTGTTCAAGATCAAGGCAATACACATGAAGCAGAAAACCCCAAAATAATCTTTCTACTATTCAACCTGACATCATTGTTTTTGTTTTATTAAAACATCAATTATGTGAATTTTATTAGTATTAGATTTTTGTTTGTATTTAATCTGAAAATTTTTGTTTTGTAGTTGAAAAAGAATATAGGTAGAGATTATATGTGCTTGTGAATATTTCAGTAAAGATATAATGAAAGTATTTTTTTAAGATTTTATTTATTTCTAGAGAGAGGAGAAGGGAGGGGGAAAGAGCGGGAGGGAAACATCGATGTGTGAGCGATACATCAGATAGGTTGCCTCTCACACGCCCCCAACTGGGGACCTGGCCCGCAACCCAGGCATGTGCCCTGACAGAGAATCAAACCGGCAAGCTTTCGGTTTACTGGCTGGCACTCAATCCAATGAGCCACACCAGCCAGAGCAGGTTATAATGAAAATATTTTATACTAGGAATATGCAAGAACCCTCCTTTAAAAGGGATTATTATATTACCTAAATTTGAAAAACACTGCTGTAAACATCATACAAATTTATTTCTTTTTCTGTGAAGGTATTAACGACCAACAAGAATAAACAAAAGCAAAAACAGAGTAGGCACGTAGTCATAATGCTAACGGGAGAGACCTGGTTCTTCTTGCCAGTGCATGTAAAGAATTACAGATCAGCAAATCTATTAGCATGTGATCAGAGTTTATTAGTGATCTGTTCCCATGGAAGAGATGGGCCTAGCTAAGGTGGTGGTGGTGGGTGAAAGGCATAGGCTCAGGGCAAAGCAGGGCAGTGAAAGTAAGGGCGGCAGAAGGCCAGGGTGGCAAGCCCCAGGTGGCCAGAGGCTGGGCAGCCTGAGGCCAGGTGGACAGAGAGCCCAGAGCCAAGAGGACAAGTCCTTTGTTCTGAGAGCTTACATAGTTGGTGGGATGGGAGTAAAAAAGTTACATATTGATTGAAAAAAGTTGCACAGCAGTCCGAAAGTATCATTTGCACAAGTGGGGTGCCTCCTTCATGTGGGTACAGCCCCTGCCTGGGCTGGCCTCACGGCACCCGTCGGATGGGGGCCGGCTCCTCAGCACTCAGCGTCCCCCAAGGCTGCTACAGCAGAACCAGTGGCTTCTGTACTGAGAACTACTCGGAGAAGCAAGATTAACTACAATGGGCTCAATTTGGTTTATCTTCTGCCGGAAGAGAAGTTTTAAATAGCAAAACCCAAAACATTCCTGTGGCCGAGAGCAAAGTTCTCTATAATTTGCTTACTTCAAACAATATATCATAATAATACTCTAAGTTTGTGTCTTCCTGTGTGTGAATATGTTAGCACTCTCCTAGCACCTATTTACTTATCTCAGATTTCTTCCAAGATCTCCTACCACCAAATTCTCGTACTTTGTGAGTGCTTATAGCAGGAACCATCCATGCATCCGTTCATTCAGTAAACATTTAATTGTGTTTTTTATATATGCCAACACTGAACTGTGCTGAGAATAAATTTATGAACAAGACTTAAGAAGCCTTACAATCTAATAGAGGAAGACAAATGTGCAGACAAATAAGTGTACATAATGGCTACGGTAGATGTGTGAACGAACTCTCCGGCCTTAGGAAAATAAACCCATCGGCTTTTTATTCAGCCATCCAAATGTGCATTTCTCTTATATTAATCTCAAGTACCTACCAAATCACAGGCCTTGCTGTCAGTGTCAGGGATACAGAGTTAAATGAGACACGGCCCTCCCTGCCTTCAAAGAATCCACTGCTAGGGAGCCAGATAAGTAATAAATGCTTGCAATAAACAGGAGATAGTAGAGGCATATATCTTGTCATGGTAGCACAGGGGAGGAGTGATCATGTACCTGGGTGAGTCTTCAGGGCAGGCAGCACACTAGAGAAGGAGACAGAGCCGGATCACAGAGGATGAGTCACCATCATCGGGCAGATGACAGGTACTCAAAGAGGAAGCACCGACTAGCACATTTCATTATCTCAGCATGTTTAGATTTAGGAGCAGGGTGTTCAGTCAGATCCCCTCCCAGCTTGATTCACCTATGAGTGTGCCGTTGAGGGAAAAGTAAATGATTGGGGGGCAGGTACCAGAAGAAACGATTGGATTAATCCAGCTTGTCTATTAATTACATTTGATTGGCTTGGAAGGCTGGCCTGAAGTTTCGAATCCAAAACCCCACCGTGGTTTTTAGGTTCTTTGTAACTTGCCCTCATTTTGTCTATGGTGCTTAATTTCGCCCTCTTCTTCTACCTCAGTCCTACATTATTAAGACCAACAGCCTTTCTACCCCTTGACAATACCTCCTTATTCACTCCTCTGTTTTTGCCTGCTGCCAGCCCTCATCCCTCCTTCCTCTCTGCCAGGCGACAGTTTAGTTCGACTCCCACATCCTCTGCAGAACTTTGACCTCTGCGGTTCGCTGATTTCTATTCTTTCTGGGCACTGAAAGAGCTCCTTATGTGTTAAGGAATACCTGTGCTAAGTGTTACTTCCACAACTCGCTCAGGTGAACAGCTATGCTGACATCCCACTCTGCCTAGCCTGAACATACCTGGAAAATCTGTTATACGGAAACGGGCACGTGCCTTATCTTGCCGGAGAACATCTTGGAACAGAGTTAATCGAGAAGTTTAATTAGCATGAAACAATTAGTAAATGTCTGCTGGCTAAAGCTGACAAGCCCTGATATCAGATTGGAAACACTTCACCAGCTGAGCTGTGGGAAGCCCCTCCATCCAGGCTTCGCCATCTCCATCCACAGCCTGCCTCCCTGACCCCATAAAGATCCTGTAAGTTCAAATCCTGTCAGAAAGCACTTTGTGGTTCTGCTTCCAGCTGTTCTGCTAGATGCTTTTAGAATTTATCAACCATGTGCTTACTCTGAAACCTGGAGAAAACAGTCAGAATGTTCACAAATGTCTCTGAAGGGAATTTGGACCTGACTGCCTTTCTCTGACGTCATTCTCTTTACTTTCTTCCAGTTGTTCCTTCTCTTCTGTGTTAACCAGGGCAATTCACAAACAACCCCCAACTCTCACTGGCTTAAAATGAGGAAAGCATATTTCCTGTCCATGTCACAGTTCCTTGTAGGTTGTGGGGAGTAAGAGACAGGGGTTAGGCTCCACAAAGGTGTTGAAGGGCCCAGGCTGATACAGGCTCCTGCAGCCCTGGGCGTGATGTCTACTGGATGAAGAGTGGGGAGGGGAGACGAAAAACATAGAGAGCGATGCAGATATTCTAGGAGCCAGGATGGGAAGGAGTGTGTATCTCTTCCGACCACATTCTATCTGTCAGAACTCAGTCACGGCGCCCCGCCTAACTTCAGGGGATACTGCGAAATGTAATTCAGCTATGTTTCCAGGAAGAGAACCAGATGAGTTTGGTGAACAAACTCTCCATCTCACTCGGTTAGAGAGAAATTCATATTTATGTTTCCCATAGAGGCCTGTTTTTTCCATCCTGTCTAAGGAAACACCCTTTGACACCTTACAAAATTCCAACAATGTGGTTGATGGGTCATGTATATTCAGTTACATTTGTAACAAACACCTGGATCCTATATCATGTTCTGTCTTGTATAATTCTCAGATTGTCTCACACATACTTTTCTTAATTCTTCAATGAGAGCTCATGATGTGAGAGGAGGCAGGCCAAAAGAGCTGTTTTTCATAGGAAGGAGAAAAAAGTAAACAACTTCAAACTTTTTGAAACTTAATTGAACGTGTATCCACAGATTAGGATATTGTCAAATTAATCAGTGCAGTAATTTAAGTGGAAAGGTATTTATTTCTTTTTAAAAAAATATCGTATTTATTTATTTTTAAAGAGGTGGGAGGAGAAAGAGGGAAATATTGATATGTGAGAGAAACAACGATTGGTTGCCTCTTGCACGCCCCCAGCTGGGGACCTGGCCCACAATCCAGGCATGTGCCCTGACTGGGAATCTAACAGGCAAGCGCGCAGTCCACTGAACCACACCAGCCAGGGTGGAAAGGTACTAATTTCTGAGTAGACGCTTAATAATAGGGACAGTTAATTTGGATTTTGAGGCATCAAAAGGTTATTTTAAAAACTTGAGCCCTGGCTGGTGTGGCTCAGTGAATTGAGTCCCAGTCTGTGAATTGAAAGGTCACTGGTTCGATTCCCAGTCAGGGCACATGCCTGGGTTGTGGGCCAGGTCCCCCATTGGGGGTGTGTGAGAGGCAACTGGTCAATATATCTCTCACATGTTTCACTCCCTCTCTTTCTCACTCCCTTCCCCTGTCTCTAAAAGTAAAATAAAATAAAGTCTACACACACACACACACACACACACACACACACACACACCTCGGATATGTGGTCTGAGAGGATGCACACTTAGTTGTATTGCTAGAGGATTCCACCAGATGGCCCTGTTTGAAAATATTACAAAGCTGGAGATGAACAGCTTTCTGATAAATTGGAATTCTCATACCTTTTCAAGTATTTAGGGCACTTCATTATCAATAATAGGTGGTTTTCTTAAAATACTATTGATGTGGCAAATTTCATCTTTTAATATGACATGAAAACTGTTTGTGGTAAAGGAATTTAGCCCAAAGATTTCTTAACAAAGTATTTTGTTCCGAACAGATCATTTAAAATGAACAGCCTGGCAACATTGAAATGACAACCTGTCCCCCAAAGTGCAGACTCAGCATGATGTCTGGAGAGCACAGAAAGCAGCTCAAGCTGTAAATTTCCCTTGTTCCAAGTGGGTTTTAAAACAAACACAGATTCTACTTCTCCTCTTTTTCCACGTCTGTTTTGAGACACACGTATCAAAACCCAAAGTTTATTATGCTGTGTTATGTGGGTTCTGACAACTCCAAAGAAGCCAAAACCACCCAATTAAAACATACTTCGAAACTTAAATGGGATGACTATAACAGAAAGCTGCAAACCCAGTATTTAGCAACCAGAGCCTGATAAATGGTTTTATAACGCATCTCCAGAATTGCTGACAGGAGAGAACAGAGGACACCAGTGTCTCTTTTTTGCATCCGCGCATCCACTGATGCTGGCATCCTTTGTATCAGGTGCTAGATCTGAATGCAAGAAGGGAGTTCATCTGATTAAAAATAAAGAAAATCAAGGAAATATATAGTGCGCCGTGACGCTGTCCTCCCTTCCCATCCCCGACCCTCAGTTCTGCTCAAAGGAGACCAGTGATGGGATCACCTATCCCTTCTCTCTCATCCACCCTCTAGCAAATCTCATAATAGCAACATTGGTTTATTCCCAGAAACAAAGTAAGTCAACAATAGAGCCTTCTTCCTCTGCTTCTACCATCCTTCCAGATTCTTCCTGTATTTAAATGAAGCCTTCACACTACACTCAACATTACTAAGCCATTCTAACACACATCCACGATTGTAGACAAGAAATCAAAATACCACCTGCAGGCCGAAGCAACCTCCCACCGGTACTGTGGTCATTCTTGTTATCTTAGATATATTGAAAACATTTCCCACCTTGGTTCTTCCAAACTTTGGCAGCCATATATTTCCTTATCCATTAAATTCCAAACCTCAAAAATTTCATGTTTGTGTGTCCAGGGAGCTGAGGGATTAAGTTTGGCCAAGTTAATACGTATGCAATCCCACCTTTGGCTATAATAAAGTAAGAGGGACCTTTATGACTAAAACAATTAGAAAATCAGACATACTTGGAGCACCTACCATGCATCAAGCTCTGTGTCGGTCCCTTTCTAAAAACAAAGGGAATAAAATCTTGTGAGGCAGGAATTATTATTTTCATGTTATCAATGAGGCTATGGATCACAGGGAAGGTTAGCCTGATGTAAAACTGTCAGCTTAACGAAACTTGGCTTTTATGTTTTTGTACCTTTTTGCCTATTTCCACTCCCCTGACCCCAACATTTCAACCCTCCTTGATTCTCTCAAGTAGGTAAGGCTTCCTTTGAAATTTGAAAATACCGTTCTTGATCATTTCTCTCCCTCCCTTCCTTTCTTCTTCTTTCTCCTCCCATTCTGTTACGTGTTTAAAAATGTCTGCCTTGCCTTACCACTTGAATGGCAACTTGGCTTAGTGTTATATCATTGGGTCCCACTCTGTCCCACAGAAGCTTGTAGATACTGCTCACGCGTCTTCTGTGGAAGAGTGGGGGTCCAGAATGACTTTTTCCTCTTCTACGTGGCTAGCTCTTTTTTTTTTTTTTTTTTTTTTTTTTTTTTTTTTTTTTTTTTTTTTTTTTTTTTTTGCTTGAATACCTCAGGGAATCTTTCTTTATTCCTAAAGAAAATTAAATTAAATATCTTAATTAATGTCCATTGTTTCATATCAAATAGTTTTCAGGATATATTGTGTAACTTTCAATAGCAGATTTTATTCTTTTACTTCAGGAATATTTCCTTCACTGTATTTCTGAATAATTTTTATCCTCTATTGTTGAGTATGCTATTTTAAGAACAATAATTATCTTTATTTTGTATCTCCTAGATCTGAACACCTTATTTGGTCTAATTGTTTTAGATTCTTTGTAATTTTCTGCTGTGTTCAAAGTGATTCTTTTAAGTCTTTCTTCAATGCCAGCAACACTTCAGTTATGTCTAGACTGTTCTTTGTTCTCTCATTTATTTGTTAGACCTATAATTGTATTATTTTTCTTAGCCTTGCAATTTTTCTTTCATCTCTTTCTGTTGTTTCAGCATTTTGTCTTTGAGCTCTTATTTTATTGATAGCATATTTTTATTAAGTTTTACTTTAGCAGAAGGCAGTTTGGGGTAGTTTTCTTCTGTTTTTTGGTTCTCTCTCTTTCTCTCTCTCTGTGGCACATTTACAAGGTTGACATGCCATTTATTTTCATTTTGTTCAAACGGCAGTTGGGCAGCTCTGTACAATTCTTCAGTTTCTCTGATCAAATGTTCTTCTTGATCTTTCTTACCTTCCCTTGGAAACTATGTATCATCCCTCTGGGCAACAGTTTGGGGGCTGGATGTCATTTTCTATTTACTTTTCTGTAGCCTGAGACTTGAGAGCGGGAAGGGGGGTAGCTCCGGAGCTGCCTGCAGGCCTGGCTGCGATCCTGCGCTCCATCCTTTCTCTGCGTCCCGGCCAACGTGCTTCACCAGCGTCAGCCTTCCCAGCGAGAGCCCGGCGCTTCCTACGCCAAAGGCTCCCATTGGTTCCTCTCACTCAGCAACGCCCTTGGAGCACCGCTGGCCTGTCAGCCGCGCCTGCCTCAGTAGGACCTGCAGTGGTACGGAGATGGCTGGGATGCTAAATAGTTTCCCCACCTACTCAACCTTCTGGCCACTTCTTTTCAAATCAGAGTGTATTCAGGATATCAGAATTTCCTCAGTTCTCTTTCTGGGGAGCAGGTGTGGTCAGTAAGGTTAAGAGCCACTTTTCAAACTTTGACATGAAGTTTTATCTTTTTCAATTTTTGATTGCTGCTGATGAACTTTTGGCCTTTTGAAAAATAATATTTTTGTTCATTTCATTAGGTGCTTGGAGAGAAATTTTCTCTGATATGACTTCCTTTACCCCAAACTTTCAGAACAATATTTAAACAAACACTTCTGGTAATTTCAAGTAGGTGGATCATGGAACACACTTAGAAAAAAAAACAAAGCATGAAATTCAGAGTCAAGGTAAAAATAACATTAAGGATGGGGTGGGAAGCAGAGAGCCATATTTTATATGGGCTTTAAATGTCGAAATGGTTCCTAATTTTATATTTACTTAAACATAAATATTTACTTAAACATCACTTACATTTCTCAGAGCTAATAAAAGAAAAAGCTTGCTAAGATGCTTTTAAGTTTTTACCTTTTTCAGTGATAAAAAGCACTGAAGTGGAATAGTTGAAGGTTAAAAAAACTCATATATTAAACATTTTTTAAAAAGAAACCCAAAACACCATCATCACCTATGGAGTCAGAGTGGCCTTAAAATGTATCCCAAGAGTGCAGTATCTTTTTCCTACTATGCCTGCTTCTAAAAGCTGAGCTGAACATCTCTGACTTTACCATACTTTGCACTTATTTATCTCACAGAGTGAAACTAATTCTCTCATTACTTTTAGAGATTAATTCTGTGTGCTGACTTCAACAAGACTTGATGTTTTCCATTTGTGCTCAGCCACATTTTAAGCAACACCCTGGGAGAGAGAGTCAGTGCTGTGCACAAGGATTTCACTGCACAGTTCACATTGAGATCAGCAAAAGGGGGGATAAATCCCGAGGTACGGTTTTCATTTTGTTGCCAGGAAAAAAAACCCAAAAAACCAACCACTGTTCAGAGTCCATCAGGCTTAGCTTCTCTGATGTGACTCTGTGAAGTGCAATAGGCAGGAAACAGCGCATCTTGGAACCTGTCCCCCCTTGAATCACAGCTGCCAGCCAAGCCCAGGAGGCTTGGTCCTTGGAGTCCAGCAATCACACCGCCCAGCGCTGCAGGTCACGGGTGGGTGAGGGCTGCTTATCTTCTTTTCAGCATTTGGCAGATGTGCTTCACTATTTGCTTAATTCTCCCTGTGTTCTTTAGACGATTTACAATGATTGCTTCACATGTCACCTTAACCTAGTGAGCAAATTTGCAAGTGTTGTTTATTCATTTTAAAGTATAATCATGCTCCCTAGTCACAATGACTGAAGAGGTCACTGCACCATCGATTCCCTGGTATGCATCACAATGCCTGCCTAGGTACAGTAGTTATGAGAGAAGGTAGCAGCAGTTACACACCTGAGCTCTGGACTCAGAAATCTAAGTCCTGGCTCGACCATTAACTAACTGCATGACAGGGTCAAGTACTTACCTTCACTGAGTCTCAAGTTCCTTTTCTGTAAAATGGGTACAGTAATGGCACCCGTTGTGAGGAATTTTTAGGCTCATGCAAATGATGCAGCTGCGAAAGATGGTTATCATCTTATTATTTTATTAGAGAAGGCTGGTACCAAAAGTTCAAGTTTACATGTTTTTAATTTTTTAACTTTATTTTTATTTTTGACACTATTATGGATGTCCCTCTTTTCCCCCCTTTGCCCACCTCCACCCAGCCCTCACCCCTATGTATTTTAAATTTTTATTGAGTCTTTTTTACCAATAAAAATAAACATAGTGAAGTATTTCTGAAATTAGGCACTTTTTATTTTCAAGTTTAAAAATTTTATTTTTAATTGTATAAAACCACGTTGTTTTATGAATAAGAACATGGAGGAACACAGAGACTTGAAGAGGTCACAAAGACGACTAGAGGTAAAATCTATATTAACCCTCCAGTAACCTTATTCTGGGACCAGTCCTAAAATTAGCTTCTTATGCCTACAATAAACCTTTCCAGAAGGTATGGATTAGCCATAAAGTTCATTTGTTTTTTTCTGTAGATGGCTCTAGTAGTGCTTAGTTGCCTTTAACTTTATTCTAAACAATTTTGTTAAATGGTATTGTGACAGCTGTCATATCAGTGTGCACTTTAAAAAACCATCAAAATTGGTGAATTTTTGTGTAGCCATTTTAATATTGAAGATGGAAGAAAAGTGATGCTTTTGGCATATTATGCTTTATTATTTCAAAAAAGGTAAAAACACAACTGAAATGCAAAAAAAAAAAAAGATTTGTGCAGTGTATGGAAAAGATGCTGTGACTGATCAAATGTGTCAAAAGTGGCTTGTGAACTTTCGTGCTGGAGATTTCTTGCTGGATGGTGCTCCACGGTCAGGTAGACAGTGAAGTTAATAGCAATCAAATCGAGACATTAACCGAGAGCAATCAACATTATATCATATAGGATATAGCCAACACAGTCAAAATATCCAAATCAATAAAGTTATTGGTGAAAATGAAAAATGTGTCTTTTATGCTATGGAAAAAAGACCACATGAACTTCTTGGTCAACCCAATACTATCCTCTCATGTCTCCTGAATATTTTGTTGTCCTTTCTTAATATTACAACATACTTTCCAAGTTCACATACATGACCACAATATACAACTGCAGACTTACATATGAAAAAAAAATTAAATGACCACAACTGACTCAGTTTCCAATCGGAATACCCATAACAAAAGTTTTTAAATGATCAGAGAATTTCCCCCAAAGAAACCTCCTAACCCAAATAGCTTTGTAGGTAAGCCTTTCAAATGTTAAAAAACAAAACAAAACAGAAAAAACTCCACATGTCTCTCATCGTTTGTAAACTTTTTCAAAGATTAAAAATATGGAAACCTACCTAATTATAAAAGAAAATAAAATCACCTTGATACCAAAATTTAAACCAACAGCATCCACTATAAATCAATCTTACATATTAACACAGATGCAAAAACCTTGGGTAAAATACTTACAAATTAAACTAAAAAACATATTTAGGGACTTTCTACCATGTCCAAATAGGATTTCCTCAAGAAATGGAAAGATTTTTTAATATTAGGAAATACACTAATAGTAACATTTGCCACAGACTAAAGATGGCCACAAATTTTTTGACAGTCCTCCTACTGAGAGGCGGGGGGTCTATTGGCCCTCCCCTTGAATCTGGGATGACCTGTGACTGCCTTGATCAGTTCAGAATGGTGGAAGTGACCTATGCCAGTTCTAAGTTTAGCCTTTGAGAGGATTGGGAGCTTTCATTTTGGCTACTTAGAGTCCTGAGCCACCTGTGAGAAGTCAGGCTACCCTGATGGAGAGTCTACAAAGAGCGGCTTTGAGGCTTGTATGGAAAAGGAGCAGGGCCCAGCTGAGTGCAGCCTTCCAGCTTTCCCATCAAGACTAGAAACAGGTGAGTAAAGCCATCTTGGGCCCTCCAGACCACCCCAGGCACCAGCTCCATAGCATCAAGCAACCACACTCAACATCAGGTGGGGAGAAGTGTCACATGGCTGAGTTCTGCCCAAATTCCTATCCCACAAAAATCATACCATATAATAAAATGGTTGTTGTTCTATTTGAGATAGTTTGTTAAACAACAATAGATACCGAGAACGATGGCCCAACACATGGAAACTGACAATCTTAAAATTCACATGAAAAATATCCAACTCATATGTACAAATCTTCGACCAGGCAAGCACAGCCTAGGGAGACCGACATTCCTCTGCTATTACTGGGCACAGAGTTTATGCAGCCTTTTGAAAGGAAATTTGGTGATATGCATTCAAATATAAAATTTGCAGACTCATGATATAGAAATTTCATTCCTATGCATCCCTTCTAAGGAAATAACATATTAAGGGCACAATGATCTATGTATAAAGATATTTTTCATAGAGTGATATATAACAGAGAAAAACTGGTAACAGACAAAATGCTCATCAGCATAGGAATGGTTAAATAAAATCCCTCCAATGACATCGTATGCAGCTATTAAAAGGAATGCCTAGAAGATATTAAACCAAATTGGTTATAATGTTTGTCTCGAGGCCTAGGATTATGGGAAATTTTCAATTTCTGTTTTATATCCCCTCCCATTGTATATTACTTTTATGAAAGAATAATGAGGATTTAAGTTAAAAAAATAAAGACACAGTATTTAAAAGAAGTCCTCCATATAGTTCAGCCTAATTAGACTTCTGCTTTCTTGGGGCCCACCGGCAGAGTAATAAAAACTCCCCATTTGCTTGGCTTGGCCTCTGTGTATATATGTTCTTTCCTCTTGGATCTTGTAAGCCAAAGGTGTTTCCATTGTGCCTAAATGACTAATAATGTCTTCTTAGAGAATGAGGCTCTTGAGCTCAATTAATCTTGATTTGGAAAAATAACTAACTGAATATAAAACATTCTCCCAAATGATTCAAAGTCGCCACTTAGCATCAATAAGCACAAATATGATTCAATAGCACATATACAAGTCTCCAAACATTGGGAGATGTTTTATTTCTGTTTATTCCCACCAATAATTTGCAAAAGTCAGTGCCAATACTCTAAACTAAACAGGAGTCTCTGTACTTGGGGATGACAGGTCACTACAGGAAATACCAAACAAGGTCCTATTTCTCCCACCTGTTCCACAGGATGTAAAACACCAGCTGAATTAGGGGGCAGCCGAGCCCACAGCAAACGCCCTTCCTGTGCAAACATCCTTGGTTGTCTGACCCTGTCACAGGGGCGGTGAGCCCAACTACAGGAGACAGCAGGAACACCTGAAGGAGCACGAGGTCAGACAGGGAACCGAGCGAGCCAAACGGAAGGGAGGAAGGTGAAGTGACAGGGCTGCCTGCCCTTCCCTGAGTTAAAGATTTATCGCTGTCCTTCTCTCAGGATTTCTATATGCTCCATGGGCCATTTGCAGAGGTGAATGAAATGTCAGACCAATCTGAAAGAGACGATGTGGCTTTTCGAAAGGCAGCTCTCCTAGCAAATATTACTGAATACTATTTCACAGTGTATTCAGAGCAGTTTTTAAAAATCCATTCATCGATTTCAAATATTTCCAATTTTTGACAATTATAATAAAACCACTATAAACATTTGTTGAACAGGTTTCTGTGTAGCTATATATCTTCATTTCTCTTGGATAAATATCTTGAAGCTGAATTGCTGGGTCACATGGTAAGTGTATGTTTAACTTTTTAATAGCTGCCAAACTGTTTGCCACAGTGGCTGTGCCATGTTACGTTCCCAGCAGTGATACATGTGAGTTCCAGTCACTCCTCATCCTCCCTAGCACTTGGTGTTATCAGTTGCTTTGTGGGTAGTGCTGTGTTGTTGTGCATCTCCCTGGTAACTGATGATTTTGAGCATCTTTTCATTTGCTAAGTAGTGGCTTGGAACTATGTGATTTGCCATTTGTCTTGAATCTTTATTTGCTTTATAATCTTTGATGGTTTGCTGGACAGATTAAAATTATATTTAGTGATGGTTTGAGGCCAGGGATGATGTTATTTTCCACCACAAAATATTCCCCTTTTCCGCTCTACAAAAGCTTGAGTATATTAGCAGTCTGAGGTCAAGGTTTGAAGATTTTTGCAGTTTTAAATAAATTCAGACCTCTTCCCTCATCCCACCCCACACCCCTGCTTCTAGGTTGCAGTCTTTGAGTATCTCAAGCCAGAAGAAGGGATATTATACTAGGGCCTCTCTGTCTTTGAGGCAGATGGACCTTTATGCAACTGAGTCCTCAGCTACTTCTAGTGGGTTGCCAAGAGCCTCACAGTCAAATTTCAGCCCTTTGGGTTCTAGGATACAGAGTGGGTCATTTTCTATGTTCTCACTAAAGCACTTCCTTTCGGGTTTCTTTTCACTATCAGTAATCCCTTCTCTTCAAAAAGGCTTTGGTTTACCTCCTTAATTCTCACTGTTTTGTCATTCTGATTTCTTACTGTCTCATTCGGCATCCGACGCTTGTGAGAACGTGTGTGTGCAGGTGTGTGCGCAGGTGTGTGCGCACATGCACATGTGGTGACCTTGGTTGGAATCGTCCAGTCTGCCAGCTCTGGCATCTGGGGTATAGGCTACTATTCAAATGGGAGACCAAAAGTAAGCAAACAAACAAGTGATTACACATTGAGTCAGGTTGTAAAAGGTGCTATTAGGGAAAATAAGGTAGAATAAAGGAATGGCAGTGGTGGGGGAAAGAGCTGTCAGGGAAGATCTTTCCAAAATTTTAACATTTGAGCAAATAACTGTGAAAGTGAGAGGCAGTTGTTACAGGGCATTTGGGGAGTAGCTGGAGCGCAGTGTGTACCAGGAGGGCAGGGAGCAAGAGATAAAAATACGAGGTGAGAGAGGCAGCTGAGGGCAAGGTCATGCAGGGTCTTGCAGGACAAATTGTCTTGGGATTTCACTCTGAATGAAAGGAGGAGCCATAAAAAGCTTTGAGCAAAAAAACGACTTGCTCTTACCTGCAAATTAAATAGATTTCTCTGGCCTCTATGGTGAGAATAGACTGAAGAGGGGGAAAGGAAGAAGAGGGTCCAGTTAGAAAGTTATTGAAATAATTCAGGTGAAGAAGTGAAATATGATGGAAGCTTGGACTAGGAAACTAGCAGTGGAGGTGATAAAAAGTGTTCAGATTTTTGTTAGATCGCATTTTGAAGGTAATGCCAGTGGGATTTACTGATGGGTGTGGGGTGTCAGAGGAAGACAGGTAAGACAGAGACAACATTTCTTGAGATGAGGAAGACTGTACAAGGAGAAGATTCTCAATGGAGGGGTGGAGGACATTGGTGGAGAATAGGGAGTTTGATTTTGGACAGGGTAAGTCTGAGATCCCTATTAGATATTCAAGTGAAGATTTGAATAGGTGGTTGAGTATGAGCCTGAAATTTAGAAAAGAGTCAAGACTAGAAATGTAAACTTGGGAATCACTGGTGTATAGATGCTTTTGAAGCTAAGAGACTGAGGTTGGTATTACCAGGGGAGTAAATAAAGACAAAGAAATAACAAGATTGTAGGGCTAAACCCTGAAATGTTTTAACCCTTCAGTAGATAAAGAAGACCAGGTCAGAGGAGTAGGAGAAGAGCCAAGAGAAACTGCTGTCTCAAGCCAAATGAAGAACATGTTTCAAGAAAGAAGTTTAATCCACAGTTCTTAGAGGTGCAGGTAAAGCCAGGTCCAAGTTATTGGTAACTTTGACAGGGGCTATTTCAATAGAATAATGAGAGTGGCAAAGTGAAAACAATTCCTCCTTTTCTTTAAGAATAGCCTTTATCAAGCTTAACAGGAAAGATGCTATCACTTATTGGACCAACATGAAATTTACCAATTTTCCTCTGAGACAGTTAATGTGAGTTGTTACATCAATGAGCCAATTGCTCAAAGACACTTTACTTACTCTGAATAGTCTCATCATTAGTTAAATTAGGGCTTGTCATATTCTAGGAAGACACATTTTACTTAAGAAGGTGACGGCAAATTTTAGAAAAGTAAATCTAAGCAATTAATGGCACTCGATAATATTGGCATTAGAATGACGTTTGTTCTTTTGAGCAAAACCCAAGAAAAAGAACTCTCACAGGGCCTTCTGGGTTGCAGCAAGTAACAGTCTTGCAGAGGGTCAACATGATGAGTAAAAGTGCCTCCCCTCCTCCACCAATGAGAAAAATGCTCACTGGTTTACCCCTTTAATTATTTCTTTGGCCTCAGAAATAGCTTTGCCTACTTTAATTTCTGGATTGTTTCTTATTTTTCATTATCTCAAGTTTCTCATATTTACCCAATATTATATTTTGTGCTAAGGGAGCAGGTGGGTATTACATAATTTTTGAGCTCTTACGGAAAACAAAAGTAACATTTGGAATCTTACAAGAATACAAACAAGCTTTCATGTCTACAAATTCTCAAACATTTTTGCAAATAATAAAACATTAATAATAAAACCTCAAGTACTACCATTATTTCTAAATTGTGTATATCTCTATAATTAGTTCCTTCAGACATTGATTTAAACATAATTTATTTTCTTTCTCCAGGGAATACATTTATTCTTTAAGTTTCCATACAGAATAAAAAACTCAATACTTTTTCATCAAATGATTTCCTGATTGTGTTTTAATTAAAATTTTTGTTTCGATAAGATATTAAATATCTTTAAATTCCTTAACATATTTAAACTACTTAACATTTAAAGTTGGGAATAGTTCCTTTTTAAAGCACATTTTTATAACTCCCCTGGACACAGAAAATCCTTCGGTTTGAGGAAAAACAAGGTGACCTAATAGCATAGATGCCATATAACATAATGGCTAAGAATGAGAGTGTTGGAGTCAGTCACACCTGCATTTAAATCCCAGGCCTTCTACTTCCTAGTTTCTTATCCTTAAGCAAACCGCTAATCTTTCTTAACGTCATTACTCACCTATAAGTGGGAAAAACATTACCTGCCTCACAGGATCATTACGACGATTTTATGAGATAATACATGAGAAGCATTTAACACAGGGTCAAGCCTTGGGAAGGTGTTGAATAAAACACAAGTATTTTTCAGCTTCATCATCACCATCATCATTGTCATCATCATCATCATCCGACTTGAGCAACCTCCAAAGTCAAGACGCTTTTAAAAAGAAGCTAGAGCGAGCATGACCGTAACTGACGTTGGAATTCGGCTTCTTGTGGAGGGCGCTATTTACATTATGGCTTTAACTGCAACATACAACATACAACATACAACATACAACATACATTGAGTGGATGCGCAGGGTGATCCACCGCGTTCCTGGTGACGGGTCGCAGGTGTTTTTACGTACACATCTCAAGCCTGTCGGCAACCCCCGGTAACCATTTTACCGATGAGGACTCTGAGGCTTAGAGGAGTGAAGTGATTTGGCCAAGACCATGCAGCTGTTAACTTGCAGAATCACTAGTCATCTTCAATTCCCTTGACTATAAAGCCCTGTTTTAACTAAACTTCCAGATTAGAGTCTCTTTGTGGACTATTTAAACTGGACCACTCACCCTCACCCAGAGCTAGTTCTACATTGAAAGCATAAGCCTGTGAGTAACACAGGCTTTTATCAACCCTCAGCTTTTATTCTCCCTTTCATCCACGATCTAATCATGCCAAAAGAACCCTAGAATTGGGAGGGCTGGTAACCATGCCTGCTGCCTGCATACTAGGGGGGACTCAAAAAAAAAACAGAATTATCTTCTGGAGGGGGGCTCCCTTGTAGTATAGGCTTCCCCTGCTGGGTGAGTGTTCTTGGAACCAACCTGTATCAGTGTACCAGCTGGTTTTGTTGTAAGAGACTGTGTTTGGCTTCAGTGAATTTTTTTGGAAGACTCTCAAGGCATTTGCCCATTTCATGATGCGTGATTTACGAGTGCGCCTTCCCGCACCGCACTGAGCGTTCAGCAGTTTTTAACCGCGTGACCTCCACGCCCCACCCTCCCTATTCACCCGATCTCACCCCAAGCGACTTTTTGTTTGTTTGTTTCCCCAGATGAAAGAAGTCCTCAAAGGGAAACAGTTTGCAGTGTGGAAGAAGTGAAACAACAACAACAACAACAAACAAATGGCAGATGCACTAAAAAGGCATCAAAGTTGACGAGTTAAAAAATTGTTTTGAGCAGTGGAAAAAATGTCTCAGATGTATTGCATCAAATGGAGAGTGCTTTGAAGGTGACTGAAGTTTGAACGTGTAAGAACAAATACATAATTTTTAATAAATAAACTTCAGGGTTTTTCGGTCCCCCCTTCCTACAGCCTGACTGCCAGCTCTTCGCGGCATGGATTTGGACTGTTTCAGGACCCGGGTTAGTGTCCTGACAGAGCGAATCTTATGCAGCCAGGTCTGGGCTGATTGTACCTGCTGTGGTCCCATGAACATAGTCACGATAATTACCAGTCAACTTTGGGATGAAGAAGTTGCCTGACTCAGCAAGACTGGCATTTCCTCCCACACAGTTCTTTCCAGCTCATTGGCAATGGTATCCAGAAGTGGCTGGAGAATTCTGATAACAGCTTGCTGGTTGGATTCCAGAGGAATAGCTCAGATTCTGCTGAAGACTCATGGGAAAGTGGAGAAATACTGACAAAAGAAGTTAATGATGACCACTCCAGAAACTTTACCTCCAAGAATATCTTCGCCACTATTTAAAGCATCCCCTTGGAGCTAACTGAGACGCCAGAAAACGAAACAAACCCCATGAATGGAAATTAACAATCAGGCTGTGACCCACTTAAGTGGGTGTTACGCCTCTTGCCAAAGGCCTGCCATAGAGTGCATCCTGGGCTAATGACTTGGTGTCTTCAGTTCCACCACTTTGAGATGGAAATTACACAATTGTCCCTTTATTCCCTTGCAGAGCTGTTCCTTCTTCTTTTCTCACCTCCATTCTTGACAGCTTTTTCTAACTACTTAACCATTCCATAAAACACAACAGAGAAAGAACTGGAAAATGTGACTGGCTCAAACAGTTGTGGATATGGACAGGTTAAAGTTATACTTACCATGCAATATTAAAGCCATGAATCTTGACCGAAGACATCATGCATTTCTGTAAGTTGTGGGCAATATTTGGCAACTCAAAGCGATTCATAATGTTCTCCAAGGCCTTCCAAATTTGAGACCCAATCAACTTTTCTAGTTATATCTCCTTTATTATTTAATCTATCTGTGCTGTTATCTGGTACTGACCAACAGAAATATAATATGAGTGGGCTTATGTCATTTTAAAGTTTCTAGGAGCCATCTTAAAAAAATTAAAACAGGTAAAATTAATTTTAATAATATACTTTAACCTAATGTATACGAAATATTATTTCAACATGTAATCACTATAAAAAAGGATTAATGAGATTTGTTACTTTTTTCTTTTTGGTACTCGGGCTTCCGATTCTAGTGTGTATTTTACAGGTATAGTACCTCTCAGTTTGAACTAGTTTAGCAGGTTGAGGTAGCCAATGGTGACCTCATTGGACAGAACAGCTCTAGTCAAAGAAGTTGGAAGAATAAGCAAATAAGGAAGTAGTGCAAGTTCTCAGAGGAACGTAAACATAGCGAGGTTTAAGGCATTCTTGCTGTTGCATAAACTTTGCTCCAATAGTCACACTGGTTCACAAAACCATACAGATTTGAAGTGTACGACTCAATAAAACATCATCTGCACACGGCATTATGCACCCATCGCCTCCAGCAAAGCCTCTTTCCATCCCCATATCCTCCCCTTAGCCAGAGGGAAAGGTGGGTGGGGTGGAGGTGGAGGTGAATGAGTCTCTATAAACTCTTTACACATCACCTGCATGATGGTGATAATAGCATCTGGACCAAGCTTGGTGAATGAATTTACTTAGATAATGTGTAACACTCCTGCAAATTTCTCCATCATTATTAGTGATGGTGCCTTGTCACCGTATAGGTTTGATCCTTCCAGTGCAGACATTCCCATCTATGGAAGCGAAGAAGGTTGTACTCTTTGGAGTGGCTTCTTCATGTCAGTGGAGATTTTCCTTATAGCAACAGTCCAATAAATGGCTATATAAAATAGTATTTCTTCCAACTCCAAGGGACAACCTCCCAAAAGAGTCACTTAGGAACAAAAGCCACTAGAAGGTGAATAATATCCTCCCTTCTCCACCAGCAGCAGGAATTGGCTTGTGTGGCAGCATCAGTGTCTATTAAGAACCAGGGACCAGACACAGTGTCCTTTGCCAGGGCACTCCCGGTGGAGTTCTTGCAGATAATTCTACAGCATGCTGTGGCTCGAATTCAATTCTAATCTCCAGTTGTGTGACTAAAAGCCTAAAGGAGCAAAAACACAGCCTCAAACTCCTGCCTGCCATAAAAAACCTCTAGCAACAAGAAACTTATGAAGCTATGTCTCCAGGAAGGCCAAAGGGGCCAAGAGAGCATTTCCATTTCATAGCTCTCTTACTAACCAAAATCACAGGAGAGGTTTTCAAATAAATGGACGTTCATGAGGAATAAAAAAAAAACCTCACAGTAGAAAGGAAACAAAAGAGAAGCACAAGGTTGGCCATCTCTAACCAGCAACACACATTTAGGAGCCTTGTTACAAAATGATACATGTTCATAGGACTCATCTTCCTTTAACTCGTATCTTTACATCATCAGCTTAATTTGGGAACAATATTTCCAGGATATCACACTAACCAGAGTTCTTTGATAAGCTTCATTGCTCGGGATCTTGGATCCTTAGCTGATCAGGTCCCACCCAAAGAACTATTTCTGTTTCTACAAAATAGAATACTTAGAGGTCAAGAGCCTGGCTTTGAGCCAGACGGACTGACTATTAGAATTTTTGGTCCTGTTCATTATTAGCTTGTGACCTTGACAAATCACTTCACCCTCTAGGTCTCAGTTTATTCTTCTATAAAACATGGGTAAAAAGATATCTACTTCATAGGATTGCTTTCGGGATCAAATAAGAATGCCTATAAAATGATCAGTATAGTGTCTAGCACATGGTAAGATTTCAATAAGTGTTCCCTCTTTTCGCATACAAGGCTGGTAAAAATGTGTCTTAGCAGTTCCAGTCCCCTGAGACTTTGTCCTTCTAGAAAACTGCCAAATAATAGCGATCTATCTAATGCCAACAATTTATGCAACTGGAGCAAGACTGCAGCAGGACCATTTACCTGGTTCCACACAAAGTCCTGAAGAAGGAAAACATCTGTGGCTGGAGAAGCACCAACTGGTAGAGAAGGGAGGGCCCTAGGAGACCAGTTAGTCCAAACTTTCATTTTCCAAGTAAAGAAATGTAGCTCCAAGAAGTAAAGTAACTTGTCCCATGTCAAGAGCTAGTTAGAGGCAGGGCTGAGGTTCGAATCACATTTCAAGACTCTTAACTCTGTGACCTGATTTTGTGGTGAAAATAACTCATGAAATGGCAGAATGGGAATCACCAGGGAAAGATCTCCTGTATTTCTAGTTTATCCCATTAACCACTCATTTGAGTTTCCATCATTCTATCTCAATATGTTCTCTCAGTAGCAAACAGAGAGTAAGTGATTACAAGATAAACCTCAGAAGGAAGTTTCTATGTTATGGGCCCTGCCGGCCATCATGGTCATGACAGCTTTGCCTAAACTTATTTGAGAATGAGGCACAATATGTGAAATACTTCATCAAATGCTTGTGATTATTCATGCCAAAGAATTGGAGGAAATCTATACTATGACCTATAGCCTGAGAGGCATTTATGGAGGTAAAGGAGGTTGTGCAAGACAGCCTCTCTAAGAGGGCACCAAATAATCCCCACCGCCTGGTGTTCATACCCCGGGTAATCAGTGTGGATTGGATTTATTGACCTGACTTGCTCATAACAGATAGAATATGGCAGAAGTGGTAGGACGGCAATTGTAATATTAGGTTATAAAAAGGCTGTGACTTCTATCTTGGGCACTCTCTTTTGCTCACCTTTGAATTGTTGGTCTTGGAGAGAGCCGTCTGCCACGTTGTAAGGCAGCCTCGTGAAGAGGGTCACACAAGCAAGCTTGGAAGCGGATCACCTGAGGCCTGCCAGTAACCATGTGAGTGAGTTTGGAAGTAGGTTCTTCAGCCTTGGTCAAGCCTTGAAATGACTGCAGCCCTGGTGGACAGCTAGACTGCAGCCTTATAAGAGACCTTGGGCCAAAGGCACCCAACTAAGCTGCTTGCAAATTCCTGACCCAAAGAAGTTGTAAAGTAATAAATGTTTGCTGTTTCAATCTGCTAAATTTTGGAGTAATTGGTTACACCCCACTAAATAACCAATAGAAAATGCAGACAGGGTTGGGCTATTGCACCCCTGAATAGAAGGCTTGGCACAGTGGTCCCTCAAAAACCAAGTATCTTTATTCTCATCACAGTCAGTCAGAAAACCACTTACTCATTTTCTGTGAGACTTCTCTAAGGCGCTATGAAAGTCAGACAATTATTACTTATGGCTGATCTCAGAGCTATTATCTGGGCTGTGAAAAGTGGGAAATTTCAGTTTATTGCTCTCCTCAGTGCCTGGCCCATGTTGGCTCTCTATAAATATTCATGAATAAATGAATGAATGATTCATCCAAAAGGCATAACTATGGATCTTCACTAGTGTCTCGGGGACAATATTTTTTTAAGTAGCTTTCATTATTTCCTCAGTAATTTCTAAGTAACCCAGGTGTTATTTAATTTTCTTTCCCATGCATCTCATCTGCCTTAAAGATAAGCCGAGGGTAGTATTGCCCTGGGAAGGAGGAGGTTGGTTACCACCTCAGACAAATGTCTTTTTTTCTTAGTTCCATAGCAAGACACATTTGAAAGCCAGACATTGCAGAGAGAGAAAAATATATATATATAAATTCTAAAATATCCTTTTTTGCTCATAAGAAATAACACTTACAGCTTTCCTCTAAGAAAATGTATAGTTTTCCTCTAAGGCTAAGCCATGGGTAGAGTGGGCTCAGAGGTGACGCCTAAAAAGGTTCCTGTTAAGACAGCAATAGGAAGTAAAAAGTCCTTTACCAAGAGAAGAGTAGCCAGATGTGACCGTCCTGCTTCTGTTTTCCACCTTTGCCTTCTGGGAGGCTGTGCAAAAGAAAACTCCAGAAAGTCTGGGGAAAGGAAAACTAGAGGCATTTGTGTCCCAGGCGCAGTTTGGGATTTGGAAGGAGGTTCCCTCACAGAGTACGCGGGATATGACAGCAATATAAAGGAAAACGAAAGAGGAGTTATACAAAATAAAGAAGCTGTGCTAGTTGCACTGCTTAGCATTTATTTTGTTAAATTCACCCCCAGCCCACGAGCCGGCTAGCGCAGGTCTCGCTGGCTCTGGGAGCGCCCCGGGGGCTCAGATTTAGTCTTTCCGTAGCCTGTCGCAGAAAGACCAGAAGGACTATTGTAGACGTGACTGGTTCCCACTTCCTTCTGCCTCTGAGTGACAACATAAAAATAATAATAATAAAATTAATTCATTGAAGTAAAATAAAATTTTTAGAAACGTAGATAGAAGATTTTTCTCAGAATCACCTGTTCCACAGCAGCATCAGTTGGCAAGTTCTGCCTTTGCCGTTGGTGCTCCCGGGGTAAACACGTTGATTTCTCTTTTGCAGCAGCACGGTGCTATGTAACCACAGGTAGACCTGGGCCTTCGTTCGCCTCGGCCCTGCCAGCTGTTA
This sequence comes from Mormoops blainvillei, assembly GCA_004026545.1. Taxonomy (NCBI): domain Eukaryota; kingdom Metazoa; phylum Chordata; class Mammalia; order Chiroptera; family Mormoopidae; genus Mormoops; species Mormoops blainvillei. Next base: position 84,808 of record PVJD01000802.1, on the reverse strand, counting down.
GTTGCCTGACCTTGAGCAACTTCCTCTGAGCCCCAATTATTATTATTAATTAATGATAACAAAATCATAATAAACAAGTATAATACTTCAGGGCTTACTATGTGAGAAACAAGTTACAAAGCATGGAATATGTATTATCTCATTTAATTCTCACAGTCATCGTATATGAGGTAAGTACTATTTTTACCCTCCTTTAACAGAAGAGAAAACCTACCCAAATTTGCACAGCTTACAAGTAGCAGCAGGAGGAACTGAATCTGGGTCTGGCTGACTGCAAAGCCCACAGAGCTGGATGGCTGTACAGGAGGGGGCCCCAACGGGCCAGATGTGCTGAACACCTTGAAGCGTAGTGACTCCTGAGGTGTAAGTTCCCTGCTACTCTGTATTAATAGTTGGTTCTGAATATCTGTGTTGACCCCTGTGTAGTCCAGTTAACTCTTCTCTGTGCATGTACACAACTTTTAAACAAGTCCTGCATTTATTCTGACAAAAACATTGGGTCTGCAACTATGACTTATCACTTTCCATGAGGCACACTGGGGCTGGGCATCCTGCCACTCACTGCCAGCTCCCCGCAGGAGACAGATGCCTGCTGGTGACTGCCTGCGGCAGCGTGCCTTAAAGCCAGTGACAGCCTGGGCAGGTTCCCAGCTGGTGGAATTAGCCTGCAGGATCCTTGCAGGCAGAGGTGTATTTTAGGACAGCAGCACCGATCAACATCACAGAGCGGAAGTGCTCAGAACTCGACCCCTCCCAAGTTTCCTCTAATGTCCTAATCGCTCCTACTCACATTTGACCCTATCGCATCGATTGCCTGTATGGACGCCAGCGTCTATTTACTGGTTAAATCAACAAATATCCGTGCACATACAGTTCAGGAACTGATTAATAATGACTTTCAAAATAAATATTAATTATAATAAAACAAATTCCCTTCTTCTGAGGACTGCACCACATTTTAGTTAGCAAATTCATTTATTGTGAGTGATTTCGTTAGCCTGTAAATTCTTCCATGAAAATCATTTAGCGTTACTGGAGACAATAATGACTGCTAATAATGCTTCTTGATGAATTACCATGAGCAGGAGTATCTCAAAAGCCCAGTAGGGAAAGAATTTCCTGATCTGGATTGGGTATATTCAAACAGAAGAAAACTTAGAATGTATTTATTTCATACTACCACCCGCCCTGTGACCATAGTTTACAAATCAGGAAGCAGGCTCACAGAGTGAAAACCGTTTTCAAGGTCGGTCAGTGGGTGACAGGTGCAGTCAGGGGTCTTGACTTCCAGAGCAAGGAAGTCACATTGAGACAGGATAAGAAGAAGCGAGGAAAATTCCTGGGCAAGTAGCATGGGGAAACTGAGACAAGGAAATTAAACAAGGCCAAACAGATTTAGCAATGTACAACCAGCTGGTGAATCACAAGACATTATCTCCCCTAACCAAGGACGCTTGAGAGCAAATGGTTTATAATTCTCCTCCCTAACCAGAAAACACAGAACCTCCCTGGCCATACACCACAGGTGTCCAGGGAAGAGAAGAATCCTAATATAAACATGCAAATGGAGAGGAAACCGAGATAACACCGGAACAAAGGGGCAAGCTGGGAAAGAAGTTGCTGGACTCCCCTTGCATCTCCCCCTCCCAAGAGAAACAGCAGGTCTGCTCTCCGCCTAGGAATTTCCCCTCCCAGACTCCCACGATTCCCCTTTATAAACTTGCTTCTGAAAGCTCAAGGTAAGGCAGATGTTAGAGTTTGTACCCGCCACGTTCTCAACCGACTGGCCTCTGATATTAATAAAAGTGCAGGTATGGTCCAGTCGCTGTCTCTGTTTTTTGACCGAGCGGTGGCAGGCAGCTCAGCTGCCCTCTGGCTGCAAGGTCACTTCACCGCACACCCCCGTTTCTGTTCTGCTGTAAAACTATGGCAGTACCTGTGAACAGGAAACTCCTTCCTTCCCATTTGGGGGATAGAATTTAGAGGTTATTACACAGGTTATATTGACAGGAAGAATATAAAATATTTGTTGAGTAGAAAATAGAGATGTTCTAAGAATCCAAATTCAGGAGGAATTTATTGAACTTTCAACATGCCAGACACCTGGCATCTCATCTCACCTGCTCAACAATCCATGAGGTCGATATAGTTGCCCCACCTCCCAGCCGAGGGAATGGGGCTTTGCGAGGGCATGAGGCGACACAGCTCGCGCAGTCCGTAACGGAGCTAGGACTGACACTGAGCTTGTGGCTCCGGTCCAGGCCCTTTCTATTTCCTCGTGGTAACAATTTATTAGAGCTTCCATAAACACCCCCAAGGGGGAGCGCTAAGGACCCCCTTGGCTCTTTCAATATTCAGATACCGCGTCACACGATATTTCCAATGTCACTTAAAAGTGAACGCACAGCATTAGGCATGTGACCCTTACCCTTGAGAAGTTATTCTTCCTTCTGGCTGATGAACTAAAATTATTCAGAGAGACCTGGGTAAAGTGTGACTGTTGGCACAAAATACAATGTTCGGTGGAATAATAATAAATTACAAGCTCCAGCATCTTCCCTACTGTTTCAGCCCAGAGAGCTTGTTACCACATAGATAAATCCTCCAACTGGCTTAGGAAAAATATAAACGTCAGCTCCTGCGTTTTACCCATATTGATAGTTGGTCGCTTGCCGAATGGGTTTGCAATTTAATACACGATATTAAAACCCCTAAAACCACCATCTTTGGCTTGCATTTGATTCCTCCCAAATGTTCAAAGGCTCCACCATTCATCTCAGGCCAGCTGGGAATTTGTAACTCTTCATTAATCTCTCCTGCCTCTTACAGATCAGCTTCTTTTTCTCCTCCTCCTTCTTTTTTTTTTTTCTTTTTTGCATTTATTGCATCACCTTGTTATGTAGGCTGAAAACCTTTAAATATTTAAAGCTGTAATTTAGCAAACTACAGAGAAGCCAGAAATAGAAGTGTGGATTTAAAAATTTTTTTCTTATAAGAAAAGATTAGAAATGCACTAATCCAAAGAGGGAAAAGGCGGAACGTTCTACACAGGTGTGGGGAGTTGCTGAGTGTACTGTCTTTTTAAGGTGGCGCCCTGTTACCCATTGCATGTAGGAGCAAAGTGCATGTAGTAGACATTGTCTAATTATTTCCCCTTCATAGTTTCTCCTGCCAGAGCCAAAGCCCTCTCCTTCTCCTTTCTCTTCCCAACTTCCCATTTCCTCCACATTCCGCACTGCAGTGCAGCTACAGTGTCCCCCCATCCACTGGCACAGCTCTTACTGTGACCACCAGGGACCTTCTGGTGGTTAAATCTGCTGAGTATCTTCTAGTCCTTATCATACGTGGCCTTTATGCCACACTGTTCATTGTTCCCTCCTTCTCAAAACTCTCCTCTTTAGGTCAATAATAATTATTATTATTGCCATTATTATTACAAGTTTGCATTCATAGAGTGCTTACTATATATAAGGTGGTGTGTTAAACACTGTACATGCCTTTTGCCCTTGAATACTCATACCCCCACAAGGTAGATGTTGTTATTATTATTCCTGTGTTACACATGAAGAAATGGAAGCATAAATGGTTAACTACTTGTCCGGGGTGACGCAGCTAGAAAAGGGCAGAGCCAGGTTGGAACCCATGTTTGTAAGCGCTATGTTACATCGCTCCCTAAAGTTTTCAAGAGAGTGATTATGGAGACATCAGAGCCATTAAAGCTGGATCTAGACTGCAAGTAGTTTTTCCATTTTAGCTGGAGAAATGTTTGAAAAATAAAATCTTTTTTTATAGAAAGAAAACTGAATAATGTATCAAGAATGGTAACAGGTGAGAGTGAAAATGTACCAGAAAGTACCATCACATAAATTCTACTCTTTTAGAAACTAATTAAAGTAAAATGGAAAAGAGTTTGATCATCTGCAGGATTTTCCCCCACATCCTGTTTAAAACAGGTTTGACCTGTGGCCCACTGCAGGCGGGCGGGTTCTGGAGGTGGGTCCTGATCTCTAAGCCTTGGTGTTCGCCCCCTTGGATAAGCCTCTCCCACTGAGTGTGGGTGAGGCCTATGACCTGCTTCTAAACAACAGAATATGGCAAAGGTGATGGAATGTCACTTCTGTGACTAGGTTACCTTTTGTAAGACTCCTTCTTAGCAGTCTCGTTCTAGAGACTCCGCCTGCTGGCTTAGTGAAGTTAAGGGACCATGTTGTGGATGTCCCTGTGGAAAGAAATTGAAGGTAGCTGTTAGAAACTGTGCACACCCACCAGGCAAAAGCCAAGGAGAAGCTGGAGCCCTCAGTCCTACAGCCCCAAGGAAATAAATTCTGCCAAGTATTTGCATAAGCTTGGAAGCAGAGGTTCTTCCCTCAAGGAGGCTCCAGGCGAGGAAGGCACCTCGACTGCAGCCCGGTGGAGCCCGGAGCAGCGGACCCAGATGGCCATCAAGCCCTGAGCCTCAGGGGCTGTGGGGTAGTTCACGCTATGGTTTCAGGCTGCTAGGCTTGCGGCGGTTTGCTGTGCCAAAATAGATAACTGCTCCACAGCTTCGATCGTGGCCCTTCGCAAACTCCAACAAGAATTCTTATGAAATCACCTACCAAGAAAAAAAAAAAACCTGGAAAAAGCCTTAGCAAGATTGACGATTATGACTGAGGGTCAGTCTGTTCTCAGAATCTCAAAGGGACTGTTTAAGCTCGCAGCCAACGACATTGCATTGAAAAGAACCTGTGTTATGCCGATTGTTCTGTGCACTAAAAGAATGGTCATTGCTATGTGTTCCTGCATAATATATTACCCCAAAACATTAGTAACTTAAAACATCAAAGAACACTTATTATCAAAAAGTTAAAGGTAGAGTTACCATTTGGCCCCGTAATTCCACTCCTAGGTATGTAAGAGAACTGAAAGCATTTGTTCACACAAAAACTTGTACACGAATGCTCATAGCTGCATAAATCTTCATAGCCAAAAGGTGGAAACAACTGAAATGACTGAATAGATCATCTGATGGTGAACAGGTAAACAAAATGTGGTATCTCCACACAATGGAATGTTATTCAGTCATAAAGGCTAATTCATGCTAAACATGATAAAGTTTGAAAATATTATGTTAAATGAAAGAAGCCAGACACAAAATACCACATATTGTATCATTCTACTTATCTGAAATGTCCAGAATAGAAAAATTCATAGACAGTAAGTAGGTTAACAATTGTCAGGGGATGGTAGGGACGTAGAATTAGGAGGTACAGGATTTAATTTCAGGGTGATGAAAGTATTCTGGAATTAGATGGTGATGATAATTGTGCAACATCATGAATATACCCCCCGCCCGAAACTGTACTTTAAAATAGCAAATTGTATGTACTGTAAATTTTATCTCAATAAAACATTTTAAATAAACATCTATTGTTTTTCACATTTCCTGTGAGTGAAGAATTTGGAAGTGAATTGGCTGGGAGATTCTGACTTGGGGTCTCTCATAAGCAGTCAAGATGTCAGTTGGAGAAGAAGTCATCTGAAGTCGAGACTAAACTGCACTAGAGCAAAGAATTAGCTTCCAAAGTAGCTCACTCGGGTGGCTAGCAAGTTGAGGCCCTTCTCTCTGTTCCAGTGAGTAGACAGCCGTGTGCTTATAACCTTGGAGAGAGATGTGACATACCCGAAGGCGGAAGAAAAGGTGGTTCCCCCACTTTGGTTTCCATAAGCCTAAGCCGTTAGGACAGAGGCTACAAAATGGTGGCCCCTGGGGCAAAGCTGGGCCAGAATTCTTTTTTTTTAACTGCAGTGTTTTTTCCCCCAAAATGAATAAATTTCCAGAATTTAAAATCAGAAAGTTTTGCATAAAGTAAAAATTTCTAGTTCCTTCTTGAAAAACAAATTAGAAGAGCTGACAAATTTGGACCTCAAGGAGAAGTCCAAAGCACCCCCTTTCCTGGAAGGAAGAAAGACCACAGAGCATTAGCTCAGGCAGACAGAGCCACACGCGGCCCAAGGCTTCATTATGAAGGTAGCTGGGAGGTCTGCCAGGGCCAGGGCCAGGATGGGAAGGTAGACACAGTGGCGACATGTGTAGCCTTATGGACAAGGACTCCATGGGATGAAGGATGGATCTCAGCAGATGACTTTGTGGGCAAATAACACAGAGGACAGATGCCTCCCCTACACCCATCTCCTTGGTCCTAAGTCGGTGCCCCCATCCTAGGTAAGTGCCCCACAATTGAGACACTAGTCCCTGGGGCAGATAAAGAAACAGAAAATCCCAAACAGAGAAACTGAGTCTCTGCACATGAATGAAATGGGGATGCAAAATTGAAACTAATTCAAATTTTAGAAAAGTAAAAGAAATGCATATTTTCTTCATGTTTCAGTTTGGGACTTAGATGCGTACCTATTATAAAAGTAGGATTTTACTTACATATGTGTTTTCCATGTGCACGCGCCCTTTTAAAAGTCAAGTCAGGTTAGGGTGAAAAGGGTGATGACAGAAAATGACAATTGTAGCTGAGTCTTCTCTTCCAAAGTGAGGCGAAAAACTGACTCATTCTCAAGTTTGGAAATGTAAGGATCATTATACCAGGGTTTCTTCACATGTTTGGGTTGTGGACTTCTTTGAAGAGCTGATTTTTAAAAATAGAGACATTTTGGTCCAAAACACACACACAAACCCAAAACATGAATGTGTAATTCCAGGGGCTTCAGAACTCATTCCCCTTTGGAAGTCCATGGATCCCAGGTTACCAAAGCTTCCCTGCACGGGGTACCCTCTTCCTGCCACTCTTCCTGTCCCATTTTCTTCCAGGAGATTTCAATGAAAAAAAGAAAATCCTCAGCCTATTTGGAATACAAATCAAACTGCAAACCACAGTCTGTCACCCTGGCACCCTCGCCATCTGCAGCCTTTCAAAACCCTGGCCCATTCCCATCCCCCGCGCAGCTCTGCACAGGCCTCTTCCTGCAGGTCTGGCGAGTTCTGAGCTCCGCTCCCAGCACGCTCTTCGGGACTGCCTGTCACTGATGCATGTTATAAATAGGAGGGATTGAGACCCTGAGTGCTCACAGCACTTCTGCTAGGCGACACTTAGATTAGCTGCGTGTCAGGAAGTTCACTGTGGAAACAAAGGTATCCTGGGCAGGAGATGCTCAACCAGAAAGGGTGCAGAAGTATATGGCTGAAGGTGAGGCAGAAAGCATGCCCCGCCAACTGGAAGCCACAGGACACTATTAAGTCGACTAAAGTAGGAATCGGTCCAACCACCAGCCGCACTGGTAGAACCTCCTTTGTGAGGACTATTTTGACCTGATGGCAAGCATGGAGACAATCAACGGTGGCTGGCTACCTAAGTCTAGTCATGGAGGACCCACTCGCCCCTCACACGTGCATTGAATCTTCTCTGGTAAACGAGGGGTTAGAATCTGGCGCTCTCACACGCGCACTGGGCACTGCTGTGCCTCAGGCTCTGTGCCAGGCACTGTGGAGTCCCAGGTGCTCGCAACACCTCCCTGTGCTGCAAGAGGGTGGCACCAGGCAATGTCCCCCTGGTGCTCAGCATTGTGAAGAGCGCTTCTGGCTTCATGAACTATGAGGAGGCTTTCAGCAAGTCGCTTTCCCCATCTGGAGCCTCATGTGTAACATGAGAGCGTTGGACGTGAAGACCCAGGAGTTTCTCTTCCAGGTCAGGAACAGTCTGATTCCTTTGGCCTACATACAAAGCTTTTGCAGGAAATTGTATTGCTATCTTTGAGCCACTAGATGGCGATTGTACTTAGTTTAGGAGGAATGCTGGTTTAGAAGGATTGCTGGTTTAAAAAAAGAAAAAAATTGCCCCCCAAAAATGGGTTGCTTAAGGCAGTGAGGAATTATGTACAGTTAAATGGACAAAACTGAAATGCAAAGTAGCTAACAGTGTCTGCTACCTGTGTGATAAAAAAAGCTCGAGCAGCATCTGGCTCAACAGCGCTGATTCAGCTGGCGCTTGTTGGGCGGTGGTGGCTTGGGAGCGGGTAGCAGGGCGCTCTGCACCGATGACAGGAGACCCACTCCTTGTCCCAGCCCTTCCTCTAAAAGGCTGCGGGACTTTGGTGAATCACCCATCTTCCCCCTGCCTCAGTTTCTGCATCTTTAAGATGACGAAGGGCTCTACCATAATCTGCGAATTAGCCCTAACTCTAGCATTCTGTGATTCTCTGGAAAAGGTTGCCAAGGGCCAGTTAATAAAGATTTCCAGCACTAAATGGGATGAGAAATTCCAATGTTGTTGGCTTCTAGGACAAGAGAAAGAAGCCCTGTTGCCACATACACATTTAAAACGTATTACACTGCTGGTGTTATCTGAGGTAGTTTGAGGGAGTCTCTGCCCCTTGCCAAATCGAAGTAAACAAACATCCTTTTCAACCTGGAATCTGTTCCTGCACAAGGGAGTGAGGCAACAGGTCCAGTCTGTCAGGCAGGCCAAACTGCCTCACCCACAGGCAGAGCCAGTCCCTTGGGCGGGCAACTTGAATTCCCACAGAAAGTTTCCAGATCCATTCCAGGGCCACCACCAGTTCTTTCTGTCCTTTGTTACTCCACTCCGGCTTCATTTTCCCCACTTCCTTTCCTCTGGGTGCATCAAACTTCACTCTGGTGGTGGGAGGAACCCATGGCTCTCAAAAACAGAAAAGGTCCCTTGCTAGAGCTCATACCCATCCAGGAGCTTGCACCCCACTCAACAGCCATTTTTCAAAGTGTGGTCTGTTGACTACATGTACCGGAATCAATTATGCTAAGAATGCAGATTCTGGGTCCCACCTGGATCTGCGGAAGCAGGATCTCTATGGGGAAGCCTGGAATATGCGTTTTCACAAGCAGTCCAGATGAGACTGAAGTCTGAGCCCCACTGCCTCCCAGTGAAACCCCACATCAAGGTCAAATTTACTTGAGTTACAGAAAATTTAGTGGAATTCTAGGCCCTGACACGAGAATAAAGGGTAACGATGATTCAAGAAGGCATACACAGCATTTGTTGAAGCAGGAAGTGTCAAAGAGAGATGTTCACAGTAGCTCACATAGGGCTTCTCTGTGTGATAGAGCTTTTGTAGAATCCAAGCCTGCCTGTTGCCTTTAAAGGTGGAGAAATTTACATTTTCCTTCCCAAATTCAACAAGAGCAGCAACTCACCCTAATTAGCCATTTCATAAGAGACTGGTAAATAACCTAGAATGTTATTTCATTAATTACAAGGAAAGACAAAACGGCTAGGCAAACTGGAACTTCTATGTCAGCATACCAGGGATGGCAAATCGTCCTTAGCTGGTGGTTTGATGAGCGTGGACTAAGAGTGTGGGAAATAGATGATGTAAATGTCATAAGATGTGACAACCAGTGACATAATCTCCACCAAGGGGAGGGAGATGAGAATACACCTGCCATTTAACTAAGCACCTACTATGAAACAGAAACTGTCCCTATTTTTAATCCTGTAAAAATATACTTAGCAAGGGGCAAGCAACATTTTGCTAGCTGGTCTGAGCACCGTGTGTATGGAGACCCAGTGATAAATCTTTGCCTTTTTAATTTTTCTTTTGCTATTTTTTCCCATAGACTCTGGTGGCCATTACACACGGTCAGTTCTATCTTTATTTGGTCCAGTTATAAGATGATTGAATAGGATTCTGGAAAAGCACCCTAGTCCTATTAACTAGTAAAAGTCTTAGGGTTTTTTCCTCTGCAAATGAGATTCTAATCCATTACCCATAATTCTGTTTGCATTTTCACCTAATCTGCATGCTTGCTAAACACATATTTTAGCAAAATGAGGCATGCCAAACAAAATAATTGTGTTCTTACTGAAGTATTGTCCAACTATACACATATTTAACTCTTCACCTCTCTTCCAGAAGCACAGAGGAAGCAGCCTGAGGGGGAACTGGGGCGACCAGCACCTCTTTACATGCGGTACATATCTAATGTGCACGTACCTAACTGGGTTTCAGGCCCAGCCTCTGATCTAGGTCACAGTAGTGTGCACAGCCTCCCTGACACTCCGTATCGTCCCATGGGTCCATTTTGTTACCATTAGTCACTTGTCATGTGGCCTCTATTGATGCGATCTGTCCTCTTGAGATTTGCAGGTTAAATTTTTTTCTACAATCAACTTAAATTTAGGGAAAAGTACAAAGCCAGACAAAGCAGATGTATTGAAAACTGGCTTAAGGTTAGAAAGCTGCTGGTACTGTTGAAATAGAAAACACGGGCTTCTTTCCCAAGAGCTTATATTTAAAATAAAAAATGTAATAATAATAATATCATTGTACAAAGAAAATGGTCAAAGCATTAGAAACATAATACTCTTAAAACCTGGTCCACATTTTCCATTTTCAATGAAAATAGAATGGGATTATCATATGGAAGAGAGCCAAAGGCACAGATAATACAAAATAACAATAATTTACCAGACATTTATATTTTCATTTGTAATACACTTTTAGATTCTACAGTACATGGTGGAAATAGAGGTAAAGCATTTTGGAAAACACATTTTAGGGCAGGCATTCTCTGGCTATGCTATCCTGTCTTTCCAAACCTTCCTAGCCCTCCTCCGAACCTGCCTGCTCTTCGATCTTCACAAAATCTTCAGCCACTTGAGTGCTCCTTCTCATCTCAGTCTTCCACTTTGCATCAGTCTTTTTCTACTTCTTTTTTCTTCTTCTCCTGCCCAGATCCCATGGTCCATCACATCAATTACTCTACCTAGAAAACCCAGTTTCCTCATCCCTTTGTCCTGCTATTAATCCTGTCTTATAAATCTCCAGCCCCAGATTAACCCAAACATATCTACCTTCTCCAGCTCCACACACTGGTAGCCAAGGGTTAGAGAAATACATGCAGTTGGATGCATTAGCACTACTAGACTTGCAGGATTTCCCGTCTGCTCCAGGCCTTGGGGCTTCTTAGCCAACCTTGTCTGTCTCCTGTCAGTTTCTATTTTTTTCCCCTCTTTTCCATGGTGGGTCCAAACTTGCCACTTTTCTCATGCTCTCTAGCTCACCTGAAGTGTCCTTGCTTTCTTTAACTGATAAAATTGAGATGACCAAGCAGGAACTCCTGCAGTTCCTCATCCCTCATTCACAAATTCAGCTGCACCCATAGCCTTCCTTCCTCTGTGTCCTGAGAAGGAGGGGCTTCAGAGCCAGTCTCACCATAGTGCCCTGATTTACTCTTCCTCATTTCCAGCTACGAATTTGTTCTCTCCGTGATTCATTTGTTCTCTTGTTTCTTCAACTTCTCCCTCCTTCTGTTTTCTTCTCATCATCACTGAATCATGTTCAAGTCTCTTCGAACCTAAAAACAGAATGAGCAGCGCTCCCACCATACTGCGTATCTTTCTAGTTATCACTCTACCTAGCTCTCTCTTCTTATCCAGGTTTCTGGAACCATCTTCATTTAGCTTTGCCACTTCTTGATGTCCATTCGATCCTCTGTTGAATTGGATTTGGCTTCTGGCCCTAAGAATCCACCGAAACTGCTTATCTTCAGGCCATCAGTGACTTCCTAGGTGCTAGAGCCAGAGGGCTGTAGGTTCTTTCTTGCTTCACCTCCCTGAGACACTCTCTGCTCTCATTTTTGAAACCCTCTTCCCCAGCTTTCTGAAGTGAGCCGGCTGTAGACAGCCCGCTGACTCTCCGCCACGTCCCTTGCCCGGCCCTCCGCCCGCACCTTCAGGCCCTCATGTCACACCGCGCGCCAGATTCTTCGCCGGGATGCAAATGCGACATATCCAAAAGGGGTCTCATTTATTTTTCCCAAGAGCTCTTCTTTCTGTGTGTTCCAATTGCCAAGTGAGAAGCCTGAGAGTCAGAGGCGGTTTTAACGGCGGGCGCACTGGGCGCACACCCTGGGCCCCGCCTTCTGAAGGGCCCCGCAAAACCCCAGCTTTACACTTTTTTCTAATAACACCAAGTTTGGTTTCATATGTACAATTTTAATTACATAGAAGTTTACAGTTGGTGGTAAAACCTGATAGTATTGTTTAAACATTTTCTTCTGCGCCGGGGGCCTCTACTGACCGTAATCCGCCTCTGCCGAGAGTCATCCTTAACTTCTCCTGACCCCCTCCCTTACAGCTACGGTTGCCAAGTTCTTTCTGCTCTACTTCTTAATAAGAAAGCCTCACTTCTGATCTACCTGTGAAAAGAATCAACTGACTACTCTGCTCTCCACCTCCCTCCAGAGTACTCTTAGGTGGAAATTAGAATTCTCTCGTATTCTCAGCCTGCTCTTCCTACATAATTCCCATTCACTGAATGAGAACGTTGGACTTGGGAAGAGGGAACCCAGATGCCGGGAAAGGTGCCGAATAGCAAGCTGATTTCTTTTTTTCAATATTTGTGTTGAACGAATGAGGTTTTTTAAAAAAAACTAACCATCTTGAATTATGTATCTTTAGGCTGCTTTAAGCAGGAAAGGAAAAGAAAGCAGTGTATAAAAGTTCGGAGGAGGACTGGGCCATGAAAATCATCACAGTGAAGTCATTTGGTGGGACTATGCCAGGTTCTTCTAATAAGGCTGAAGCTCATCCGTTCCCTCTGAAATGGGGGGACCTGAGAGGACAGGAGTGTGCCTGCCACCCCCCTCGCCTTCTGACACAGATGGCAGGATAATCACCCTACCACTCCGGCCCCGCTCTGGGTCATCATGATGCACTTTCCAAGACCCATCTGGAAGGTGTTTGGGAAGAGGAAGGTCCAGAGGACTTCACTGTTTATGAAACATTCCTGGCTAATCAGACTCAACATTTTATATCAGAAAAATTGAAATTCCTTTCAGCTCAAAATTCTGTGATCTCTTTAAGTCACTATTTTTTAACTTTGGTGACAGTGGGGATGGGGGGAGGTGTTGCAGGCTCCTTTGAGAACCCAGTGGAAAAGATAGATTCTCTTTTCATAAAAATTCTTAAGCACACACACACACACACACACACAGAGCTGTGTGTGTAATTTCAGAGGTTTCATGCATCCCAGCTTAAGACCTCCAGTCTGTATCTGGGCAGTGACTAAGCACGAGTTTGAATATGACAGAAAGATTTATTTTTGTAGTCAGAGAAACATAAGATTCCCATCCAGCACCCGCCAACATCACCCAGCCTCTCAAACCTGTTCCTCTTCCACTCCCTGACGACTCTTGTCGTGGACTTCTGTGGGGTGTCCAGCTCTCGGTCCAGCATCTGAGAACACTGCACCTTGGCTCAGCCCATGGATCTAGAACAAAAGCCTTTGGACGACTTTATCCTTCTCTGACCTCCATTCCCATGTCTGTGGGACGGCTGAACCAGGAAGGTCAGACCAGGTTCTAGCTCTCCTCATGGGTGTCCCTCTCCAGTTGGGCCCTGAGAGAATTTTCAAAGTGAGCCCAGATTTATAAGCTGGTTCAGAAGTGGCATAGAGGTGGGTAGGATGGTTCAAGCGGCTCCTTTCCTAGACAGACAAGAAAAAACATGGTCTGGCTTAGCCAGAGGCTTGAGTAAAGGACGGGTTCCAGATAAGGAGAGAATTGGTGCTATCAAGACAAAGATGCTTTTAAGGGCTTTGGAGGCGCTGGTAGTTGGGCTGAGTGGGATGTACAGAACTGTAGCTTGTGTGAGGAGAGGTTAACACTGCCGCTACATGTTTCTGACACTTCAGTGTTCTCCATGCTCCGATCACTCCATGTCTCTGAAAATGTGGGAGAGTGTTTGGGGAGGCATTACTCTGTCTTCTTTGTTACCACCATTGCCATGTGGAGTCCAATCTTTCTGTTGCTAATGACCACCACAGCTGCCCCCTGTCCTCACTCCCTGGGAACTCCCCTCTGCATGATTTTCTAATGGCTGTTCATTTACCACTTGCATTTGCCTACAATTCAAGGGCCTTTTCCAAGCATTCCAACAAATAGTCAAAATTTCTTTTGTCTCCCTTATAATTCCAAGCCATGAGAAAATATTTTGCAGGTCAGAACAACTAGATAAACACAAGTTGCAATTTCTCCAACTGATGAGAAAGAGTAATTTTGTTTCATGTTATTTTTGCAGAATTGTAGAAAACAAAATGTTGGCAGATTTTCATTGGGAAAATAAGAATTTCAGCAATTTCACCTAATTCCATTATTTCATCATTTCCAAGACTCACCAGTTGTCATACCATATTGCAAAATGTCACCAGCAATTTCCCTATTTTATATATTATGAGAGAAGAGAATTTTGTTGGCTGCCTGGAGAGAAAGCAGAAGAGGAACTTATACAAGAGAAGTGTCACATACAGTCATTGCGTGCATTTGCTTCCTACAGATTCCAATAGGTGCAGAGAAAAGATTTTGACAGTGTTTTCATTCATAGTGTTTATTTTTTTTTCGAAGAATAAAACTACCAATTTTAGCTTGCATCACTGAGCTGTCACAATGTGTTCAGTGCATTATGTAGAATACAATATGTAGAATGACAAAGACACCTCCTGTGGGTCTCGGGAACAGGGCCTATGTGCTTGCATCTCCTCTGCCCCACCCTCTATACACACAAACACACCCTCCTTCACTGGCTCCTCCCAGGGTCTTCTTTAATTTTACCAGATTGGACAAGTGATTGTAAGCCACATGCGGGTGGAGAAGAGACTCCACAGTCTCTTCCACAGAAGAGACTCCACAGCGGAGAAGAGACTCCACGGCACATGGTGCCGACCTGCTTGTGAAGAAAGGAGGAAGGGTGGGGAATTAGCAAGCATAAGTTTTCAGTGGAAACTTACATCCTCTGCCAGCCCCAATCCCCAGGGCACTGCGAAAGTGGCAGCAGGCCCAGCCCCGAGGAAGACTCAACTGTTGTTTATGTATATTAGAAGTGAAACCGCACAGCGGTTAAAGAGCACAGAATGCCTGGATTTTACTCCTAACTCCAGGGGTTACTAAGGGATGTCACAGACTTAAGTTAAGTTGTTTAATCTCTTTTTGCCTCAGTTTCCTCACTGGAAAGGGAGGTTAATAATAATGATAATATCCAAGGAACAAATAGGATGCATAAGAAATAAATGAGTTGTTATATGAGTGACAGCTTGTTCCTAGGACATAGGATGAACTATAAAAGTACTTGCTATTAGTTCTCCATGTGTTCAAACTATTTGAGTAGAACAGGATAATTTTCCAATCACAATCACTGTCTTTTAGCAATCCTACAACCATACTTCCTTCTAACTGTGACCCCTTCCCCCTTCATGCACTGGGCAACCATTGTCAGGAGGGGATGTTACATGGGGCAGGATCCCTTGGGAAAAACACTCGCGAAATCAGTTTTCTCCCTCTGATGCCCAAGAAAAGATTGAAAAGTTCCTCTGACCTGAGCTGGGACAGAAGAGTTAGAAGGGAAGTAAAGAGAAGGAGCTGGTGGTGATAACGGAGGAGGATCCTTGGGCTCCGACGTGATCCTACCACCCAGGACTTGGTACATATGAGGAAACAGTAGGACCTCCAAATGAAAGAGGGGACCTGAGAGGAGAGGAGCTCTCTGTCCTGTGTCCCGGCTGGACTTGAGTGGTGTCAGTTCCACAGAACATCCTGCCCCAGCACAACACGGCAGTAGTTGGGCACAGATGGCTGCCGATGGTGTTGAAGCAGAGAAGACCTAAAAAAAACCCCACTGAATTTGCCAGTGACCCCAAAAGTGAGGGAGCAATAAATCTTCCCTGTTCCCCAGAGGAGTTGGGAAAATTTCACGGGAAAAGAGAAGGCCAAACTACAGGGCTTTTACAGTCCTCATGCAGGGACACCACAGTAGAAGTGAAGAAGATCACATGGCTAGAGGCCAGTTAGAAACCTGGCATCTCACTACCTGGCGTTTCACTAGCTGTTGGTGCGGCAGCATAGCAGGCCTGAGCACACGGAGCAGTTTCGTGCTCCTCAGTGGGCACCAGTGTGGAAAGGTGGCAACAATCCTGACCCCTTGCCTTCGATGCTCTGATGCTACCTAAGGCCCCCGAATCTTAGATGCTAACTCTGGGTTTGTAGGTATCAAATCAGGGATCAGGGAGGCCAAACTCCCGGATTAACTCAAGTATATAAAGCCTGTAATGAGTGCCTTTACCTGAAAGTAACCAAAATTAAGTTTTCTGCCACGAAGCAAAATGGGGTTTGAAATAGAGAATAACTTGAGTCACAGAAAAACAGAGAGCATAGAGACTGAAAATGCATACTTCCTAACTTATCAGAAAGTCCTAACTTAGGACTCACGACTAAGGGTGCCCTGTAAACTGAGTAACAACTGCCCACAGTCCAAGGTGACATGGGGATTTCTGCTCAGGCAGTTTTAGGTATTTCCACCGTCTTTCTGAAAGAAGAAGTCCTCTGTGTTGATAGCCTGCTAGAAATGGCAGAAAAATAACAAAAAGTAAGGCATGACACTGTGACCAAGGAAGTTAGGTATGTGCTATTTACATGAAATTAGGGGGTAACACTGTGGAACCCGCTGCAACCGAGGGAAAAGGCAGACAGCTTGGTGTAAAGAGCCTTGAATTTGGGTCAGAGGTCCTAGCTTTCATATCCCAACCCCACCTCTTACTTAGCTGTGTAAACTTAGGCGAGCAATTGGCCCTTCAGAACCTCAGCCGCCTCATCGGAAAATGGCCTCTCCAGATTAGTATTGAAAGAGAGCAGATTTCATATGGCCAGACCCGTAGTCGATGCTTAGCGAGTATCTGCTGACAAAAAAAGCCCTTCCTCTATCTCCGTTACCACTGGCTTCTTCCCTCAAGCTAACCATCTACTTTTGGTGCATACTCCCATCTCCCTGGCTGGGCTCTTGCCCTTAGTGGAGAGATGGCCCTGTACCATGATGCCGCCCTGCTCTTAATTCGAGTGTTATTCGCTCTTTGGATTCTGGCAGCCCTGCTGGCTGGCTGCCCTGACCCCTAACCTCCCACCCCCAACACCCCCAACACCCCCACCCCCGCCCCGCACACACACCCCTTCCCTACCGACCTGTGCCAGGTACCAACACACGGAGGACAAAGAAACCTTTCCTACATGGCTGGAGCAGCTACAGTGGTCTCACCCCAGAGATGTCTTAAAAACAGTTCATTAAAATAAACACACACGTGTGGCGTTACAATTAAAGTAGAACAAAATTGTGCAGCAATATCCCAGTGTCCAATGTAAGTGGTATTCAGGCAAGGGTGCTAACGGGGGCTCTTTGTGGATGAAGCAGAGAAGATGACCTCCTCCCTCCACAGTAAAGGGAGCAGAATCTTAAAAAGAAAGTAGCACTTTAAAAAGGGTGGCTCTTTAAAAATTTCCTGAGGTTGGTGGAAAGGAAAAAGGGGGGTACACAGGGAAAGAGATGGAGAGGGGCTGCAGGGGCTTTACCAGCTGGGAGTCTGTGTGCCTCCCTGACAGCTGGATGTATGTCAGTGCCCGAAACTGCTGACCATACCCTTTCTGTTTCAGCTGGCACATTTTGTCGTCTTCCTTGTTGTAGGCGTTGAGTTATTCTTTCCTAGCTCCCTGTCTCTATTCACTTTTCCCCCTTTAACACACTTATGTCTGAGCCCACATTCTTAATAATGAAGTCAAAATGTCCTGTTGTCAAGGCTTTCAGGAAAAAAAACACACCAAAACAAAAAACCCCAAACAAAAAACAACCAACTGAATAGAAAGAAGTACTAAAGGCAGCTGGACTTGCACCCGAAGGGAGGGATAAATCAATGCAAGCTGCACTCTACGAAACCTGGAAAACTCCATCAGCTTTCCAGACTCTCTCCAGCCTCCACATCCCCAAGGACCTCACTGTCCCTAACGAAAGCTGTCAGCGTGCATAAACTAATGAGACCCTCCGGTCCCCGGAACTGGAGAGACTCAACAGGGCGTCTGTTTCTGCGCACTTGGCAATAGGTTGTTGGGAACACCTGGTCCTCTGATCTGCCGCCCCGGGCTCCAGTCAGGATAGGACGGGTTCCTTCTACCTTGGTGGCCCAAGGACTTCTGCTTGAAGAGACACCCCTGCGGAGTCAGAAGACTTCTTTGGTGGGTTCTAACCACTAGCTGGGACTCTTGCTCTCATCCAGGAGACGCTGTGTCACAATTTCACCCTGGAAACGACTATTAGGGAAGTCTTGGGAAAGAAAAGGATGTTTTCATGCAAGCCAAAATAAAGACACTAATAGGGATCCACTGTTTATTTCTAAAATAAAGAGTTATTCCCAGAATATAAGGAGGAGGGGCATATGACTGGCAGGGCACCCCCCATTTAAACATGGACTCACCTCCCTCAACTAAACTCATTCGGTTGCTGCCCTCCGATGGAAACCACAGGGTGCCTGGGGTAGCCCGATCCTCCGATCCTTCGCACGAAGAAGCTGTGTGGCAGCCCCTCATCTTCCTGTGCACCTCATTCTCCAGGGAACACCACACAGCCCTGCCTTGGCAGCCTCCTCTGGTGATGGCGCCAGTCCATCTCCATCTCCACAGAAGTTGCACATGAGTCCAAGTCAATGCTACGTAAGTCTCAGGAGTCAACACATCCACCCAGTGATGCTGTGATTCCCAAATGACTATCTCACAGCTCTGGGCAGGGTTGGGGGACTTACAATAACACCACCTTAATTTCCATAGGGAGCATCTTTCTCTATGATAGTATTTACTATGAATTAATCAGTGGGGGTGTTCAGGGCTCCTGTAGAGCTTCTGTGAGCTGGACAGCAAGAGTGTCTCCCTAAGAAGGCATCCGCCCTCGGCTGAAGGTCAGCCCCTGGACTGGGCGGGTGCTCCCAGGGCTTCATACCTCCCTGCGGGCATGTATGGGGTGACGGGCCAGCCTTCTGCAGCGAGGCCCAGCTCCTCTGCCTCTCCTCTATTCCCCAGACTACAGCATTCGCTTAAAAACGGCCACAAGAAGAGGTTTAGACTACACAGCACACGTGGACATGCACACGTTGTAGATGGCATATAGAAACCAGGGTCTGCTGGGCTGCTTCAGCCACCCTCACGGAGGTGGATTTAACGGCGTGTGCCCTGGGCCCCGACCTCTGAAAGCATGTATTTTTATTTTCCCTCTTTTTCTTTAAGGGGCCCAAAATTTTCTTCTGTCCCTGGGGTCTCAACCGACCTTAATCCACCTCTGCATCCTCATGGCCCCCAAGGAGGGAGAGCGCCTTTAGGAACTTGGGCTCCCAGCTCTCCAGCCTGCCAGGAACTCTGCCAACTGCTCCAGGGCGGGTCTTTTCCAAGAACAGAGCTCGGCCCCTCCCCCTCCAGGGTGCTTTTCTCCACTTGCTTCCCCAAGGTCAGCTGGCATAGAGCTCGCCCTCTGCCTGGAAGGAGGCAGGCCTGCTCAGCGTGTCCCCGAGAATGCCCTGTGTCTTTCTCTCCTCCCCACCCCCGCAGCGCCTTCCTCCGGGGCCAAGGACAAAGGCTCCTTCTGCCGCTGCCTGTTGTCAACGCCAGCTTCCCACGTCAAGTTCTTCTGGCACAGACACAAGGGGCCTGAGTGTAGCCACTTAGGACTGTGCGACACTTCATTCATTCATCCCTGCATTCATTCATTCATTCACCAAATGTTATGGGTTTCCTATACTTAGAAGCAGGGCAGTCTTGGTAGAAATGAGACCACGGATTCAGAAAGTGTCGAAACTTGGCTTTTTCACTTAAATTGCATGCTAGAGGAGATAAGAGGAGCGTGGATCGACCTGAAGCTGGGTGACGGCTTCATCTCAGAACACTGAACACACCAGTTTTCTCTTCTTACACTGAGCATTTCCCCAGACCTATCCCCCTTCTCCTTTCTGGAAAAGGTTTGGGGATCCACAGGGGAGAGAGGCCATTGTATTCACAGGTAAACAAACTTATATGTTACATTTGAGAGGCGACTCAAGGTTACATTTTGGAAACCAGGGAAATAACAGGAAAAAAAAAAGATAAAATGTACATATGAAAAGAGATTCAGATACCCATTTGGGAAGAGAAGGAGTCACAGCATTCCTTCAGAAGAGGGAAGTGGGTACGGCACCGAAGCAGGAAAACACTACGGGTATTTGAGTTTTCAACTTTGAGAACACGTGACATGCAGTTCTTCTGAATTCTGGAGGGCTGGGTTTCCCTCATCGCAGTGTGGGAAGCACCCTGGGAGGAGACACAGCCCTGGACCTGGGTCAGGCTCCCATGGCTGCAGCAGTGACGCAGAGAGAGAGGGAGCACACAAGCCTCTACCGTTAAGGGGCTCTCATCCCAGAGTGGGAGACGCTCTAAAACAGAAGAACGAACGTCTGCCGGGAGAGTCAACCCTGGCTGTGCATCAGAAACTCTGCAGATGTTTTTAAAAAACCAGTAATGCTTGAGCCCCAGCCAGCCTTCTGAATCTGAATCTTGAGCTCAGATGTCATCTCCGGCGTCAAGCTTTTCTGAAGCCCCCAGACAACCTGGCTCCCTCACCTGGTACCTGTAGAGACCTCCACACTGTTTTTTATCCTACCCCCTCCTTCCTTATGTGCCCGCTGCCCCCGCAGCCGCACCCCCGGCCACTGGCCTCTGGGCCTGGTGAGTCAGAGAAATACCCAACAAACAGCTAGAAGGCTCATTCCCCCTAGAAAGTGGCTGGATTTTCTAAATTCAATTTCATAGTTCAGCATTTACATTAATGATCGAAATCATATGTGAAATTTCTTCTTTAATTGGGATCTGGAATCCCATATAGCATCCTCGAACTTAGAGGCAAATTTCCTAAGACTGCTGTTATATACCCCGAGATACACTCATTAATCTAGGCCGTGACCACGGCCTAAATCCTCCTCAGCAGCGGGCCTGCAAGGTGAGCCTGGGGAAGGGGACAGCTGCCAGCATCTTACTTCCTCTCTGTGCCAGTGACTCACCTGCCGCTGCCATGTGACAGGAAGGCCCAGGCAGTAGATGCGACACTGTGTCACCCAATTGCCAGTTTTCACATTTCAGAAAGACCCAGAAATGAGAAAACAGATTATGATAAGCCCTAAGGCCATATCACATCTCCTCTCCTCATACAGTTTATTTTCAATTGCTAATGTCATCAGCTGTGCCAACCGGCAGTGACGGATACTGTTTCTCCTCAAAACCCCTCTAGTAGCACATGTCCCCTGAGGTCACCTTCTCAGCCAGCTGAGTCAGAATCACAGAATTCTGGAACTGTAAAGCTGACAGAGATCTTCCTAACAACAGGAGAAGCGGTAACACTTCTTGAGTGCCTACTATGGGTCAACCACATCATGTATCTTATTTTGTTTAATCCCCACGCGAACCTTGCCATTTATGTTTCATGGTTCTCGTATTTTAGATGAAAAAAACTGAGGCTTGGGAAGGTGAAGTGATCTGCCCAAGTTTACGCTTCTAATGACCCACATCTGTGTAACGTAAGGCCTCTGTTTCTCAAAATGAGACTCGTGAACGAGGCAGCAGGCCCAGAGTCACAAGAAGCCACATGGTTAAACAAAGCACATCCTCTAACTGACAACTTTAGTCAGTGGTAAATAATCTAAAATACTGTTTTTATTAAAGCAAACTTGCATTTCTTGTGGAGGGGGAATCCAAATTTGCACAAAAATTTAAAGATAAAATCTGAATTTAAGAAATTTATACTTGTGGCAAGCTACTTCTGGCTTTACCTCCTAGGCCCCCAGGGCTCTTAACCCATTCCTCTGCCTTGAGTATTCTGGCAGAAAGATTTAAATTAGGGCCATAAATCCAACAAAACTCAGGAATGGCGCCCCCAAGTGGAAGGGGGAATGGCTTGTCATCAAAGAGCAAAAAGTAGGGATTGCATTTTTGCTACCCAGCTCAATTTCAATATCCATCTCTGGAGGAATATATATTGTGTAAGTCCCTGGGTAGCTGAGACCCTTCCCACCCGACTGACACTCTCAGGAGGTGTCCTGACAGCTGTCCAGTGTGGAGATAGGAACCTATCACTGAGTGAATGAGCGGGAGGCAATCCCACCCTCCCCTAAATCCCCCAGCACACTCGCACGCACACACACACTCCACTTCTTGTCCCTTCCCCGCCCCGTCACCCTGCCCCAAGACTTAGCTTCCCTTTAGGTCTGGGCATCTTTTTCTTAAAACCATCCAGAATCGTCTTTGAGGCTGTTGCAATCATCAGGGACCGGACTCTAAGCTAGGTAGGCCAGCCCGTGCTCTGCGATGCTTGAATTCCTCCAGAGAAATTAATCAGTAAGTTTTGAAAGGGGTGAAAGGAAAGACTCCAACCAGGCCCTTGGCCCAACTGAGGTAGGCACAGCATCAGCTGATATCCTGACAGTGCTTGAAGTCATACGTATAGCCAAGAAAACTTTATAGCCAAAGAAAGGCTTGGCCTGGTTGTGTTGTGGAAAGGACACCCTGACCCAGAGGAAGCAGAAGTGGCACCACATCTGCGAGCACAGTACAGCCAGTCACCGTCATGCCCACCTCCCCAAACACGCCGGCTCTTCTGCCCCACTGCCCCACTGCCATTCCCTTTCTTTTTAACTTTTTAAATTTTTTAAATAAGATTTTATTTATTTTTCAGAGAGAGGGGAAGGGAGGGGGAAAGAGAGGGAGAGAAACATCGATGTAAGGGAGAAACATTGATGAGTTGCCTCTGGAATGTGCCCAGACAGGGGACTGAACCCTCAACCTAGGTATGTACCCTGACTGGGAATCAAACTGGTGACCTTTCATTTTGTGGGACAACACCCAACCAACTGAGCCACACCAGCCAGGGCTAAATTTATTTCTTAATTTAAAAAATATTGTCAACTATAGTTTATATTTTATATTATTTTGTATTAGTTTCAGGTGTATAGCACAGATGTTAGACAAGCATATACTTTACAAAGTGTTCTCCCTGATATTTCTAGTACCCAACTGGCATCATACATAGCTTTTACAATATTATTAACTATATTTCATATACTGTACTCTACATCCCCAAGACTGTTCTGTAACTACCAATCTGAACTTCTCATCCCTTCACCCTCTCCACCAACTCCTCCTCCCCCCTGGCAACCATCAGTCTCCTCTCGGTATCTATCAGTCTGTTTCTGCTGTTATTCGTTTATATTGTTCTCTAGATTTTACATGTAAGTGAAATCACATGGTGTTTGTCTTTCTCTGACTGACTTATTTCATTTAGCCTAATACCCTCTAGATCCAACCGTGCTGCCACAAATTATAAGATTTCATTCTTTTTTATGGTCAAGTAATATTCCATTGTGTAAATGTCCCACAGCTTTTTACACACTTATCTATTGATGGGCACTTGGGCTGCTTCAAAGGGAGCCAACCTGTCAAAGGAATGTCAGTCATTCACTGCAGTACTATTTACAATTCCCATTCCCTCTGACAAGAAGCCTCTCTTCCTTTCTTGTTGCCTGACTAACCTTACCCTTTAGGCCTTAGCTTTGATGACACTTCTTCCCAGAAGATTTCCCTGATTCAGCCCGGCAACTTCCTAATTGTCCCTGTAACGCCCCGTGTTTACCTCACCCTAGCACTTCCCAGACTGCATTACGACTGCCTATGAACTTGCCCATGAGCGCCACAGCAGCATAAATGCCCAGAGACAGTGCCCAGCACACAGCTGGTGCTCTGTGAATGTCTTCTGGGAGCAAAAATTTAAGACACGCTACAAGTCCCCAAGGATGCCCACTGGGCCACAGGAACACACTCTCCAAGCAGTTCAGCCACCTCAAAGATCACAGAAGTTAAAGGGCTGCTTTTGACACGGTTGAGAAGGGAGAGGAGCCCATCTAAACAACTGAGCACCTCCCACATGCACTGAGGATACAGAGGTGAAGCAGAAAAGGTCTTTGCATTGCAGAGGCTCAGTCTAATGAGGGACACTATTGGGGATGCAATAGCAAAGACAGATTGCTTTGGGACAAAGCTGCAATGGAGATAATGTGACAAAGTAATGGGTGAACAAACAATTCCATTGTTTCTGTACTAATCTAATTGCTCAAGAAATTCTCAGCAGACAAAGGTCTGAAGAGGAAATATTCACAAGAACTTTAATATATGTTGTTTATTTGTAAGATGATTGAGAGTCAACAAAACCCTCTTATATGTACCATTTTATTTCATTTTACTCATGCATCAAATATTTGAGGGGTGCTTCTTTATAATACATTAACTTCCAGTTGGGAGGGTTTGAAGATGACTGCCCTCAAGGAGCTTGGAGTCAAGTAGAGGAGATACTAGTAACAATAATAAAAGGCAGATTGACCTAAGCACTGGGTAAGTCAGGATTGTTTCCGTAGCAAGTGACTCAAGATGGCTTAACTAACAAAGGAAATGTATCACTCACATACCTAAAATGCCCAGGGGTATTGTTAAAGCCCAGGTTTAGCTTTATCCAGGGCATGGAACAGTGCACACCAGAGTTCTCCCCACCCC
Source organism: Mormoops blainvillei (assembly GCA_004026545.1). NCBI lineage: Eukaryota > Metazoa > Chordata > Mammalia > Chiroptera > Mormoopidae > Mormoops > Mormoops blainvillei. Next base: position 60,417 of record PVJD01000802.1, on the reverse strand, counting down.
TTGACTCTGCCTTACGTTCCGCGGGCATCGCTCTCACGTTCCATCGTCGTAGCCACACATAATGTCAGGATTGTATCTTCCGAGGCCTGATTTGAACTGCGAGTAGAGCTTCTCTTCTCCCACAAGTTTCAACGAGAATCAGAGCCTGATTATCCCTGGCCTGAGTGATGATCATGTGCCCGCCTATGACCCAATCACTGAGCTGCGGGAACAGAATTAGCTGGCGGGTAACCCTCGATCACATGCCCCGCCCCAGCTGGTGTGGGCACGGGCCCACCCAAACTACTTGAGTGAAAGGAGAATGAATTTTGAGTAGCCACGTGTCAGAAAAGGCAATCTGATTAAATGCTTAAGACGTCGGCCTCACAACAGCGCCGCGTTTTCACCCGTTTTACAAATGAGAAAAATGAGGCCAGTAAGAGCGAAAACGGGACTAGAATTTGGTCAGATTTAGTCCTCTGCTCCCTCCATTTGTGTTTGCCAGGGGCACTGTTGGAATTCTTTACCTGAGACAGTCCCAAGCATTAAAAAACCTGTCACATCCACAGTTCTAATACGAGTGACATCTGCCTCCCAACATTGTGACAAAATGCTCATGCATATTTTCAAAGGTCCACCTCGGGGTGGGGGGTAGCACCTCCTTCATTTAAGAAAAACCAAATGTTACTCAAATGAAACTTATTATCAGGAGTCTCATACTTCTCAGAGTTCCTAAATATAAGCTCTAATATTTGGCTTTAGAGATAGACTGAACTTTTGATTGGACATATCTTAGAGTCACCCAGTCCGACCCTTTGGCCCGGACGAGAAAAGATAAGTGAGGGCGGAAGGGGAAAGATGGGCAGGAATGTTCTCCCAGAAGGTGAGTGTGCAGGGTGGAAAGCAGGAGGTCTCGGTTCCCCATTAAGGCCCCTCTTCTTCAGAGAGTGAAACCACAAAATTAACACGTATTTACAGTCACGATTTAAGCTCTTTCCTAGGGAAGACAGTATGGTCCTCTCTTACTTAAGTAAGATAAGAAATGATGGGTTTGTGAGGGCGTTTTGAATGCTGGACACTGCTCACCAAGGGAGATGTTCCCAAACCAGTCCGCACTGGTTTGCTGATGGAGCAAACAGGGTAGGTGGGAATTTGAAAGCAGCTCATCACACAAAGGACATCTAAAGAAACAGGCAAAGTTACACCTGGGAAAATACTGAAAATGAGACGAGAAATTGACCTACTAAGATACTGAAGACAATCATCCAGGGATAGACTTGGAATTACTCGATAAGGCCCGAATGGGCAGAACCAGGTCTGAGAGAGGGACGGAAAGCACTCGAACAATGAGAGATGCCTAATAACAGAACGAGGCATCTGGTAAGGCAGAGAGTTCCCCACTGCAGGAGGCGTCCAAGCACATCCTGAGATGTTGAAGTGGGTTTGAGGCTCAGTCTCTCAAACATTCTGAAGCAACCCAAAGCGAATGAAGTTTTAGTGCCCCACCCTTTGCTAACAGAGACTACACAGACAGACTGGGTTGTTAAATTACGCTTAGTTTCTATTAGAATAACCGTAGGGTAAGATCCCCTCTGCCTCTACTCCCCAAAAGCTGATCAGAGCATGAGAAACATTAATGTAGGATAAGTTTGAATTTGTTCCTATTTACAAAGGAAACAAGGAAATGTTTACTCAACTTTCATACTTTATTGATAATGTAGTAGTTTCATCAAAACAAGGAATCTCTTGGTGAAGAACTGCTGGCCTACAGAGTTACACTAGATGATCACTAAAGTTTGTCCAACCAAGAGTTGAGTTTCGATTAATGCTGCATGGGCCAGAGTGCCTAGAGGGTGTTTAATAATCTACTCAAAGGAATTCTGGCAAGGACAGCATGCACTGTGGTGCATCTGAACATCTCACGGACCGCAAATGGGGGCCCTCGAAGTGCCAAAGGTTAAAATGAAACGGACTTCACGTGTCTCACTAAGCTGCCTGAGGAAGTGGTGGCAAGCTTCACAAAGCCATGGGGACCTTGCTATGTCTCTCCCTTGCCTGAAAAAGTACAGGTTGAGGCAGCTCTCTTTGTAAAGAGTCATCTCTGTCTGTTAGCAGAGCTCTGAGTTAAGGGCACTGAGCTAGACAGGTATTTGGCATTATCAGCTTCTAGCAACGAAGACACTTTAAATCAGAAATGCCGTGAGATTGTGGGATGCCAGATCAGGTATTGCAGAGGCTGGAAAGCTCCCATCTGGCCTGGAAATGCCATTGCAAGGACCTCTCCATTCTTTGGTCTCTGAAGCTACTGGCACCAAGCCAGAGGGCCATTGCATACTTGCATGACATCAAGTTCCTCTGAGTGGCAATGTTATTCTATTTTACTCTGTAGGATTTGCCAGGAATTCTAGGACATTGATGCGGTTAAATTACAAAAATGGATTTGGTGGGGGGGGACCCAGGGGCATTAGAGATTATTGGGATTAATGTACAGAAATGTGGGAAAGCGGGACTTGGTCTTTGTCAAGAGGCCCAGATGGTAGCTGTGCCTCACTCTTTTTCTCACCAAAAGCAAATGCATACGTCCCTGCCACCACTACTCCCTGCCTTCCCATCGGCAAGGTCATTTTTTCACTCTTCAAAATGAAGTGGTGTCCTTGCGGCTTAGTTGCAAGTGCTCATGGGAGCAAACATTCTTGCTCAGAGATTTATGACCGTCTGGATGGCATCTCCAGCCTTGTTGCCATGGTTAGGGTGCGCGCGGCTCTTCTCTTTCTGGTCTCGGCCACAGAACCACCATCACCGAGGCTCGTTTGTGCTATTCACCCCCATGCCAATGAAGGCAGAGACTTTGTCCTCGTCCCACAGTGCTTATTGTAAACGAGTAAAATAAATACTTGCCTTCGTGCATTCAAAAAGTACTTATTGAGCACCAATATGTGCTTACGTGGTATCTCAGGTAATTACTTTCTCTTATATCACTTACCAAATATTCCAAATAAATGTCGAGGAGAGACTCCATAAAAATCATAAAAATGGAGGTGATACAGCACAGAATTCTACCACCTTTTTTTTCTTTCCCTTCTCATTCTACACTTCTCCCCGGAGTATGGTTTGTCGCAATTGTAGACTCACTTAAATTCTACCTCATCAGTCCATGTGTCACAGCTCAATTTCAGATCTGTCTGTGTAACTACTGACCAGCCATCTTTAGAAGCTTGGCAAGAAACAGACTCATGATGTTCCCAGACCTGAATTCATCATTTGATGACCCTCAGCCCCTCTTTCTCACCTCCCCCCAGCCACTTCCCCATCCAACAAACCAGTTTTCCTCCACATACTCCCAGACTTAGCTAGTGGCACCGCCATCTGCCCGTCAGAAACACTGTTGTCCCGCTGAACTCTTCCTTCACCCTCCACATTCATTCATACAACAAATCCTATTGATTGAACCTCCCACAGAGCCCTCCTTTTCCTGTTCATTTCCACAGCTGCCACCAGTCCCAGCTCCTCTCACCTGGACTGTTTCTCTGATAGGTACCTTGGCTTCTAGCTAAAACCCTCTGTGTGATCTTCCTAAAAAAACACCCACCTCTACCCCCACCTCCCCACCACTCCGAGATGCTTCAAGCTTTTCTCGTCGCCTGTGGAGTAAAACCCAGGAGGGATCTGACCCTTGGACTTTCTCCCACTCACCCTGCATTTAGTCTGTGCTTTAAATTTACCCATCTTCAGTAATCCCCATATGGCATGCTTGTTCTCATCACCATGTCTTTGCCCTTGTGTCCTCGGCTTGAAATCTTTCCCCACTTCATCCATCTGGTAAATTCTTATTTGTGCTTCCAAACCCACTGATGTGCATCCTCTTCCCGGAAGCCTTTTCCTGACTCTCTGCACCTCTCTGCCCCCTCGGTTCTGGGTGCTGTGCCTGCAGCACAGCAGGCGCAGGTGACTTGCAAAGTGTAGAGGGGATGCTTTCAACTAGGCAGACTCCAAAGGGCAGGGAAGGGAAGAAGCAAGACAGATTTTTTTCTTAACCATCCACAATTTCTCTAGTCCTTTGAAGACGGAGGTTTGGATTCACCTCTGAGGACACACTTTGTTCCGTTGCTCCTGGAAAACTGCAATAATGCTTTATGCAAAGGTGAGGTTATGATCCTCAACTGCAATGGAGAGCTTCTAGTGACAGTGGGGAGTCAAACAGTTTGGCACAAAAATATAAACCGTAGTCTTTATTAATGGAGAGCCATGCCCAGGATTATTATGCTATTGAGAGACTGGTTGTAGACTGACAGTGTGGAGGAAATGGGGTGTTTCCCTGGATGTTGGTGGAGTGGGGGTCTTGATCAGACAGGCAGGAACTTGGCAAGAGCACCCACTCTGGAGGGATGCAAGCTGGCCCAGCAGCATGGCCCCCAGCTGGCAGTAAGGGGACGGGTAGCCAGCAGGGGATCCCTGGGGAAGAGCTTGACTAAAAGACCTGAGAAAAGGCGCATCTGCTGTCCAGCGTTAAGGCACCCCTGGGTCCCTATGTCATTCCCTCCATTGCCCTATTCTTCAGTAAAGCTTGATGAAACGTCACAGCCCCATCTCGGCTGAACTTTGGGGAATTAATTTGCCTGTGTTCACTGTCACAGAATCAGTCTTTGTCACACAAAGACCACCAAAATAGTCTAAAACAGAGGCCAAGTTTATTACTCCTCAGGCAAAGGAGAACCCATTAAAGAACCCATCAGCTCCTTAAGAAAAGCTGGCTTTCTCTAAGCTGAAAATATTGTAAAAGGTGCAGATATAATATGGAGAAGGGGAGGTTTTTCCAAACTCATTGGTTCAGGGGTGGGTTGCAAAATCTCTTCTAAGATTGATCATTTTTTCTGGTTTAGGATCACTGAGGCACGGGTGCAGTTCTCACACGGGAATGGAACGGGCGGGCATCAGGCTTCAGAGGTCTCCAGGTCAGTGGGCAAGTTGGAACGGGCATGCTCAAGACTTGGTGAAATTTTTCTTTAGCATTTTCGATGGAGTAAAACAGTACAGAAGTAGCTTACAATGGTCTGCGCGTTGATACAGATGGAAAGTGGCCACAGCTCAAGGCCAAGATGACAAACACCAAGCAGAGTGAATTCCGCGTTCCTGAGAGAGTCCCTGGGCACCGGAACAGGCTCGCCTGGTAGATTATTAGGGCTTAGATGATGGGTATTTGGCTATTAAAGGAGAAGGACTCCTGAACCTGGAACAACTAGGGCCACCAGGGTTATATGAGTGTCACCACCACCCTCAAAATAAAACTACCTTTACACCCAGTTCTCCCTGCAATTAGTAATATTCACTTTTACCTTCATATTAATTGAACTCGGGGAAAAGATCGCCTCAGAGTTAGAGGTGGGAGATCGGATCTATTCTGCATAAAGACAATCATGCTCTGAGTTATACACCGGAAGCCGCAGATACTGGTTTTGTCTAGTTAAGTAATGCAAGTCTTCCATGCCTTTTTTTTTAGAAATCATTATCATTATCTTTCTATGAAAAATTACCGCGGCGGTATTGTTCATTTTTGTTTCAATGCAACTGAAGTTGTACATGGTAGGGAAGTTTTTAATTGGTTCGTTCTGAGCGGGAACTGTGTGTGCTCACTGTAGTAGAGCCTAATAAATTACTTCATCAACTCGGTTGGAGGTTTTGTGTGGGAAAATATGCATTAGCTTGCACCCGTAGCCGGTGGCTTCCCAGGAACAGCCTTAGAAGCAAGCTGCAGCAGGTGTAGATCTAGTTGCTCACAGCAGAACTTCTGGGGCAGTGGAAACAGGCCTGGGTGGTGAGGGAAGCCATATGGATCACAGCTTCGGTGTCTGGGGACAAAAGAACTCTTGGAAACTCCATGCCAGCTCCCTTTGTCCGGTTCACTTTCCTGACCATAAAGCCCTTCTCTTACCGTCCCCAAAAGGCTTTTTTTTTTTCTTTACATCATCCCAGGGTCATTTTGTAAGTGTGAAGAAATCAAATGCTTGAAAATACCTGCCCCAGACTAGTAAGAAAATGTTTATACTGTTCTATTTAGATTGATAGATACATATATGCATATATACAGACACACAGGGAGATATACAAAATGAGTGGGTAAAATGTCATTAGCTTAGCTGGTAAGCTAGTTCTTCTCAGAGGGAGCATAGGATTTGATACGTAAGTCACTTGGAGTAAAGGGTGAGACCCCAAGAAGCATGTTTTTACTATAAAAGATGTTCCTTTAAGTGCTTTCTAAGGAGACAGTTTTGCTGAGTTCGGGGTTCTAATATTGTTGCACCCTGATGGTTTAGCAAATAAGTTTGAGCGACTGCTTAAGGAGAACTGATCTGCAAATTAGATTAAAATATACAATTAAAGAGTTGAGAATTTGAAATGGGAGGTGGAAGATCCAGGAAGAGAGGTAGGAACTAATAAAGCCAGGCTTTGTATGCAAGAAAGGAAAGAAGGAAAAATGTACCTTTAACAGAGTAGGAGGGTTGAGATGTCTAAGGGGGATTCTGAAGTTATTTGCTGTAGGATGTATGTGGTAGACTCCTCCCTCCATCTGCCCTAGAAAACGGTTTCTCGGAAGCAGCCCCGAGGCTAGGGTTCCTGTGCAAAGGGCTTATTAAGGAGTGCGCTCATGCGAGACCAGTAAGGGAGCGGGGAAATGAGCCCGGAATGAGGGAAAGTTCGGTTAAAGTGCTAGTCAGGCAAAGTGCTTCAGTGACACCACGGGGGAACTCTGGCATATAAATAAGTACAGCTCAGAGTTGTCCCCACCAGAGGCAAGCGAGCTGGGTTTCCCCACTCCAGTCATTTGCTCACAGGTGGGGTGGAGGAAGGGGATACATTTCCAAGCATTTCCAGCTCCGTTATGTGGGCAAAGCGGCCCAGTGGCCTGAAGGCGGCCTGTTAGAGAACATACAGCGTTCTCGAGGAGCAGCTGCGTAAGGCGCTGAGGGAAGCCAAAGGGGGGGAGGAGGGGGCAGAGCACAACATGGTAAAGGGGATCCGAGGAGATCTGATACTGTGTCGGTATGGTCCACTACAAAAACCTTTACTGAAGTCTACCTCTGCTCGCCAATGCTTGCGTACGAGTCAGTTCTTCATGGTCATGAAAGGAAAACTGACACATGCACCCAGGTCAGATCTACAAGGAGTGAAAGCAGAGGCTGTGCCTGAGGGTGCAGAGAATGGGGACGACCTGACACCTGGGTCCACATGCTTTTGCAATCACTCTCACCGTTACAGGAAGCTATACTGCTGATGCCATGTTAAAATGCAATTCCTGTTTCCAAAGTACAGTTTAAATATGGGAGGTACATGTATTCACATCTCTGGTTGTTTCTGCTAGAAAACGGCCATGACTCCTCCCTGCCCAGCGAACACAGCCAGGCATTCCAGGCTCACTGCCACCCAGCCCCAGCCTCTTGTTCCAGCTGTGTCTCGGCCAGGCTCCTGCCGTGTGCTGCGCCTCATCCACACTCCATGCTTTCCTTGCCCAGTAGCCACAACTAAGCCTTAACCCGCACCAGGCCCCAGCCTATTGTAGGTGATGGGTGTCACTTGATTTAACAATGACTGCACACCTTAGGTGCTGCTGTCTTTATTAAGGTGAAGGGAGTGCAGCTTAATGAGGTAAAGTCTGGATTCTCTCAATGATTAAGGGAGGAGGTACACGTGGAGCAGGACTCGGTGACTAAGGGGTGCTTTCAGCAGCTGTGCTCTTCTCTTCTAGGGTCATTTCTTTGAAAGCCCTCTCTGCATTTCAGAATGTCAATGCCCTACCATCTTCCTCCATGAGGCCTGTTAAATGAGGCAGAGCCCTTGGAAGAAAGGAAGAGAAATTCAATATACAAGAAGGGGAAGTGATTGGTTAGAGTGGTTGGGAAGAGGACTGAGGTGGCCTACACATTCAAAGGGATTGCCGCGGGAGCCACGGCTATAAAAGGCAGCCCCCTCCCAGTCCAGTATGGGACATCCATCTCTCTCTCTCTCTCTTCCTCTCTCTCTCTCATTGTCTATTTATCAACCCGGGGGGCACCCGGATGGGTCCTATTGGGTCACGTGCTTACCCCTGCTTTAATCTCGGAATCCGAGGGAATGGAGTGCTCAGCCAGACCAAGGGGGCTGGACTGTCACACGAGGAAGGGTATGGGAGGAAAACGCTCTGGGCTGTTCACAGCGATAGACCCTACAGTCCATTACACCGTCATATTGAGACCCAGACCGAATTACTCTGTTTCAGTTGCTCTGGCATAAAACCACCTTTTATCATGCTAACAGATTCTGTGGGTCAGGACTTTGGATGGGACACAGAGGCGATGGTGTGTCTCTGCTCCACAGCGTCTGGGGCTAGAGATGAAAGTCTCTAAGCCAGGGGCTGGATTCATCTGAAGGCTCGTTCACTCGCATGTCTGGCAGTTGATGTTGGTTATGAGTGTGGGGCCTCAGTTCCTTCCCAATGGCCTCCCCATGAGATCTCTCAGTGTGAGATAGTTTAGGCTTTCTCAGAGTAAGATGGCTGGGTTCCAAAGCTGAACATCCTGAGAGAGAGACAGACGGGGGAAACTCTATTGCCTTTTCTAACCTTGCTTCAAAAGTTCTGCCCCATTTAATTTGCTGGAGCCTCACATGCCTCCCCAGGTTCAAGGAGATGGGAAATAGACGCCACCTTTTGACGGTGAGTGGCAAGACTCTGGAAGATAATGTGGGACCAGAAATACTGCTGTTGGAAAATACAAACTGCCTCACATTTTTTCCTATGAATTCTCTTCATATGCATTTGTTCCCTATTTTATTCCTTAAATATTCCCTAAATTACTGTGAGCTCTCTGAGATCATTCACGTCTGTATTTCTATGCAGTACCCTGAACAAGATCTTATACACAATAGGTCTTCAGCCAGGTCGATTGGCTAACTGTCTCTAACAAAGCCATCACAATTTTTCTCCCAACTAACTGTGTGACTGTGAAAAAAATTACATGGTATTTCTGCGACTCAGTTTACAAACTAAGGAAATTTAATTAAAGTTGTGGTTTCTAAACACTCTGGTTTAGCAACAAATTACAAATCATTTTCTTCAAATTATATCTGAAGGAGAATCCCAGTATGTAAAAAGAGATTTATTGAAAAAACACATGTGCAGAAAAAGGAACCTTTGGGCACTGTTAGTGGGAATGTTTTCCATGATAGAAAACAGTATGGAGTTTCCTCGAAAAATTAACAATAGAATTTTTATATGATCCAGGAATTCCACTTCTGGGCATATGTCCAAAAGAAATGAAAATAGGATCTCAAAAAGATATTTGCACCCCCAAGTTCATTGCACCATTAATTACAATAGCCAAGATATGAAAATGACCTATGTCTCCATCTGCAGATGAATGGATAGATAAGCTGCAGTATACATAAATAGAATGTTACTCAGCTATGAGACAAAAGGAAACCCTGCCATTTGCAACAACATGGATGAATTCTTTTTTAATTAATTTAAATGATTTATTTTAACTAGGGGTTTTGAAAATGTTTATGGATTTCATAGCTGGGGAAGGTCAGCAGGAAAATGGTGAAATGGAGACAATTATCATTCAAGTTTACCTCCAGGATTTCTGGAGGAACATGGGTGAATCTTGGAAGCAGTATGCTAAGTAAAATACGTCAGACAGAGAAAGATAAACACTGCATATCATTTATATGTGGAATCTAAAAAAGCTGAACTCATAGAAACAGAGACTGAAATAATAGTTACCAGGGACTAGGGGTTGGGGGAATTGGGGAGATGCTAGTCAAAGAGTACAAACTTTCAAGTTTAAGGTAAATAAGTTCTGGGGTATCTAAATTACAGCATGGTAATTATAGTTAACAATATTGCATTATATACTTGAAGTTGCCAAGAGAATAGATCTTAAATGTTCTCACCACAAAAAAGAAATGGTAATTATGTGACATGGAGCTGTTAGTTAACACTATAGCGGTAATCACTTTGCAGTATGTATATAAGTGTATCAAATCACCTTAAATTTACACAATGTTATGTGACAATTATATCTCAACCAAACTTGAGATGAGGGGAAAGAAATGAAGTAGGCGTAAGAGGTACCAACTTGTCTCCCCACCCCCTTGCTGTCATTGGGGATCTCTCTCTCCCCCCCAACACACTCCCTTTCTCATAGTCCATTTGGCTCACACAGGGCAGACCCCAGCCCCCAAGCCCCCAGCTCTAGAGATGACAAAGTGACCCAGACCTGGCCAAGCAGAATCGCCTTGATTTGTTTGGAAATGAGCACATGGTCCATTCAGGGTCAGTGTGACTCAATTCTAAGACTTTCAACTGAAAATATCAGGAAGGAGGATGCTCTTTGTTCTGGGGTTGCTCAGCTGGTAGGATGAAAGCCTGGAGCTGCCTTTGGTCATCTTTGCTGGTTTTAGAGAAGACAGTCTGACTGAGAATTCAGCTCTAAACAGAGGGGAGATGAGCCAAGAGACAAGGGTGAGAGGAGCAGGGAGCTGGTGACTTTGCTGTTAGAGTGGCCTTTGTACCCAGCAAACATTCTGATACCTAAAGCCTTACTTTGCCAGGCAAAGAGGCCAACTGGGTCTCCTTCTTACATGGCATTCCACTTTCACCTCAGGCCCCCCACCCTTGTCTCTTGGTTCATCTCCCCTCTGTTTAGAGCTGAATTCTCAGTCAGACTGTCTTCTATAAAGCAGCAAGGATGACCGAAAGCAGCTCCAGGTTTTCATTATCTGAGCACCTGGATCAGGGTATGCCTGATACAAATACTAACCCTGAAATTTTCCAGACAGTTTGAATTGTGTTTATGCTACTATCAAATAAAATAATTATGGCAAATACACAGAGCTGCAAGGTTGTGGGGGACAATTTGAAAACCATCGCAATAGATGATCTCTGGAGCAGCAGCTATTCCAGCTTCTCATTTTTGTTGCCATGGCACTGAATTACAGAATATGCGGTGGCCAAGAGGACGCCAGGAAAATGCCTATGGACGCGTGTAAGGTTCACTTATAATCCCACTTGACATTTGCTCTCAGGCAACCTGGACTCTCTGTTCCTAGGACTGAGCTTCGTCAATATGAAACTTTTAATCATACATAAATTCTATATAAAAAAGCCATATGTTTACTACAGGAAGAACCACTCAATGGACCTTCAAAATTTTGTTAACTGTGGAGTGTGGCAACTGTGTGGCAACACAGTTTGTTAACTGTGGAGTCTGACTATAAATTCAAGGTTTATAGTTGAATGTCGAATGCCCATTTGGGAGAAGAGGAGGAGGAGGCTGACCAACCAAGTCCACTTGGTGAGGTGTGCTGGCTTCCGCATGCCCTTAGCAGAGCCTCGCTCGCTCGTCCATGGAGGGTGGTCTCTCCTGCACACTCCTAGACATGCTTCTGAAAGCAAACTCTGATGCTTTTTAGCCCTTATGTTAAGACTCCTAGAATGTATCTTTAAATTTTTTGTACCCGACAGGGGGCCATTTGATCTAGAACATGGAATCACATCAAAACCAGGGATGAATCTTGATCCTAGTCAGTGTTGACCACTGTAGGATCTGATGTTTTTGACGGAGGATGTTCTTCCAGCATCTCAGGGCCTAGAGGGGTCTTGGAGCTGAGTCACCCAGCTAGTGAAGCTGGATCTTTGCCTCTGCATGGTGCCACCTCTACTCATTTTCCTGTACTTATTTCAAAGAGATTTCATAATAGAGGAAGGTTACCACGGAAGATGATTTTTTTAAATGGTGTTTAAATAGGAACCCCTGCTCTTTTCCCATGTTTTTCATAAGTCACCTTTGAGCCTTTTCTATTTGCAAATGATATCACCGAAACACACGTGTTTTACACTGAGTTCCTGCCGCTCGCAGGAACTCCGTGCTCCTCTCTCCCTGCTGCCTTACCCTGTCTGGAGTCAGACTCTGTTAGGTCACAGTCATTTTCAGGAACACAGGCACTGCCACAGAGGCCCAGGTGTATGACTGCCCCACACAGAACAAGATCAATTGCAGGGAAATTGTTCATAGAAATATGCGCCCCAAACTGAACTTGAGGAGGTGATGGGGAGTCAACAGAGGGGTCCAGGGGCTCAGCTTCAAGGGCCTGGCATAGAGGCCTCCCTCGCTCACGAAAGGGGACTAGGCGAGGCCCAACACATAGCAGGCACTTAATAAGTGCCAAGAGAACAAATGACCCAAAGGGTAGCATATAACAGGCAATTTCATTCCATTTTAGTGAATTCACATAAGAGTCCAATAGTAGAAGAAGGAACAATATTTGATTATCTGTTGTCATTGTGGGAATACACTTGAGGATTCAAAAATAATTTACTATACATTGTTTTCCTAGATCCTTACTTTACCGATATATAGAATCAAAGCACTGGAGAGAAGATCACACGCAGAAATGTTCTTCTAAATATCTGCAGTTGGCCCTGAAAGTCTCCAAATGAGTTTTTCTGTGTTTAATTGTGGAATATTAAGAGGTGTTATTTGGAGAAAGAAGTCCATGCTGAAAACAAGTTTGGGAAGCAACATGGTAAACAGAAGTAAACAAGCATCTTTACTGCAGGACTTCTTACAGCCTTTAATTGGCTACTGTTCATTGTAAATCTCCAAGAAGCAATAGAGTGGACAGTATTTTTAATGCAAAATCTGCCCCTGCTTTTTTTTAGTTTCTCCTATTACCATTTCAAGGATCTTTTAAACACACTTTTAGAAGGTTGTCCCAGAACAAAGTCCTGATTGTATTTATTTTTATTTCTCCTATGGCTATATTTAGCACAAGGGAGAACCTACTCTCTTCCCCTATTTTATCAAGCTCTTTCCTTCTTAATAGTATAGTCCTAAGACTATATTAAAATATGTTGGTTCTAAGCAATACCAACAATCTCATAGACACGGACAACAATATGGTGGTTATCAGAGTGGAAAGAGTTGGGGGGAGAGTGAACAAGGTAAAGGGGGCCAAATATATGGCAATAGAGGAGACTTTAGGTGGTGAATGCACAATGCAATATACATATGATGTATTATAGAATTGTACAATTAGAACTTACATAAATTATTAACCAATGTCACCCCAGTCAATTTAATTTAATAAAAAATGTTCGTACTTCCTGACTTAATAAAATATGAATAAAAATACCTATACATTTTTTTAACTAGTCAGTATGATTTCAATGTTTAGGTGGAAGAGCAAACAAAAATAATGATGAGATAAAATAGGGATGCGAGTTGTCACCATTAGATGTCAAAACATAAAAAAATATAAAATATTAAAAAGCTGCGTAATACTGGCACTTGACCACATCAACAGATCGATGAAACAGAATAGAAAGCCCAAAAATGGACTCAATACATACAGGTACCTAAAATCATTTGGGGGGAAGGTGGGTCATGCAATATATAGAGTTGGTACACTAGCTGACTATTGAGACAAAAATAAAATTGGGTTCATACTTAACATCTTATGCCAGAATAAGTTCCAAATGTTCTTAATGGATAAAAGGTTTAAACATAACAACAGAAACCATAAAAGCACTACAAGAAATTATGAAGGAACTGTTTTTTAATCTTAGAGTGGGAAAGATCTACAATAGTAACAAACAAGAGAATGCGAAACAAAAAAAATGATAAATTTGACTACTAAAAAAATTAAGGGCTTTACGTGGCAAAACCCAACATGAACAAAGCCAGCAAACTGAGGGGAAATGCTTGCAATTCATATCACAAAGGAAGGGGTGATTCCCTAGTATAAAAGAACTCTGACTGATTAATAAAAAAGACTAAAAATGCGATAGAAAGAAATGAACACAGGATATGATCACTTCGGAGGAAAGAAAATACACATCTCTTAAAATATCAGAAAACATAATCAACCTCATTCAAACGTGGCGGTTGAGAGGCTAGAAAGGAAGGGAGGCTTCGCTGTCTTTTCTCTAGTATCTTCAGAGTTTTGAATCATATCAAAGAGATAAAGAAATAAAAATGGACCTAAGAAGTCCATTTTTATTCTCTTTTCACTACTCCACTTGGCTCGGCAAAGGCTGGCCTCTGCCACTGCCCTCCCTCTGGCTTCCCACACTCCTCCGAGAACTGCAGGGGCTGCTCTAAGTCTTCGCGATGCCCAGGGCTGGTTTTGTAGCTCATGAGATGAAAGCTGTCCTCAGAACATTGCCAAATGGTTTCTGAACACATTTTAATGTGATGTTTCTGACAGAGCAGCTGGGGTTTCATTTAGCAGAATATTTGAGCATTTTAGACTAAATACAGCAGTTGGGTTCCTAGAACAAAAGAGGGTGAAGGGATGAAAGTGTGAAAAATGTAAAAAGAGGGCTGCTTTTCTATGTGGCACATGTTAAAGTTCAGAACTAGAACTTTATTTTTACATTCATCTTCTGATTGGATCTTACTATTTATGTTGGTTTTCATATTTATATTTAATCCCAACTCTAACTATACAAGTGAACGTTTTGTTTTTTGTTTCTTAACTTTTATCTGATAAAATCTGATTATTCCCCTCAGAGCACTAGCTAAAGTGTTATACAGGACATTAGAGCTAGGAGGAGCCAGAATGATGACTTAATGGTGTTGCTTGGCATAAAAAAATCTATTTGCTGGGTATCGAGGGAGCACCAGATGACCTCTTCCTTTCCCTCTTTATTTGAGTCTATTGCCCCTTTCTGGGAGGATTCAGTACGACAGTCCATTTTGGACTCTGAAGAGACACAATCGGGTCATGATGGTTTCTGTGAACATATGTTAAGCTCTGGGAGGATGGCGAGGAAAACTAAAGGGAGGCTCGGAATTTCAAAGACCAGGCCGGCTTTCAGAATCTTAGGAAACAAAACAACATGAGAGCCTGCCAGCACCGTGGGAGCAACTATTGGGTTGGCCAAAAAGTTTGTTTGGTTTTTTTCCATAATATGGCTCTAGTAGCACTTAGTTGTCTTTAACTTCATTCAAAGCAGCTCTGTTAGATTATATTGTGACAGCTGTCATATCAGTGTGCATTTAAAAAAAGCATCAAGGGCTCAGACACTTCTTCCTCGAGGAGGCCTGGGTGATCACGCTGCAGCTCTCTATATTTCCCAACGGATGTAGAAAAGATCCAAAGATTGAGATTTGGAAAGAACAGCAAATCTCTTACCCTTAGTAAAGAAACAGCGAAGAAAATTACTACTCTTCTAGCTCAAAGAAAGCATTAATTAAAGGTTCTGGTTGAATCCTTGGATTATTTCTGAAACCAAGGACACAGGACGAATGAATTCTGCTGTTCACTGGAGAGGGGCGGAGCTTTGGCCAGAGAGTCCTTGTCCTCGCTCTTGCTCTGGTTCCGGTTCTCATTCTCACCCTCCTCCCCCTCTTCCCCCTCCCCTCTTCTCCTCCTCCTCCTCATTCCTCTTCTCTTCCTCCTCCTCCTTCTTCTAGTCACTTAAGCTCTGTAAATAAATAAATAGCACTATTTGCATTGAAAAATATAAAAAATTTAAAACCATCAAAATTGGTGAATTTTTGTGTAGCCATTTTAACATTGAAGATGAAAGAAAAGCAACAGTTTCAGCATATTATGCTTTGTTATTTCCAGAAAGGTAAAAACGCAACTGAAAAAAAAAAAGAAAATGCGTACAGTGTACAGAGAAGGTGCTGTGACCGACCGAACATGTCAAATGTGGTTTGCGAAGTTTCATGCTGGAGATTTCTCATTGGATGATGCTCCACGGTCAGGTAGACCAGTTGAAATTGATAGCGGTCAAATAGAGCCATCAACTGAGAATAATCAATGTTCTACCTCACAGGAGATAGCTGATGTACTCAAAATATCCAAATCAATAAAGTTATTGGTGAAAATGAAAAATGTGTCTTTTATTTTATGGAAAAAACTAAACAGAATTTTTGGTCAACCCAATAATTCAAATTCAAGAAACAAAAGAAACAAAAGTTGCAAAGATTTATACAGGTTACGCCTCCCTCCACATTATACAATCACATTATAGTTCAATCTTCTCCATTTTCAAAAACAAAACACATCCTTTAATGACCGTTCTCATCTCCCAGTCCAACCTTCCTGAACAATCATAGTAATCCTCAACCTTGTATATGTAGCAAGGAACCAGGAGAGAAAGGAGAACTAAAGATGCAAGTATAAGCTTTGCTCCCAATGTGAAAGACATCCCTACATTCTTCTTGTGAGCATCTCGCATCCTGTGATATTCGATACCTGCTATTGACATTGGAAATGTCCTCAGGTGGATCTAGATTTCCTGACCTTTTGACACATATCAAATGTGTCCATATCAACTATGGAAGTTCTTCTTTTATCTGATGTTCACGTCTTGTTTCCATATCATAATTGTTTGAAAAGATAATCTGCACATACAGCCAATTTGGAATCTACTGATCTAGACTGTATGAGCACTGTAATGGGAAGGAAGATTATGACAGGGTGGTCCCACTCTCAGGGAGGGACCTGTGGGATTTTAGAGAGCTCCATGCCCATGGATTAAGGAATACAGCCTGCTGAGGGTTTGAGATGGCCATTGGTCTCAGATCCCCTACCCTTAGGCCTGGTGCTTACCCCTTTGAGCCCTCCCTTTAACCCCCTTTGAGGTACTCCCGACAGGATGAGCCACACCTATTACTGATGGGAATTCTGTTTTCTGGTTCCCATAAAAAGATCGTACCAAGAGGGACATGGATATGAGCTTCATTTGGGCACTAGGAACATAGCAATTCTTTTTTAAATACCTACTCATATACTCATAAACCCTGTCTTTCCACTAAAGGGGGCACATAAAGCTCTGGCATCATAGTCTACCTGCATAACTGACTGCCGGCCTGTGTATGGAAAAGTCTGAATGTCAAATGATGGGCTAAGTCTTCCCAGGGCCAGGCACTCCCCCAACAGGAAGCCATTAGGTTAGGTGGTTTTCCTCTTGCCTCTAGGGGCTGCAAAAAAAATGCTGTTTTATAGGCATTTTCTCTGAAGTTCCGAGAGTCTTAGCATTTGGGTAGAAACTTCATCACCTGGGCCCCCTGCCAACTGCAGTGTAATAGTCCAAACCTCCAGGCTATGAGGGCACTTTGTCAGAAACCTGTGGACACTGTTTTGCTGAAGGGTATGCCATCTGCGAGTCAGCCAAAGAAAGGTTTCCCTATTTCTCTGAATGTCTTAGTAGAAATAAACTCTTTGTGAAGAAGAGTTGAACCACTCACTTGGATTTCTTTCTTTCTTTCTTTCTTTTTTTTTTTTACACTTCACGGTTGGTTTTGGTCAAACTGTTTAATTAATATTCTGTAGCTGCTTAATATATTCTTAAATGGTCTTACTGGGGGAGGAGGACAGGGGAGGTTCTTGTAGATTCCCCAAGAAATGTCAGAAAGGCAGAATAAGGCCAGTACTATCCATTTGTTTGGGGATTCCTGGGTGAATAGCACTTTCTTTACATAAGCACCTGATCTCAGGTTTTTCATACTCAGAATATTTGAGATTTCAGTTTGATGACAGTATGATATCCTAAGAGTAGCATACCCCGACCACCCTCTAATAGCTAGCTTGTTTGTACAGGATTCATCTTTCCGTTTTAGATGGCTAGATGTTTGTAGAAACCCTTAGAACTGCTTGCCTCATTTACTGGGAAAAAAATTAGAAAGTGGCCTTTAGGGACACTTACTTGGAAAATTATAACACCAATACACCAGTCAAGCCATAACGCATTTCCCATTTGCTTGTAAGCAACCAATGCCTTAAGATTAAACATGTTTTACTTTTCTCCTCACAAGAACATAAAAATTATGGAAGGGGAACTTAACAGGAAATTTTTAAAAGGTAACACGACTTTTTCTTTTAGTAGTCCATGGGTAGTTATGACAGAATAGGTTCCACTTTTCATTTGTTTCTTTAAACAGGGATTTTGGTCCAAAGGTTTGTTTTTAGTGTCTGCTCCTGTCTCCCCCCACAATCAGATCAGCTTTTTCCATGGCCACCACCCCTTGGTGCTCTGCAGCTTGCACTGCTTTAGGAATCACGTGGAGGAGGGCACCTCCTTTCCATAGAAGTTCCTGGGAAGCTCTCTTTCTTGCCTGCCCATCCGATCACAACCACTTGAGTGGAGATCACTGCAGCTGCTCGAGTAACTCTCAACTTCCACCGTATCCGTCCCGTGAGGTGCTGTAATCATCATAGCAACATCTTCCACCATAAGGTGGTGGGGCCCTCATACAGGTGGAGCACTACGTGAGTTACCATAATGGTCATGTGCATCCCTGGAGGAGCCACCACTTGGATGATCTGAATAATCCAGATCACGACCGACCATAGCCATCTCGATCACCACACCCTCTTGATGGGTAGTCATCATGTGAACTGGAATGACCATAATCATGATAAGTATAATCTCTTGGTGGTGGTGCATAATCTCTTGTATCACAAGAACTTGAGTAAGTTCTACTCAATAGCTGTCTTTAGTAGAATACCCATCATCTCTTGGGGACAAATAAACATCTCTATGAGAAGGTAGGAGCACCCTTTGAGGGGGACCTCCATAACTATCTCTTCCATGTGATATGGGAGCTCTTCCTCCCATTCCACTGCTGCTGTGAACTGGTCCTGAAGGAGCAGGCCTTTTAGGAGGAGGATCCCCACCTCTTGGGGATGGTTCTCTTTTTACTGAAAGTGGTCCCCTGAAAGAATTCATGTTAAAAGTCATGGAATAGCCACCATCATCCCTGGGCCCTCCATGTGAGGGAGGTCCCCTGGTTCCTCCGCTTCCTCCTCTTCGGCCTCACAGGCCTCTTGGAGGGCCTCTGCTCCTTGGAGGTGGAGGTGGTCCACATCTACCACTTCCAAATGATGGCTTAGTGGTCTGTTCTACCTTGATGGCTTTTCCATCTAAGGATTTTCCATTCATGTCTCTGGTTGCATCCTTAGCATCTACTGGGCTTTCAAAGGTGACAAAAGCAAACCCTCTCGATTTGTTGGTCTGATGACCTTTCATCAAGAGTATTCCCACTAGTCGTCCATATTTGCCAAATACTGCTCCAAGGGCTTTCTCATTTGTTTCTGTATTGAGACCACCAATGAGGAGCTTTCCTGGGTGATCAGCTTCAACCATTTTCCCCCCAGTGAGAGTCAGAACAGTGATGATGGTTTCAAGCTCCTACATGCTTGCCGACAGGGGCTTCCTAGCCACTTAGCATGAGTGACGGTCAACAGCTCTGGAGATGGAAGAGAGAACCAACTGGCACTGCTGCACAACAAGACCACTTGGTTTTCTTACAGAGAATCAACATATACAGTGTAAGTGCCCCTAACCAACTCATGTTAAAGTAACCTGTGCATTTGACAAGAAAACAAAGAAAAAGCAGGAAGCAGCATTAGCTACCATGGTCCCAGAGTCCAGGGAAAAGAGTTAAGGACCAGGATGTCCACTTTTTGAGCCCTCATCCCATAATCTGAAAACACAGTAATGCCGAGTCGAGAGGATACGAGCTTGAAGAGCAGCAGGTACTGGATGTGATTTGGGCATGAGTTAAAGACCACAGAGGCTTCTGGCAAATCTATTTTCCTTTTGTCAGGAAGCCTTCACAGTGTCCCAGTTGCGTGAGGTTGTTTTAGTGGAATTAAATTTCAAAGAGTTCAGAATGATAGGACTGGTGACAATGGGATAACAGATACAAGTTCTGGCCAGATGTCATTGGTCAGGTCACTTCTCTTGAGATTCAGGGACCCAATGTCTGTACTTCACAAGGCTCAGATATGATCACACAGAGTAGCATACACACTTGAGACGTGAAATGCTATGCAGACGCAGGATGGCTGTTACTACAAACTTACCTGTGGTCTCTCCTAGAACTTTTCAGGCTATCTAGTTGCCTCACACCCAAGAGCTCCCTCCATTTTTAGATCCCACACCTGTCTATATTGCCAACGACTGAGAGCTCTTTGGTCCTTGGGATTGGGGGTGCATGACCACTTTTGCCCTTAATCTGAAGTGAGTTAACCCTAGTCATGCCCACCATTCCCATGGTGTGGGCCTTGGTCATTGGCTGGGAGCAGACACCTTGCCATTCCAGGACTTGCTGCCTTAGAAAGCGCAGGGAGTGGGAGGGTGAGGAGAGAAAGGAAATGTTTACCATCTGTTCAATCTGGAGGACACTAGGAGATCAAGTTTTTGGCAGAAAATGTTACCATGGGAAGACGGCAATTTTAAATTTTTTAGTAGTAGGAAAAAGCTGTAGACTGGGAGAAAAGGGAGCCAAGCTTTACTGTTGACTTGGCCACTAACTAGCTATGTGACTCTTGAGACAGTAACTTCGCCTCTGTTCCCTCATCTATAAAATACAGCGATTAGATTCAGTAAATTACTCGTTCTCCTTCCAGCTCTAACATCTGATGATCTGGATACCTGTGCACAGGAAGGAGTGGGGTAGCTGAGAGGAGGGACACAGAGAGTCTTCCTAGATGTGTGGACTCCTAGGAGAGTGGGCAAAAATGTTGTTTCAAGGAGTTCTTAAATCCGCACACAAGCCAAGGATCATCGGCAGAGTAAATAAATAATTTCATACCTACATGTACTATTTTTACATTTACATAGGTGCTACTGAGATAAGTTAAATTCTAATTCATTTTAAAGGTAAGTGTTCCTCATTATAAAATTTCTTCAGCCAACAAATTATCAAAAGAACAGCTACCATTGTTCTTGGGAATCTTGTTTGTTTGTGTATTTACAAGAGTACCTCTTACAAAATGGAGAGCCATTGATGGTGAGAAAAACTTACAGCCTGGAGAGCTTGTGCCTGGGGGTGTGTCGGCTTAACTATTACCTTTAGATTGTGGGAAGTTAAGGCTATAACTTAATGTCGGACAAAATTCTATTTAGCTTTTAAATCCTAACCTCAATGTCATCTCCTTTGTGAAGCCTCCCTACCGAGTCACCAGACTCTCCCACCCCCATCGGGATTAGATATAATATAAGCCAGGAACCCGGAAGGAAAAACTGAGATGACACAGTCAAATAAGGGTTATCTGACAAAGACTTAATAAAGGACGACTGACTGAGGAATGAGCAGTTCATAGGAAGGATACAAGGGCTAGCACAGCAGCATCCAGGTGCGGAGAGCAGGGTGGTCACCCCCAGAGGCCTGGCAGGTGAAGGGTTGAGAAGTTGTTGGAACTGGCAGGAAAGCAGTGAGGTGAGGGCCACCTCGAGGGGAACTGTGACTACTGTTGGAGGGATGCAGTCAGCCCAAGGCCACGCTTCAAGGAAGACACCGAGGGAATCAATATCCCACTCTCTCTCCTTCCCCAACCTGTACCACCTACTGCTGTCACCCATGACCAAGGCTACCAGACGCTAGAAGGTGAGGAAGTCTATCGATGTAGTTCATGCAGGTCAAGCTCCCAGAGCAGAGAGTGGGGCGGGAAGGTTAAGAATGGACCTGGAGGAGCAGAAGGGCTTCCCACACAGGCGTTCTCTTTTTTTCAGCTTGCACAGCACTCTATCTATACTAAACCTCTTTCTAACACTTTGCATATTCAGTGTAATTACCTGTTGACACTTTATCTCCCCACCACACTGGGGGTTCCCTAAGGGCAGGCGCCTTGTCCTATTCACTTCTGCAGTCACAAAATCAAGCACAATGCAGATCCCTAAGAAATATTTGTTGAGTTTCAGTTTGAGGCAACGGTTTTGAAAAACAAGTGCCATATGGCCAGCCTAGGTGGCATCTGCTGATGCTGCTGGGTGTTCGTAGGACCCATGGGTCTTGGAATACATCTCCTTTCCCAGAGCACCACATGAGATGAATGGAGAAAGTCACACCATTCATGTGTTTGCAAAGATGTGGTCAATGAAGGAATATGTCAAACAAAACTCTTGACTGAAGTTTAGGATTATAACACAAGGGAGAAAGTCCCTAAACTCAGGGAATGGATCTTAATCTACTCAATATTTCTGAAGGGCAAGTTTCTTTATCTTACTTCAAAGTGTCTCCTGTTGAATTAATCCTCTCTTGTTCTCAGAATGACAGAACAATGAAGGGATTGGGGACAGTGCATGTGAGAAAGCCTTTGTGCAGAGGTCTCTCAGATTCTGGAACAAGAAGGTCTTACTCTGAGATCAAATGCTCCAGAAGAACCCCTGAGAGGTTACAGGATGACGGGGTTCTCCGGACAGAGCTCGGCCCATTGCAGGTCTATTCATGCTGACTTATGGGCCTTCTTTTCCTAAACTCCTTTCCTCAGCATCAGGGTGAGAGAAAAATGGATGTAGATTTCCAGTACAATGACCTTTCCTTGTTTCTGGCTGGTATTCAAGCTGAGAGAAATGTGACAGTGCCATGAAGTAACCCAGGCCCCAGCCATAAGCCGGGGACACAAGCCCCCACTCCACATTCCCAAGACTAATATTACAAAATGCTCTAAATTTCAAAGACTGAGTTTTGGTCAAATAACAGGAAGTATGGTATGACAATGAGAAATTCTCCATAGTCACTCTGCGTGTGGTTCTTTGAGAATAAGGAGGGAAAATGTTTGGCGTGGGTGGTTCACATGATCCCGATAAATGAGTGCTGTCCAGAAATTAAGCCCCAGAGTTAGACTAAGTCTTGTGATGGGGTGAGGGTTGGGGCACAGAGCTGCTCAACCTTGCTTTTCATAGGCCACACCTGATGAGTCCACCCAAGGCCTTCTTCTCTAGTCTACTGGGCAGTGGAATAATTGTTACTGTGATCAAATTAGCAATACTTTGTCCAAGGTGCACCCTGATCAATTGCTGGAGTGCAAAGGAGAAGCTGAACACGAGAGAGTTGTGTGTGTATAAGATGGAGAGATAGGAGACTCCAGATGCAAATGCTTTTCCCAACTAAGTGCAAAAGATACAAGCCCCGCCCTTCTAAACAAAAGAGAAGAATCCGACCCACACCTGAGAGAGAAGCTGAGGAAAAAGCTTACCATGCGTTGCTCAAGGCACTATAGAACCTAAGAGTTAAACCCCAACAAAGGTCCACCTAAATCATTCCTAGAAGGTAGAAGGAAAACAGGAAAACAGAAAGGTAACAGCAGAAATTAATGAGATAAGAAAAAAATGCACTGGGGAAGATCAGCCAAGAAACATTGGTCCTTTACAAGATAAGCCTTTGGTAAGATGATTCGATGCAAGAAGAGAGGGCACAAACCAGCAATATCAGTAATGCGGGGGTGGATAGGGCCATGGTGTCCTGGGCCTTGAAAAGATAATAAGTGTATTTTTAACTATCTCATGCTAATAACTTTGAAACTTTGTAGGAAAATGGACAACTCTTTGAATAATACAACTTACCAAACTAACTCAAGGAGATCTGGAATATGTCCTATAATCTTTAAGAAATTAAATTAGAAGTCCAAAATCTGTCATTCTCAAATCCCAGATCTATTAGCTTCACTGGCAAATTCTACTGAACTTTCAGTAGAGCCAGTAGTAATATCATCATATCCAAAGTTTCTCAGAGTATATGAGGTTTGTCTAACCAAGGTTCTGAAACCTGAGAACAATGTAAGAAAAAACATTTCTGACTAATATCACTCATGAACATATAAGCAAACTATTTAAATAAAATATTAGCAAAAGGAATCCAGCAGTTTAGATTTGATCCAGGAGTATGAATTGATTTGTCATTAGAAAATTAATTAAAATAACACACCACAGTAATAAATAGGAAAAAAATTATGTGATCATCTCAATAGAGGAACCAAAAAAAAAAAAAAGCAGTTGACAAAATTCAACATCATTTTATGATAAGAACACTCTTTGTAAAATAGGAATGGAAGGATAGTCGATTAATCTGAAAAAGTTACCTGTAACAAAAAAGCTATGGAACCCTGGCTAGTGTGGCTCAGTGGATTGAGCACTGGCCTGCAAACCAAAGGGTCTCCAGTTCAATTCCCAGTCAGGGCACATACCTAGATTGCAGGCCAGGTCCCCAGTAGGGGGTGCTTGAGAGGCAAGCCCACATTGATGTTTCTCTCACTCTCTTTCTCCCTCCCTTCCCCTCTCTAAAGACAAATAAATAAAATCTTTAAAAAAAAAACCTATAGCAAATATTATTCTACATGTGAGTTATTGAATGACTTCCTTTTAAGACAGGAACAAGAAGATAAGAAAAACTGAAATTACAACATCTATTCAACTGTGTAACAGGGTCCAGCCAGGCACATCCCTTCCCAAAATGGGGATTTGTAACAGCGTTCAGAATGTGGTGTGTGCAAGAAAAATATAGGATATTCTCC
This sequence comes from Mormoops blainvillei, assembly GCA_004026545.1. Lineage (NCBI taxonomy): Eukaryota > Metazoa > Chordata > Mammalia > Chiroptera > Mormoopidae > Mormoops > Mormoops blainvillei. Next base: position 36,150 of record PVJD01000802.1, on the reverse strand, counting down.
ATCCCCCACCACAAGGCGGGCTACCACAGGGAAGGGAGACCTGGAGCTGGGCCTTTCAGAGCTACTTTGCATATCAATAGCAGGCCAGCTTCAGGCCTGACAAGGAGCAAGGCCATTAAGAGTCATTTTGCATGTCAATAACAGCAAGATAGCTTCATACCTCATATGCAAAGAAGGGTTTTTTTGCATATCAACAAGGCTAACCAGAAGGTTTGCATAATTTAAACCCAGGAGTTTACAGGGAAGCAGGTCCCGCAGTTACACTGTCTGTGCATGAGAGCTGGGAGATGGTTCTCTCCACATCAAGGGGGAACAATGTGAAGACCACGGGGGAAGGAAAAGGGAGAAAGGAAAGACTTTTGCTAGTGGGTCACGAGAAGGTGCCACGTGGCTTTGGATTAAGAACTGGAGATCCCGGAGACACTGGTGATGGCACTGAGAACCGTTCTCGAGAGGCCTGCCTAGCCAAGCTCTGGACTTCTCTTCTTTTCCTCCTGAAGGGCTGTACCCTGATTGGTCTGACTGGGCAAAGGGGGGAAGGGTAGGGCTGTGTGTGTTGGTGGGTGTTTTAAAGGGATTTTGAGATTTAACAGTGACATTTAGCCATTATTCAAAACCTGTATGGCTTTTGAATGAATAATTCCTTTCCTTTTCACCAAACTCTGGCATTAAGAGCCATAATTTCTAAGGGCAGCGGACAAAGAACCTAGAACAGAGGGACCCCGGGGAATGTGGGCTGTTATTTTGCTAAGAGTATATAAGCCGCCCCCCTTCAAATGGGTCCACATTCGGTAACAATTGTACTGAAGGTTCTAGCCACTGCAGAAAAGCAAAAGAAAGAAATCAAAATTACAAGTATTGGGCAGAGAGAAACAAAATTGTCATTATTCACAGATGATATAATTGTGCCATAGAAATTCAAACAATTCTACAGACAAATTATATTAACTAATAAAGGTGTCAGCAAACTGGATACAAAGTCAATTTTGTCTTGATATATTTAAAGAAACAGAAAAAACTAAAGATCATTTACAATAAGATTTTTTAAGTACCTAAAAAGATGTATGAGGCTTTAAGAGCAAAAGCTATAAAAATTTTATTTAAATACAATAAGAATATCTAAGTAAGTGGAGATATATATGATGTGTGTAGATTTAAAGACTGAATATTATAAATACATAAATTCTTCAATTGATCTATAGAGTCAATGCTATTCTGATTAAAAACCCTATATGTATTTTGTCAGACTTGATAACCTGATGCTCAGATTCATATAAAAATGCAAAGAATAGCCAAGACACTCTTAAAGAAGATTAAACTGAGAGAATTTGCCTGCCAGGTATCAAGATATCAAGTGACAATAGATGAAGTCACCAGTGGAGTTAATGGAGAGCCCAGAAGCAGACCCACTTATAATGGACATTTGATTTATGATAAAAGTAACATTGTGGTGGGGAAAGTATGAGCTTACAATTAATGGTGCTAGGATAATTTGGTGTCCATGAGGAAAATATGCAAAACTGAGTTTCTACCTCTTACCATACATAAAAAAATAAACTTCTGGTATATTAACACCCTGAATGTCAAGTCATTTAAAAGAAAATGTAAGTCCTGACCAGTGTGCCTCAATTGGTCGAGCACTGTCCCGCAAAGCAAAGGTCATGGGTTCAATTTCCAGGCAGGGCACATGGCTGGGTGGCGGACCCAGCCCTCTATCTTCCTCTCTCACTCTTTCTCTTTCCTTTCCCCTCTCTCTAAAAGTAAATAAATAAAACCTTTTTTAAAAAGGTAAAAAAAATAAAAGAAAATGTAAGAGACTATCTCATGAGCTTGGGGTAGGAAATAATTTCTTAAATAAGGCATAAAAAGCTAACCATAAAATAAAATAAAATAATGATAAATTGCTGACATTAAAATTAAAGGTCCAAAAAGATTTTAAAAGGCCGTGAAAAGAGCAAAACATATTTGTAACACATATAACCAACAAATGACAACAAATAAAAAATTATTAAAATTAAAAAATGAACAAAATACTTGAGCTGTTACTTTAGAAAAGACCAATAAATATACAAAGAGGCTCATTAGTCATTGCAGAAATTCATTAAAACAATGAAATACCACTATATACCTATCAGGTGGACAAATTTTTATAGATCTGATAATACCAACTATTATCAGAGATGAGGAAGAGTGGAAACCACACTGCTAGTGACATACGGAAAAGGAGGCCACTGGAAGCAGTTTGACAATGCCTAATAAAGTTGGCTATGCACATACTCTTCAACTCCTACGAATATACCCTAGGAAAATTCTTGCTTGTGTGCCCTGGGAACTGTGTACAACAATGTCCACAGTAAGTCTGTTTCTAATAGCCTCAAATTCCAAAGAGACCAATGCCTGTGAGCTACAGAATGAATAAGGAGCTATGGAGTGCTGCTCGTCAAAAAAAATGAATGAACCTCAATCCCATAGAACAAGCGGAAGGTATCTCTCAAACAGGATGTTTACTAAAAGGAACAAGTCACCAAAGAAAATACCCAGTGTTGTTTCAATTATATAGAGTACAAAGATAGAACTAAGTAATACATTGTTTAGGGATACACACTTAGGTTGTCTTTCAGTTATTGCTTCCATAAGCCATCAGAAGACCTAGCGACTTAAAACATCAGTGATTTTATTTGCTCACAGTTCTGTAGTTTAGGGATTTGCACAGAGCATACCAGGAATGGTTTGTGTCTATTCCACATTGTTGGAGCCTCAGCTGGGGTGGCTCCAATATCTGATGGCTAGCTGGGGTGGCTTGATGGCAGGGGGATGCATAACTGTGGGGCTTGGGCTAGCCTGGGCTTCCTCCCAGTGTGGTGGTCTCAGTTCCAAGTACTATCCCAAAGAATCCCAATGTGCAAGCACTTATTAAAACCCTGTATCATGCTTGGTAATGTTGATCTGGGACTCAAAAGTTGGAAAATTTTAGTTTCAGGAAATAGTTTGATAAGCCTAAGTAGCAAATGCATGTAAAAAGTTTTTATTTCAGGAACTGCAGGTACTGCCCACCCTGACTCTAGGGAGAGAATGTAAACTATCAAAGTGATATCCAATCCATTGAGGGACAATTACCGCCTGAAGCAAGAATGCTGCAGTTTCTGCCCAGGACAAGAATGTTGCAGTTTTTTTTTAAAGCTAATTTTCCCTGAATTTCAAACCCTGTATTGAACTTTGTTCTCTGTTGTGAATTCCAAACCCTTCACCATTCTTTGTTCTTTGTTATAAAAAGGCTGGCTTGTAAGGAAATGTAAGACGGTCCCTTAGGGTGCAAACCTGCCATCTTCTCAGATCTCTGGCCATCTGAATAAAGTGCCCAGAAAAATTCAAGCCCTGTCTCTGCTTATTGGGTTTGGTAGGTGACAGGCCACATGAACACTGGCTTTTTCTGGTTCCGATGTCCCATTGGCCGAAGCAACTCAGACCCAGAGGTCATTGTGGGAGGGGGCTGGCTACAGGAGGACAGAGTAGAAGGAGTCGTGTTTATTGGGGGGACTGGGACCACCAATGCAATGGACCACCACAGCTGGTGGTTACCTTTCAGGAAGGAAGGGAGATGCAATTAGGGATGAGCACAAAGGGAAGCTAAAGCATTGGCAATGTTCTGTTCCTAAAGTGACTAATAGTTAACATAGATTTCACTTCTTCTTTAAAATGTCAATTCCGCATGAGACAGTATTATCCAGGCATTAAAATTAACATTTGTATACTTGAAAATAATTTACAATGTAATATCTAGAATATATTATTAAATGGAAAACAGGGAACTATATATGTATATTTGAAAGATTCCAGTTATGTATCAGAACTGTTGGAAAAGATCTGGAGTTAAATAAACCTCCGTGCCACAGTGATTGTCTCAGCATTAACAGTAGGACTATGACTGACGTAAATTTTGTTATTATATTTTTCTATGCTTTCACATTTTTCTCCACTAAACACATTTCTTTTAGAGTCATTAAAACCTTATGGAGGTAAAACTAAGAATGACAGCTCTCACAGAACGTGGGATTTCAGACTGTACTTCCCTTGATTAGCTTCACTTTGTCAGTACAGTTTCTTTCACCATGGCTACCAGAAGTTAATTTCTGGAACACAAGGTATCCCAGGCTTTTCAGGAGGGACTCTGATAAAAATTAAATCAGAACCACTTGACTTAGTTCTCAGACATGAATAGTGCTGCCAAGCCCTTGATTTTGGTACTCAAATGGGAACTGTCAGTTAAAGGGGGAAAGGGACAGAGAGTGATGTATTGAGGTGTCTTGCAGCCTCTCTAGTTCCAATCACAAGATACCAAGAATTTGGCAGTGTAGATTTCTTCTGCAGGTTATCTGCAAATGCTCCTCTCCTCTGACTTAAAGTTATAATTGAAGGAAGTTAACTGTAAAGCCTATGGGAAGTTACAGAGGAGGAGGGGAAGGCAAAACTATAACCTAATTAATGAAGTCTGGTGCCTTAGACCACTGTGCCATCCTGACACTCTTACTATAACCTAATAAATTAAAAGCTTGGACTCTGACTCCAACTTACTCACTGTATGGCCTTGTACAAGTTACTGAACCTCTCCATGCCTCAGTTTCCTTGTTTCTAAAATGGGGACATAATGGTGCTACTTCACAGGGTTGTTAGGAAGATTAAATGAGAAAATATAGGTAAAGTGCTTAGCACAGAGCCCAGCTCATCAAAAGCACTCAATAAACAACAGCTACTACCATTGCTATTCTGCCAAAGGCGCTCGAAAGTGTCACAGCAGGTGCTTACATAGGGCATGCTACTGGCAAGCACTCTCCCAAAACCTTCATGTATATTGACTATTTAATATGGTATCTAATCCTCATGATACCTGGGAATTAAATATTATTATCCTCATTTTACAGACTAGGAAAAAAAAAAAAGGAAGATCTGGGGTCTGTAACTTGCCAAAGGCTGTAGGCTCCTGAAGAGCAGAGCAATTCCCCCCCAAATCTGTCTGTGACCTGAAGTTCATTCATGCACTTCTTGGTAGTGGTGCTCCTGGGATGGTCAAGCCAGTGATGGTTAAGCTGCGTCACCCTAAGGAGCCTGTCTGACTTCTCTCAACATCTGCCCCCGACAACCCCCTGGGAAGAGAAATTGGAGAGGGGCATTTACCCCAAGGCTCACGGCTTCTGACCTCCTCCCCAAAACCCCCCAACCGGAGAATGAATCCTCCAAAAATACTTCATTTTACAACTGTAAGGAATATCATTTCCCCCAACTCTCTCACTCAACCTCAAGCACTTCCTCAAATCCCTGGAGTATTTATGCAAAGGACTCGGGAATTTAGGTGGCTTCTCTTGGGCCACTTTTTCCGCCAAGGGGCAAATGTTGTGCATTAGAACCAATAGGCTTCAAGTTACACAAGCAGCAAGACTAGGATCTACTAATAATGATGTGAGTGATTTCAGTTCCCTCTGGGCTATTTTTCATAGCAGGACAGCGACTTTACTCTTAGACTCTTAAAAGTACTTGACTGATCTGAATTAATTTAGACACATAAACCGCCTGAGAGATAGAGAGAAGACCTAGGAAGAAAAGGAGGAGCGAGAAGGATGGGAATGTGTTGTCTGATACCAACGTGAACCTCCCAGTGATCCAATGATATTATAGCAAGTGAACCTCACTATCACAATCAATGGAACCCCAGGGAAATTTACAGGTCATAGCAACAGAAATGGCCACTGACAGTGATTGAAATATTAGAATCATAAAATACTTAGAGCTTGAAAGGTCCTTAGAAATCATCTGGCACAGCTCCTCATTTTAAGACACCAAAAGCTGGCCTCTTAGATGACTGAGAGGGGAAGGCCGACCACCTGATCCTTGCGACTCTTTCTGGCTGCTGGCAATGAGCTTGAGTGACCTTTGACTGATGCGCCCTGCAGCAGGAGGGGCTGTGCCCAAACCAACTTTTCCCCGGAACGCAGGGCCCAAAGACTCTAGGTGCTTCACAGAACTCCCTCAAGAGCTGCACCTAAGCACAGACTACTCAGTGCCTGACTTGCAAAGTATTTGTCACCCAGTGACAAAGTCACTCCCTTTGGTCCATGGAAAAGGAAGGCAACAGGGGAGAGATCCCTTTGCAAGAGCACAGCCCACGGTGCATCTAGCTGCACCTTGCCCAAGCACGATTCTCCATAGGACGCCGGGAGATCCCGGGACCTCTGAGTCTCCTGACCCTTCTCCCTGAGGGTCTTGGCCCTTCCCGGCAATGCTGGCTGGAGGTCACCTATATCCTTTGCATGATACTCATTAAGACATTAACCCTTCCAGACCTTTCCTGTAGTTCTTTTTCACTGGTTCTGTTATTAATATCTTTCCATGTAAATATACATAGATAAATATTGTCTTTTTCTTACGACTGCATGGTATTTTACTACACAGATACACCAGAGTGTAATCTGCCAATCTGCCTTTGTTGTTTTCAACTTGGGTCCTTCTGATCTTTCTCTAAAAACAACGCCGCAGTGACCAATTGTACAAACGCTTCTCTTTGCACACTTGTTTGATTATTTCTTTGTGATAAATTCTGAGAAGTGGAATTGCCAAGTCAACTATGGATTTTTTTTTTTAATGTTTGTGTAAAGCCTTTTCTTAAAAATGTTTTTTATTGTTGTTCAACTACAGTCAACTATGGACTTTTAAAAAGCTTTTGATATAACCTAACAAACTTTTCCCCCAGAAAAGTGGTGTCACAGTAGGGTCCCACAAGATTTTCTGAGGTGCCACACAATACAATATACCGAGGATATATTACAGAATTGTATATCTGAAACCTATGTAATTTTATTAACCAATGCCACCCCAATAAATTCAATCGAAAAAGATTTCTGAGGTGGATCGTTAATGACTTCAAATAGTTTCCTTGTGTTTTGTTCAGCGTCCTTCCAAGAAGCTAATAGCCTAGTCAAATGTCATATGAACACTTACCAGAAGCCTGAAGGGGTCGAACAACTTTCTGTGAGTTGTGATATTTTTGAAGAAATGAAGACAGGTCACCACTGGAAGCAGTGAGATAGTGATGTTTTCTTTATTATGCATCTTAATTTCGATGAAGATGTCATTTTCTTCTTATAAATTTCCAATTTTGGATAGTGATTGTTTCTGCATGGTGAAATTATGAGACATTAATTATTCTTATTTTGCTTATCCGTATTTTCCAATATTTTTGTAATGTCCTTGTAATACTGGTACAGGGTCTCTCAACTTCGACATTATTGACATTTCAGTCCAGATAACCCTTTGTTGTGGGAGGCTGTCTTACATGAAATAGGACATTTAAGAGCATCCCTGGCCTCTAAACACCAGATGCCAGTAGCATCCCCAGTTGTGATAAACAAAAATGTCTTTAGATCTTTCCAAATACCTCCTGGGGGTCAAAACTGCCTCCAGCTGAGAACCACTCTGCTAGTATAATAGACTATACTAAAAATAATAACAATAAACACTTATAGTTGTCTGTGCCAGGCATTTCCACTGCTTCAGAGTATCATCTTATTGATTCTCGTCAGCAATCCTTTGAGGCAGGTACTGTTATAACACCTATTTTACCTATAAGGAAGTGGGAACAAAGAGATTGAGTAACACGCTCAAGGTCACGTGGAAAGTACAGGGGCCCAGATTGCAACCCAAGCAACTCAAGAACCTGGGCTCCTAATAATTTCTCTGTAGCTGCAGCCCATTGAAAGTTTTTTAAAGACTCTATTTAGCCATTTAAATTTATTTCCAGAAAATCTTATAAAATATTTCCAAACACATAATAATACAATACACATCCATATACTCATCATCTGAATTTAATAATTATCAAGATTTTGCCATACTTAGTTCATCTCTCTCTCTCCTCCCCTCCCTTCCTCCTTCTCTATTACGTTATTTCATTCCCTACATAGTTCTGAAAAATATAGATATTTCCTTACATAGCCATAATGCCTATCACATATAAAAAAATTAACAATTCTTTGGTATCGATCCATATTCAAATCTCCCTGATTATCTCAAAAACATCGTTTTAAGTCTTCAAACTGCCCAGCTTCGGACACTGAATAAGGATGAAGTGGTGCTTCCCTGCAGATGGTGAATCCTAAAGGAGAGAAGGGGTAGTCACAAAAGTACATTTCATAGGAACTCTCTACATGGTTTGCACTGAAAGATGTCATCAGGGACATGAGCCCTGACGTGAAAAAGAACATGGTTGACGGTTAAAGTTAATTTTAGCAACAGCAGGGAACCGGGGCTAGACTTCGGAGTGCCTCTGCTCAGCTTTCTCAATGCGTATTTATGATTTCATTTTACTGCTTGTCGAATTGCTTTCGTTAGCCCATAAAAAACCTGACCCTCTCTTTCTGTTGTCTTTAAAACACAGTGGAAATTTCTCATGAGTCCGTGGTTAAGAACTGGCCCCCAAGGGGGTGACGACAACACAAACTGGTCTTACTTTATTCGAGGGCAGCAGGTTGAAAAATGAGCAGGATCCCTTGGACGCCCCTGGGAATCACTGCCACTCCTTCTCCCCACGCCGCTACCTACTGAACTGGGTTAAGAGCGATAAGCAAGACCCTCCTGTGTTAGCTTCCTATGGCTGCTGTGACAAATTACCATATACTTGGTGGCTTAAAACAGTACACATTCTCTTCCAGTTACGGAGATCGGAAGTCCAAAATCAGTTGCGCTGGGCCAAGGCGTTGGCAGGGAGTGCTCTTCGGGGAGAACCCGTTTTCTTGCCTTTCTAGCTTCTAAAGCTGCCTTTCTTGCACTCCTTGGCTCATGGCCCTGCCTCCACCTCCAAAGCCAGAAGTGTAGAGTTTTTGCTTCAGTGGTCACATTGCCTTCTTATTCTGTGTCACATCTTCCTCTGCTTCCCTCTGATAATGACTTGTGATTACATTCAGAGCCTAGCAGGATAATCCAAGATGTATTTCCCATCTCATGATCCTTAACTTAACCATATCTGCAAAGTTCCTTTTGCCATATGAGGGAACATTCACAGGTTTGGGGATTAGGACCTGCATATCTTCAGGGGTCAATGTTCAACCTACCACATTCTTCTTGAGAACAACTCATTCCAAGAGTAACGCCACTTATATTTTGAGACTTCAGTCTTTTACATGTGTTTTTCGTTTGATTATCACAACAGTCCTTCAAGGTAAGCAAGGTTTGGTTTCCCCTAGAAGCAAACCTGGAGTCAGGGAGTTAAGTGCATGTAGTTTGTTTGGGAGGTGATCCTAGAAAGCACAGAAAGAGAGTGTCTCACTTCCCCACTCTCTTTCCATACAGAGTGTGGAATCAAACCAGTTACCACTATGCACCAGGAGACTCAGAGATAATACAGAGACCTCCGTTATTCCAACCAGAGGCTGAAGAAATGAATTTATCACCAACTCCCCATACAGCTTTCGTCATGGGCAGCTTTGGGGGCATTAACTCTCTGGCACTTCCAGCCTTCCTTGCTCTAGAAGCCAGGGTTCTCCCAAGGCCAGAAACCCTCAGATAGAATCACAGGTATTTTCACCAAGCAGTTTAAGTCGGCAGGTAAATACCCAGGGGGTTGGTCGGGGAGCTAGCAGAGTGTGCTAGCCTCCCCGCTTACCCATGAGGCTTATTTATTCTTCCACCAAATGTGTACCAAGTGCTTGTTCACTCTGGGCAAGACAGTGTGCTGGGTGCTGGAGCTCACACATGAACGAAGCCTCCTTGCACTTGAGAAGCTCACAGTGTGTACAGACATGTAAAGAGACAAATTATCATACACTATGGTAAGTGCTTTGCCAGAACTATAAGTGTTTGTGTCTGGCATGTAGAGTTTGCAATAAAAATCGGTTTTTAAAAGGAAAGTATTATAAACTACAGAAGACCTCTGTCTGGAGGACAAATGTCCCCCTCCATCATTAGAGCCAGATGCCCAAAAAAGGCACTAAGATAAAATAGGGTAAAATACCAAGTGACTGGGCCAAGGTCACATGGCCTGTGAATAACAGAGCAAGGCGCTGAACAGCAGAACAAGAATCCACATTTTCTAAAACCCAGAAAATAACTAGTACTGGCCAGATGTGAAGAAACTGGAACACTTGTGCATTGCTGGTGGGAACATAAAATGGCGCAGTCGCCGGACATCGCTGTGGAAAACGGTAAGGTGGTTCCTCAAACAATTAAACAAAGAATTACCATGTGATCTAGCAACTCCACTGTTGGGTATATACCCAGCAGAATTGAAAGCAGAGATTCAAAGAGATGTTTGTACACCCATGTTCACAGCACTACTATCCCTAATAGTCAAAAGGTAGAAGCCATCCCAGTGCCCATCAACAGAGAAATCAATAAGCAAAATGCGGTGTATACCAATACACATACACACACAGTGAAATATCATTCAGCCTCAAAAAAGCAATGAAATTCTGGCATATGTGTGAAGATGTTACATTAAGTGAAATTAATCTAACACAAAAGGACAAATGTTCTACTGATCCACTTACATGAGGTACCTCAAATGGTCCAATTCACAGAGACAGCAAGTAGGATAGTGGCGGCCAGGACTGAGGAAGCAGGAAATGGAGAGCTGTTGCTTCATTGGTCCAGAATCTCAATTTGGGAAGATGAAAAAGTTCCACAGGTGGATGGTGGTGGTAACTGTACCACAGTGTGAATGTCATTGGTACCACTGAACTGTACACTTAAAAGTGCTTAAAATGGTAAATTTTATGTTATGTATATTTTGCCACAATAGAAAAGCTCCTTTAAAAAAAAAAAAAGAATCCACCTTTCCTGACACCTACACTAGGGTTTCTCTCACCCCACAGTCTCTGGGTGATAAAATCTAGCACCCATCGCAATGTCTAGGAGATAGTAGGTACCCAATGTCCTCATGAGATGAAAATAAATAATTTGGTTGCCCATGAGAAAGTAAAGTATAACCCATTTCAGGAATGATACGGTATTTTTCTTAAGGGGAAGAAGTCTAAAATTTTGGTGAAATTTTTACTGCTAGAAAATCAAATGGTCTGGATTTGTTTGTGTTTTTTCAGGTCCCGCCATTTTCTTCTTCAGCACTTAGAGAGTCCTTCATGAAAAAAACAGTGCAAGAGGCTACCTGACCTTGTACTGTGGATCAGTGGTCTCTAGTAGGATTCACAGGCCCCAGGGCTAGCTCCAGTTAATAGTTAGTGTGCAAGAAGAAAATACTAGGAATGTATTCACACTTATCTTTCAAAATTAGGGCTCAAGATTTGGTACTGGTAAAAAATGGATTGACACTGGGGTTTCCTCAGGGAGTCGTGGGTCAAGTATAAGTGTGAGCTACCCTGAAAGGGAGAATGGAAAGTTCCACTTTTTTTTTCACTTTTTCTTTATTCTAACACATTGCAATTTATGCATGCCCAGTTAAAGGGATGGATGTGTTGTATTACATAATTTTTTTCAACTTAACCTCACAAAATGGACAAGAGGCTAAAAAGGGTTCCTACAAAAAAAAAACACCCTCATATTGAAGATAATACTCATGATGTAAGCTCAAGTGAATAAGATAATGACAGAGCTGATGCTTCTTCTCCTGGTACAGCTCTTTGTCGGCCACGTTAGGGGGTAAAAACAGTGATGCATTAATCAGGCCTGTTAAGAGGACAGCATCATTCTGAAATGATCAGCACTATCGGAGATGTGGATTCACAGCCGCTATCATAAGTGCTAAAATGTGCATCACAGTTACCAAGACATTTTAAAATATTGTCTATTTTATCTTCATTGTATCTTCTTATTTTCAATTTCACGTATTTTTTAAATGCATAATATATTAGTATGAAGAGGGCAATGAAAGAAATTGGAAATCACTTGTCTCGCTTACCGCGTTGCTGTATACAACCTATTAGCCCAATACTTTGTTTCTGATAGTGGCGCCATGGGGCATAGTAGGAAGTTATTAAATAAGCACTAAATTAATGACACCCGCAGTATAGTGGGACAAGTTTAGGAACATAGAAATCAAACAAATGAGGGAGTCAGAAGAACGAGGTTAATTACAACAAGGGTCTCAGTTGCAATCAGGCTCGGCCGACACCTGCACAGGAGAAAACCACTGACACACTCGTATTTCAGTAATATCAAGGATCCCACCCAGGCTACCTCTGTAGTTCACACAAAGCTTAACTGGTAGCCTACTTGGATAAAACTTAAAAGACTGATAATACCAAGTGTTGACAATGATGTAGAATAGCTGAAATGCCCATACACTACAGGTGAGAATATAAACTGGATAACTGCTTTGGGAAAATGATATCTACTAAAGCCAAAGAGATGCATAACTATGACCCCACAATTCCTCTCCTCGATACATACACAACAGAAATGTAAAAAAACAATACCGTTCACAATAGTCCCAAATTGGAAACAGCCAATAAAAGCATCAACGGTAGAATAAGTATATTGTTATAATTAATACAATGAGAATGAAGAAACTATTGTTATATGCCACAACCTACATGAATCTCAAAAGCACAACATTGAACCAAAAGTGCCAGACCAAAGAGTACTTACAGTAAGCAAGGCTGTGCCAAACCATGTAGACTCACAAGACAAAAGGAAAAAAGTATAAGGCAAAAGTAAAACTGATTGTAATGATTAATTTTACTTGTTAACTTGACTAGGCCATGATATCCAAATAGTTGGTCAAACATTACTGTACATGTTTCTGTGAAGGTGTTTTTCAAGATGAGATAAATATTTCAATCAGCAGACTTTCAGTAAAGATGCCAGCATATATGAATGGCTCCATAAATGACAGCCATCATAAGAATTAAATAGACTACATCTAAAAAGTGATTCTTAAATGAAATACATTCTGTAGCTAGGAAATTGTATCTAACCATAGGATGTTTTTCCCTTCACCTGAAACTTTGCAAACCTAGCAATCATCGGTCACACAGCCGGAAGATTTTAGCCTTCTGTGGCATGTCTCGTGCTGATGGAGGCAGACCATTCTCTGTGCAACGTTCAAGGCAAAGGAGAACCTGCGACACAAAAGGACTTTGCGCTCAGAGCGGGATTCGGGTCTCAGATGTTCTCAGGAAGTCTACACTCGAATCCGTGTCAGAACAAAAATGAGTTTGTGCAGTGCAAACAAAGTGCCCCACGTGTCTTTTAAAGAGGAATTTACATGGCATAAATGACTCTTCAATGGTGCACCAAAACAGATAGAGAAAAGAAGGAGGAAAATGAAAATGAGGAGATTGAGAAAAAGAAAGAGAAAGAAAAGGAAGGAGAGAAGGAAGAGAAAGGAAATATAGTATCAGACATATGTATTTTGGGGAAACTCCTTAAGGAACCCAGCTTCCTTAAGGTGTTGTTGTTGGGCTTCAACTCATCTGCGTCCCAAACCTGAAAGCATTTCTGTAATGGTTAATTTTATTTATCAACTTGACTAGGCTACATTACCCAGATATTTGATCAAACATGTCTAAAGATTGCTGTGAAAGTATGTTTTAGATTAGATCAACATTTAACTCTGTAGCTGTTGAGTAAAGCAGGTTACCGTCCATAGTGTGGGTGGGCCTGGACAAATCAGTTGAAGGCCTTAAAGATTGCTCTCCCCAAAAGAAGAGGAAATCTTCCAGCAGACCACCTCTGGCCTCCAGTCTGTTACCCTACCATGCAGATTTTGGATTTGCCACATCTTCAGAGCCACATGAGCCAACACACACACAACCAATTTGCTCTGATTCTCTGGAAAATCTGACTAACACACTGATCCTGTATTTAAATTTTATTTTGCTCATCCTGAATTTTTAAATTAATTTTGAGTTTCTAAAATATTATTTTTCTTAATTATGGAGGGGTTGGTGTTTTTCTTGGCACCACCTTGAATTTTACACCTGAGGCTAGTCTCACTTGCCTTACCCTTGGTTCCAGCTCTTCCTTTATATAAAGTCAAATAAGAGGCAGAAGTAATCCATGCTGCTAGAAGTCAAAACAATTGTTCCTTAGAGGGGGTCGGGGTAGGAGTAACATAAGGGGTCCAAGGGGGTCAATAAAATGTTCTCCTTCCTGATGTGTGTGCTGCTTAAATAGACATGTTCTCTTTGTGAAAATTCATTCAAATGTACACTCATGATTTGTGCTCATTTCTCTATATGATACTTCAATAAAAATTAATGGAAAAATTAGACTAGTGTTCCCTCTGTCCACCTCCAACATCTCTTCTAAATTGGCAATAAAAACTTAACAGCCCAATTTGGAGTCATCACATTCAGAGAAATGCCTATCCTGCCCAAGACTCTTTGAATTTCAAAGAAAATCTACTTCAAGGAAAAAAAATACATTCATGCTAACCTCATGCAAGGGGGCATTATTAAATGGATACTGGGGGCATCATTTCTCCACCTTTGGGCTAAAATCGAGTGTAAAAGGATACTGGGCAATAAATGTTACCGATCTGAAGGGCAGGAAGTACTACTGTCCTTAATGAGAATCCAGACATTAGCAAGATTTATGGGAAAGATTTTGCTTATGCCTTACGTTGATTATGATATACTTTGCAAATATTTATTTCAATCATTTTATGAAAAGAACCCTGTAACAAGCATTGTGCTAGGAACTTTGCATTTATTTAGTCCTCATACTGTTCCCTCATGTGTCTGGTAGTAATATGCTCATCAGATGAGTCAACTGATTCTCAGAGAGATTAAGTCATTTTCTCAGGCACACACAGCAAATTTAAGTGGGGAAGGTCTCAATGTCAAAGTTCTTTCCACCAAGGCCTGCCTAGAAAGAATACACCTCATACCCTTTCTGTTCCTCACTATTTGCCATCTGCCCCAAATGGGCAGCCTGTTGAAGGACCACAGCCAAAGCCAGTCTTGCCAGAGAATGCACCGCCCGCTGCCATGCGAAGGAGGCTGTTTCTCCACACCAGCTTCAGCAAGGGAGGGGAGAGAGAACCGCCCAAAGCTGGGGCTGTAAGGCAGGCTGGTCAGCCTGTCCCGCCCAGTCGAAGCTTCTCCTTCGCGTGAGTTGGGTCTTGGGCGCGAAGTGTGAGGATGGGGACCGGAGGTTGGAGACCCTTCTCCCTTGGCCCAGCAGGTCTGGCTGGCACCACGACCGTGTTGGAGTGGGATCTGGGCTCCAAGGATCTGGGCACCACCTCCCATTCCAAATCCGAAGTTGGAAGACCTGAGGGAATGGCTCTGGTGACTCCACTCAAGGCTGAGCAAACCCTGGCAACCACCCCTCATCACTAACCCGGCCTGGGCGCCGTCCTGTGTGCTCTGGGAGTGCAGCTCGCTCTACTGCTAGAGAGCTTTTGAGCGCGGCTCCCTGCCACTAGGGCCAGGACCCAGAGCAGTCCGCGGGCAGTGGCACCTGGGGGTGTGCAGCCCTCTGAGCCCCAGGAGCCTCGAGGCTGAGAGACCAGCGTTCCGGGAAATTCCTGGGAGCCACTATGGGTCGGGTCGGATCACCCCGATTTGTAACTAAAGAGGGGTCCAGGTCCCCGAGAGACATCACCAGTTGTCACCTCTGGCCCTCAGACCCCCGATTTGGAGCCCAGGGCTGCCACGTGGGCAAGTCGGCCCGAGTTTCGGTCCCCGGCCAGTGACAGCCTTGCAGCCCGGACCCTCCCCGGGCATGGAAGCGGGTCCAGCCTCCCTGCTCAGCCCCTCTGGGCTGCTCCGAGCACCCTGACTGGACCCTGGGCAGCCTCTTCGGCACGGGTGGCCGCCCTCGGGGTCTGCCCGCCCCGCGCCCCCACGCGTCCTTCTTTGTTTCTGGGCGTGCTCTGAAAGTGATGTAACGAGGACAGGCTCGCACGCCGCTTTCCCCCTTTCCCAGACTAAGTCCAGTCCCCCTCCCGCACTGGGCGATTGCGCGCGGAGCTGGCGCTGGGCTGCACGGCTGCTGAGCTTCCAGAGCCGCGGACCGCGACGGGCACTGTTGGGAAAGACCGGCTCCCACGTCGCACCTCCCGGACGCAGAGTCCGTGGGAAAAGTCAGGCTTTCCTTCCAGAAACAAGGGAGAGAGTCGAGGGGACAGCTGCTGTGGAGGCTTCTAAGGAGGCTCAGACTGGCTTCTTTCCCTGCTCCCAGGAGACGGGAGGAAACCTCAGGTACCTCAGTGACCCCCGCCGGTGGACGTTTATATGAGAGACCGAGGTTAAAATAGGAAAGAGACAGACAAAGAGCAACAGATACAGGGCAGAGAGAGATAGAGAAAGACAGATCAAGAATATCAAACAAGAGTAAGTGACAAAGAGTTCGAGAGACAGAGTTGGTGGGTGGGAAATTGACTTGGATTTTTTTTTTTTTAAATCCACTGTGGTTTTTCTGAGGGAAGGACAGTAAAGCAAAAGCTTCTCCCTGGCCAGCAAGAAGCTCCCAACCTGGATGGAATGAAAGATGCGGCCTGATGACATTAACCCGAGGACTGGGCTGGTGGTGGCCCTGGTCAGTGTCTTCCTGGTCTTTGGCTTCATGTTCACTGTCTCTGGGATGAAAGGGGAGACTCTGGGAAACATACCCCTCCTGGCCATCGGGCCAGCCATCTGCCTACCAGGTATTGCGGCCATTGCCCTGGCCAGGAAAACCGAGGGGTGCACCAAGTGGCCCGAAAATGAGCTACTGTGGGTCCGAAAGTTGCCCTGCTTCCGGAAACCCAAGGACAAGGAGGTGGTGGAACTGCTGAGGACCCCTTCGGACCTGGAGTCAGGCAAGGGAAGCTCAGATGAGCTAGCTAAGAAGGCGGGCTTCAGGGGGAGGCCTCCCCCCCAGGAGCAGGCTGAGGTCAGCTCCATCACTACTCCCACTCCCACGGAAGGAGAATGCCAGAGCCTGGTCCAGGGCGGGCATCACGAGGAGACATCCAGACACCTGGACGGCTACTGTCCCTCAGGCAGTTCCCTTGCCTACAGTGCCTTGGATGCCAAGTGCTCAGCCTGGGACAGGTCCGAGTGCCCGGAGCCGGAGGACAGCATCTTCTTTGTGCCCCAGGACAGTATCATCGTTTGCTCCTACAAGCAGAACAGTCCCTATGACAGATACTGTTGTTACATCAATCAGAGCCAAGGCAGGTGGGACCATGAGACGATAGTCTAAGCTTTGCATACAAGGGTCGCTGTGTTGATAGAAACATGACTACACTCAGCTCCCGGAGGAAGGAAACTGCCCTGCTCCAACAGCCTGCACACTGTTAGAAACGGACCTGGTATGTGACGGGTGTGCAAACCTCTGGTGCCTGAGAGCCATGTAAATAGGCATGTTGGGGACACATTTTAGGGAAGGGTGATGAGTGTTAAGCACACTGGAAGAGGCAGTGGGTAGGAGAGGAAGCAGTTATAATTGCTTTTTAACAATTAAACCATGTTGGATGCTCTGTAAACACCCAGAAAGTGCCACTCAGTACCTGCTGAAAGCAAGGTCGATCTTGAGTGGGCTGCCAAAGCCAGGCACAAAACGACACTTGGGCGATCCACAGGGACACTGAGCTGCTTTGGGTCTGGAGAAATGGAAAGAAAGATAAACAATTTAATGCTTCAGTATAAGAAATATTTTTATCTGTCGAAAGCTTTTCACACAAGTACTTGCCGAAAGAAAAAAAGTCAGGGTAGAATAGCTACATCTCTCCTTTGGTAGGATGGTTTCTGGAGAAAGGGAAGTTAAGACA
Source organism: Mormoops blainvillei (assembly GCA_004026545.1). Classification (NCBI taxonomy): domain Eukaryota; kingdom Metazoa; phylum Chordata; class Mammalia; order Chiroptera; family Mormoopidae; genus Mormoops; species Mormoops blainvillei. The sequence goes on along the minus strand of PVJD01000802.1, from coordinate 18,449 downwards.
GTTGAATTATGTAATTGAGTTTGATATTATCCTCTGACAAGATCAGAAATTTAAAATAAAGTAAAATAAATGTGATCGGCTATGTGAAAAACTCACATTTTTAGATGGCTACATTACTTATTAAACTCCTAAAGTGATTTACTGGGTCTTTATCTGAAGTGTTTTCTAATATTTCCTATTATTCATGTATTATTTTTTCATCAGGTGCAAAATGACTTGATGTCATATTTTCATAGATTAGAATTTGTTTTCATCAAATCAAAATGGATTTTACATATGTATACAAGCATCTTTAATATTTTTAGAAGACATATACTGGTAATTACTATTCCTACATGCCTTTTAAAATCTGAAGACTATGAAGTCAATACCTTAGTCTTGAACTTTATGCAGAATTTACATGAAATGCAATGATTAAACTTCTGGAAATGTCAGAAATGTTATTATTTGTACATTTGTTCAGCTTTCCCAAAGACTGTAAATGCCAATGAAATAGGAGTTAATCTACCAGATTTAACTAAAGCCCAGTTTTTATTAAGTTCATCTGATCAGTGAACTTTACATGGCAAAGGTCTGCTTTATTTCATGTGTAATTTTTTGCTGCTGACAAAAAATATTACAATGGGACTCTAAAATGTATTTCCTCTTTCACTTACTCAACTGTAATAGACAAGAGGTCAATCAGCTAGAATACTATTGGATCCCTGTTGAAGAGAATTATTGAATTATATATAGAAATGGTATGTATTTCATCTTAAAGATCAGAATAATTTTGCATCCTTCAAAGAATGATAACTTATTTTTAATGATCAGATAGTCTCAACCACTTTTTTCTAAGAGGGGAATTGAGAACAAAAATTTGGGGTTTACCTCTTTTGTGTGTTTCAGGTTCAACTGTACAATTCTCTAACTGTAGCAATTATTCTTGTTTTAAGAATTATGCCCTTAAAAATCACTATTTTCTAATCAAACACAACATCAAAAGCATGTAATTGTTTTTTAGCAGGGTTTAATGTCAGAAAATGAGATTTGTAATCCTGGACAAATTTTATGTTCTCACACCTCAGTTCCCTGAAAAGGGAGGAGTGGAACTGACTTATACTAGATTATCTCTTCATTCATTCCCAGTTTGAATATTCTATGGCATTTTGTCAAAGCCACTTTATATATTGCCAGGAAATGAGTTACAGCAAAATCAGGCCAAAGTTATGTAATTCATGGTAACAATTTCGTGACATGGATTGAATTCTTGCTACTATTAAAAAGAATTTTGTAGATATGTGAAAGCAGATTTGCTTTATTACCAAATATTTTTTTATTGAGCAAAATACATTTCTGGGAATAAAATGAAGATATGCAGAGTAAAATATTTTTGAGGGGAATTTTTTTTAGATATTGGAGACCCAAATAATCTAATACAACTCTTACATTAAATGTAATTTACTTTGGACTTGGCAGAAAGGGAAAATAATTCCTAAAATCACAATACCTCTTGATCATTCTAATGCATTTTGAAAGAGGGATATCACATTTATATGAAGGTGAAAATTATTAGATAACTCTTAGTAATAAGAACACCCCCTAATTTGTTTGCCACTGTGGACAGCTTCAGAGGTGAGGAGATAAGCAAGGTATCAGAGAGAAGTGTTCAGAGGGTAAGCAAATCTTACACAGGGTCTGAAAAGAGATGCTTGTACTGGTAGGTATAGTTTGGGGTTTACAAAAGTTACTTTCTGATTTCTTAAAGCCAGCTCAAACTCCTACATATCTCACACACACACATACACACACACACACACACACACACACTCCAATTTCCAAATTCAAAGTCATTTCCATTCTAGCTACTAGTTTAGAGATAGAACATATTTTATCACATTTTCAAGTTCTGTCTCAGAAGAAACTAACTTTAGGTTTCTTCTTCCCTTCACCTATTTAAGATACCTAAAGGAAGCTAAATATGCATTTGAATGAATTTTCTACAGTGGTAAAATAAAGGTTTGCAAATGCTGTGCTGGGAGGTTTCACACTGACCAGAAAGAATAAGGTGTGTGACTGTGTGTGAATTTTTCTTAACATCTTACATGAAACCCTCTCCTAATATGGAGCAGGCTAGCCTCATCGCCCATATCAACACTTGTTAAGTACCATTCAGGGTAAGACTGTCATTCTTTCGAACAGAGGTGGGAGAGAAGGAAAACAAGGGAAGTGTCTGAGCCAATTAGAGAACCGAGTAGCTCACTCATAGTTCTAGCAAATTGTTAATATTAACATAACATACATGAGAATTGCTTCTGATATCCTTTAAGAGCTTTCAGGCAGACATAAATTTATGTAGGCATTAGTTATTTTTATTTGCTATTAATCCAAATAGTCATTTCAACTTAATTATTAAGTTGAAATTTTATTTTTGAAATTTTCTCAGTGGATTTCTCCTGCTCAATATTCCTGTTTATTATGCATATGGGTTTTTTTTTTTCTAAACTGTTTCTTGATTCCAAAGTGTGAATTCAGCCAAGATACACAAGCTGGAGCATATTTAGACAACTGTTTCAAGACTTAGTTTTTATTGCAATTATCATATTAAACAAAATCCAGATACCAATAACTTCAGTCCTTCCTCCAAACCCTACTAACCAGCTCTTTGAAAATGCTTTCAGTAATATGGATCTTAATATCCATTGAGTGAACAAATGTGGGAAGAAAGGTTTGTTCTTTTAAATGTTTTTCCCTTTTGTAATATACAATATTTAGTTTTTTATTAATATCTCCCTTCTATACCTATGGCACCATTTATTTGGTGAATTCACTGTTACTATTCCTTTACAACATTAAAACATGTTTTTGAAAATCCATGGTCCCACTACCCTAACAGAACTATCGAATTTCCATTCTAGCATATTATCTTCCAGGCCTCCTCCATATGCATATGTACCGTATGTATTATAACTGTGAGTTTTCCTTTAACCTTTTAATTATATCCTAAGTATGTTTTCATGTGTCTATGCAGTGTTCCTATTATCATTTAACAACTGTATAATATGCTACTTACTGATATACCGTGATTTATCGTGCCATACCTTATTATTATCCAGATATCATGCTTTATGGATGGTTTTATATTTTATTTTTCTGTTGTTAGTAACACAGCTACATTACTTGCTATTTGTCCAGAGAGGAGAAGATTTACAATTGAAAACCTGTATTTTTATAGATGAGATTGAGGTGTCAGAAATCTGTAAATGTATAAAACACTCAAATTTGTCGGTTTTCTCTTCACTCGGTAGATGCAAGACATAGGGTAAGAAACAAAATAATGCTTTTCAGAAAAGTCCCCCATTGGGGCCACAGCCATTATTTTTAAGAGCAAGATGAGACATTTCCCCAGTTACGATATCACTAGTTTGTACCTTAATGTCAGATTACATTGGTGTCAGCCTTCAAGAGCCTAATGCTGAACAAGCAAAATGATAAACAGAAGTAGATGATAATAATTACTTTGTAATATTTTGAAAGCATTTTCTTAAAGTATCTCACTATATATTTTATAATATATTTAATATGTATGTATATTGTTATCTATTAGTGACTTATAAATGAACTATAATTTCAGGAATTCAATAACCTCTACCCATGAGTTTTCTATGGTTCAGTTCCTCGCTGGAAAAATTAAACTGTTGATGGGGATGTGGACTAATGCTTGGTTCAACCAAATGTCTCAATAAAGGAACAAATTCCACTCAGGCTCTTGTCTAGCTAACACACAATCACACAAACTCAAGTCAGAGATCAGAGCCTTGACTTATCACAGCCTGCCGCAGGGTCCTCACTCCATGGACACCCAAAAGAAAGAAGTTTATACATGATTCTGTTCAGATACACAAACACATGGGCAGTGAAATTAATCCCCACAACCTTCTCAAGATATTCCTGGACCTGACCCTTGCTAGAGATTCTTTACTTTTTCCTGTGTTCCTCCTCCTGACCTTATGTTAGAGCCTGCGGACTTCGTATCCTCAGTGACAGCACAAGGCTTTGCATGCTTTATAATAACATGGAGTTACAAAACAGACAGGTTATGCAATAGGATATAAAGCTATTAAACATCTCTTGTGCTATTCTTTAACAAATCCATCCCTAGAAAGTTAAATATAACAAAATTTTTGCAATTAATCACTTTCTTATTTTTCATGGTAATGAACCATTGTGTGTGAGACAGGTGGCTCTTCGGTCTGAGGCAGGACCACATTTGTTTAGAAGAATTAGCCTTTTGAAAATCACCTGCCTGTAATTCAACATGAAAATATGAACAATTATCCTCTGTGCAAGTGATGAGACCATCGCACCTGCCCAAAAAAGCCCGCCTGCCCCTGTGCTCTCCCTTCCCACCTCCCATCCTTCGCAGGAGCTTCTTGGCTGTTCTGATTGTGCGCTGCAGCTGACCTCCCTGAGCCCTTGCCCAACCCCGTTCTCTTCCTCGGATGCATACTGTCTTCATCCTGCCTCTGTTTAATGCCCGAACGTTCTTCAAGGGGCAGCTGCCACATCTTCCACGATCTTTCAGGTTTTCCCACTCAGAACTAACACTGCTGTCGCTCGGTGGTCAGACAACACCTCCACCACCATCATCGTGCACATTAGTTGAGTATGTGTCTGTCTTTCCAACTACAGTGTGAGCTCTCTGAGGGCAGGGGTCACGTTTCATCCATCTTTTCACTCCATCCTCCCCTCCCTACCCGATCCCCACTGCACCCCCACACACGCACACTCTTCCGTGCTCAGTGAAAACTCTAAATTGCACCATTCATGTCATCCTCAAAGCCTACGCACTTGCCCTTCCTGGCAGGAAAAGAAAACCCTGTCTTGTTGATGTGAACTAAACGAAGCTGATCATAGACAGCAACAGTGTGGGCTAAAGGAGGCTTCTGTGGTTGGGGACCCTAGCTTTTATTTAGCCTATTGTTTCTTTGAGGAAACCACATCTTACATAACAGGGAAAAGAAAGAGATGATCCTTTCCAGGGCATTTCCTCTTCCCTCCATGACTGACCCAACTCCACCTCCCTGCCTCCCTCTGGGAGTCGGTGGCCATACCGTACATGGGACAAGAACTAGTGGTTCTAGGAGCATTTGACAACTAAGCTTTTGAATTCCTGACTAAAGAAAATTTCAATCTGGGGTAGGTGGGGCAGGGGAAAGTGGTGGTGGGAAAATGGAGACAGCTGTACTTGAACAACAATAAAAAAATTTTTTTAAATAAATTTTAAAAAAGAAAGTGTGAATCCATATATTTAGGTTAACCCTGTAAGTAGGTCAACAAAATATAATCCCCCAGCTTTGACTATCATCCCTCTATTATGCTTCCATCCAATAGTTTTTAACAGGACTTTCAAGGGTATTCTCTGGGGCCAGTTTTCAGGGGCTGAGTGGATGACTCTCACCCCCCAAACCCCACGGAGCTTTCCTTCTCTTTAAAGTCTGTGGGATGCTCAGAGACTATGGTTTGTGGTTCAGAGAAGCCCTGGCTTGTTCTGGAACAAGATGATGCCATTGTTCAGCAATTCCCTTGAGCACTGTTTGAGGCTAGTCTTAATAACTTCCGACCCATATAATTTGTCCTGTGAATTTCCCAAACTATTGGCCTGGGCAAAAGTGGAATTTAATTTGAGACACTCTTTTTTCTTGACCACGGCAAATATCAGGTTCTTCTTTAACAACAGCAAGAAGGACCTCCTTTGAATACAGGTGGGAAGAGGGGTTGCAAAGGAAGTGTCTGTATGGAATTGTCAGCACAGGGAGAAGGGCCACCAACCCTTTATTAAGCTAGTCACTGCTGTGGCATCATCTTCCCCACCTCTGAACCCCCTGACATCACTATTTCTCCTCTCTAACTTAGTAGCAAATGCCAGAAAATGGACTAAGAGGTTAAACCCAACAGGAAATATTTTTAAAATGTAAAGAGTAAAACAAAAATGCTAGAGAATTTTGATAAATTCTTTAAGTGCTAAAAAATAAATATTCTTCATTTAAGAGTGTTTCCAATGAGGGCAAGATTTAACTAAAAATATCCTGCTGGATAGAGTTAAAAGGAATATAAAATAGCATCCAGTAAATAAGATTGAATACATTAGAAAATTATTTAATAATAGACTAAAAAGTATAATAAAAACTGGGAAGTTAAAGGAAGATAAAGTGAATAATATTAGTTAAAGTATTAAAAGTATAAAGATAGTAAAATGAAATCATTTCAAATGTATAAATTCAGCCCTGAAGTCCCACTGAAAGAAGAACGGAGCGTCAGACATGAGCAGAGATACCGGCTTCAGGACTAAGAGCCCAGCAACACGTCCTTGGCTGCGGCAACGAACAGGGCTGGGCTCAGGGCCCCTCCAGGCAGGATTCTCCCAAACCCCAAAGGATCTCACCCTTCAAGTCACAAAAATACAGACACCAGAACTGCTGTTCCCCCACAAGCCTGAGGTCCCTCCAAAGTTCACTACTCACACTCCCAGCATTACAATAGAGGTCAGAGACGATACACCTTGGGGCAATAAGCTATCACAGCCTATGAAGGTGCCTTGCCTGGTCTCTGTCCTCTTCATCTCCCTTTCCACCAGCCAGCTCAGCATCCACTGCTTCACTAAACGAGTCCTGGTTAAGAGGTGGGAATGAGTCGGGTGCTGTGTTGGGCCTGGGACATCACAGTGAACAGAACAGACCATGTTCTTGGATTTATGGAGCTCACAGCCTAGCAGGGGAGGTTGATAAGTAAACAAGGTTGTCAAAGGCTAAGATGAGGATGTTATAGCAACACTTGACAGGAACACCTAACCCTCACCTTGTTGGGGGAGGGTGGTGAGCAGGAAAGGTGTCTAAAAGAGTTCTATACCCAATTTCAACGTGTAGGAGGGGAATCCCATACATCCAAGCAATTCTTCAAAACCAGTTAAGTGTCTTACAATTCAACTCCATTCTGACACAATGTATCAGAAGACAGGATCAGATCCCACAGGTTAAGGGCTCAGTCTTAAAAGACTGTACCCCTCACTTCAGATACTAGTTGCAAACCCACATTGTCACCTGCGCTTCTGACAGACCAGCTATAGGTTGGATGTTCTAATGATCCCTCCCAAGAGTGTCTCACAGAACTCAGAAAAATATTTTACTTACTAGATTACTGGTTTATTATAGAAAGAGTTAACTCAGGAACAGCCAGATGGAAAGATGCAAGGTGTGGGAAAGGGGGAGGAGCTTCCATGCCCTCTCAGAGCATGCTCCTCTCCCAGGACCTCTATGTGTTCACCAACCTGGAAGCTGTCTGAACCTTGTCCTTTTGGGTTTTTAGGGAGGTTTCATTATCTAAAAATGACTGATTAAATCATTAGCCATTGGTGAATGAACTCAATCTCCAGCCCCTCTCCCCTCCCCAGAGGTAAGGGAGGTGAGACTGAAAATTCCAACCCTCTAATCACAAGGTTAGTTTCCCAGGAAACTACATCCCATCCTTAGGTGACCTAGGGGCTTTCTAAAAATAACCTCATTAACATAAAAGGATGGGTTTACAATACTCACCACTTTGGAAATTCCAAGGGTTTTAGGAGCTCTATGCCAGAAACAGGATAAAAAACAAATATATATTTCTCATTATAAATTACATAGAGGAAAATTTCTGATATAAGACATGATGAATGTATAGGCGATAGCTGATGAAAGAAAAGGGAGAGCGTTTTCTGAGCCAAGACAACAATACATAGGAAAGCCATGAGGTGGAAGAGAGAGAGAAAACAATAACATGTTTTTCTGAAGAAATGCAAAGAATCACCAGATGGCTGGGAAGGAGGCTGGGTAGGGAAAGCCCAGGTCACGGGCTTGGGCCTCTCCTCCCTGACATGTAGGCTTTGCTGGTCCAAGAGACCCTATGCCAGACCATCAGAGATGGAAGTTAAGCGATAATTCCATTGGCCTCTTATTCCACAGAGAAAGAAACCCTGACCAGCCTGCGTGTCTCCAGCACAACATAAGAAATGTAGATTAGACTCACCTTAACCAGGGCTTTAAGGTTGAACTGAATTCTGTTGTAAGAATAATTCATTCAACAAGCAACTGTTGGTTTGGTTGTGTTCCAAGAGTGAATTCCTCTCCTCTTGGGGACAAATAGCTACTCAGACTAAGCAGTCCCCTTTCCAAAGAGTTGTTTTGCTGTTGCATGCACTAAAATAACTTGGAGAGCTTCAATGAAAATATCTGATATAAACCCAGCTTCTGAAATCACCATCTCTGTGATACTTGTAATTATTCCATTAGGTTCATAGATGGAAAAATTTTTTCCCAGATAGAGAGGGCAACAATGATTATTATGTTAACAAAGTTTACATCCCTATGGTCGATATTTTCTGTACTTCAGAAATGACCCTGATTTCTCCCTTCCTTCAGTGGCCTAGAGCTCAGGTCCCTTGTATGTTCCTGCGCAGGTACATCTATCATTCCCCAAGAAGGTCCCATTGAATGTTAGCTCCTTGAGAGGTGCATATATGTTATATAATAAAAGGTTTTAATAGTCCAAAAAAAGTTTGGGAGTTGCTAAGTTAAACCAAGATAATGAGGTATTTTTTACTGTCTGTATCCCCAACACCCAGAACAGGACCGAGTGCAGAGTGGGCACTATGTGAGCACTGACTGCGTGAGTAAATGGAGAATTCCATAGAGCCATTGATTCATGTGCTCTGTGACATGCAAGAAAGGGACTGAGCGTGCAGCATTCCCATGGGGCTTCCCTTAGGACTAGCATTCAATGAAATATACTTTGTGAAATCTTATCCCTAAATCCCTAAATCTACAAGCAGCAGTCGTGACTAAGAAGCCAAATTTCCAAAAATCAGAAAGAATGAAGAGTCAAAGGAAAGAGGGGAAAGTTACATAATCCCCAGACTTACCCTCACGTGCTTGACCCTCACTATTTGGCCAAGAGAAGTCTCCCAACAAACCGCTCTCCCTCCAGCAGGGAGAATGCAGGTGACCGGGGCAAAGATGTATCTGCCAGACATATTTTGCCTTCAGATGTTAATTTCTCAGGTCCCAGGGTTGCCTCAAAGTGTTGCCAGGGCCTGCCTTCAGCTCAGAAATTGAATTGGTCTGGATACCAAAAAATTGGTGAGGAGTCTTTATAGAATTCTAAGAAGCTTTATGATGCAGCAGTAATGTGTTATATAACCAAAACCCAATGAAAATTATAATCCCTGCCCTCCCTGGTCCCACCCCGTAAGACCTGGAACAGGCATTCGCAGCCTCACCCAAGACCTGAGCAAGTATCATCAAGATAGACCACAGGTTCCCAAACCCTAACATACATCGGAGTCACTTGCAGGGCATGTTAAAACACAGACTGCTGGGACCCACCCCCAGGGTTTCTGATTCAGTGGAATTTACATTTCTGAGAAATTCTTAGGTGATGCCAATGATGCTAGTCCTAATCCTTCCTCACTACTACGTGTGCTTTCAATTGGTTTTATAGCCACAAGCCTGGTGTAGATCATGGGTCCAGCTATGCCCATGCAGTAGCATTTGGATCTAATGCTTGATACATAATAGGCACTCAATAAATAATTTGATTGACTTAATTAGTAATTAGTTATCTAATCCCTAACACTGGCATTCTACTTTGGGGAAGTATGCTCCACCTTCCCCAATGGAACTAGAGCCCAGTCCTTTATCCTAACTTGCTCAACTGGGCTCACAGACCCCTGCCTGTCTCCAGATTTTGTAGGAATCATGTGCCCAAAAGCTAGGCTTTATGATTAGCAATGGAAACCAAGTGGGGCTCCTGACCTACATGGTAAAAGTCAATTCCATCATGGTCTAGGCTTGTCCCAAATACTGCTGGTTACTTCTCCCTGCCAGGCCACTCCTGAGCTCCCAGTAGGACCCTGGAGAAAGCTTCACAGCTGTACTCAGATCATGGGGCAGGTAACGGAACCAGGTTTCTGTGACGACTTTGAAATAGGAACTTGGACTAGAGATCTTGGAAGCTCTCTCAGTAAGCCAGAATAAAGAATGGTTTGCTTTATTATTTTCTTTTGAATTGTTTTAATCATGCTCTGAGGACACAGACCACAACAGCTAATTTCATTCTTCCCTCCCTGTGACTCATATTTGTGACCTGCGTGGAAGAGAAAATTGTACTATGGCCCTGGGAGAGCAATGTATTCCAGCTTCGCTGGACAACAGGAGGAGTAAATTCCAAGGATAAAGGGGTTTTGCTAAGAAATTCAGAAAGAAAATTAAAATCTGTTGTTTATCAATATCCCGACACTTCAATATTCTCCACAATGCCACATCACTGAGAAAGTCAAGGTAACCACCTGTATATAAACACCTGATAGAAGAATGACCCATCTGCCACAGTCTTCCCACTCCTTTTCTGTTGCAGCTTCTACCACTGTTTCCCTTGGAAACCAAAGTAGCAGCTGCCTGCAAACAAATCTCTCTCCCTCCTCACTCATCAGTCCCAGGTCAGCAGCCTGTTTTCTTCCTCGCTGAAAACAGTTGATGTTGGAGGATGGTGTGCCTGTGAGGGACAACGTGAAACATTACCACCCCAGGTCAGACACACAGAGCACGCTGTCTAGTGTTCTTCTTGGGGTGCTTTCATTTTTCCTCTTCATTTTATATAATACACCATGAATTTCTTCTCTGTGTTGTGATGATTTGTGTACACAAACCTTCTCTACTGGATCTTAGGCTATTTAAAGTCTAAGAAACACATAGGCTTCTGTCCGGCATCCCCTACAGAGCTCCAGCAAAGCCCTTTGCTTGATAAAAGTGAACTCAATTATGTAATTATTGGTCAACGTGATTTTAACCCATTGATAGGAATTTTAGCATGCATTAATGATTTTTACCTGAATTGATTATTATTATAATAATGGTGGCTAAATATTTTTTCCCATTTATTCTACTTTTATCAGTTGGAATTCTACCCAAGGAAAGAACTTCTCCTTCTACTCCTTTTATTTGTTCACTTACTCATTTTTAAATGAACACATTAATTTATATGGACTCATGGATTATTATTTTATGCAATGGGTTAAAGTCTATTACTTTCATTTTTAATGGTCATATTGCCCTGGATTTGGTCAGGGGAAATCCCTTCAAGCTTGCTCCTGTGACCCTTTGACATGTCTCCACCTTGCTTTACATGGTACTCTTTGTCATGAGATGTTTCCATAACATTAATTACAAATAGAGAAATACTAACTTTGCAGTGTATAAACCTAGCGAAAGACAACAGTTTAGCCAAGTAATCAAAGTTATTACCACCAGTAATGGTACTTTCTGTTACATAGTGAGAATGACATGTCATTTGGATGATATTTCTGCCAATAAGTGAATGACCTCGATATAATCATGAGGAGACATTAGAAAAATTCAATTATGAGACATTCTGCAAAATAGCTGACCTCTACTCTTCAAAAAAGTTGAGGTCATAAATGACTAGAAAATGGTCTTGACTAAAGGAAACTAGAAACATTATACTAAATGCAATACATGATCCTAGAAAGAATACTGGGCCAGAGGGACAAAAATTGCTATTAAACACTATTGGGATAATTACTAAATTTTAATAAAGTTTGGAGATTAGATAATAGTATTATATTAATGTTAATTTTCTGATTTTGATCATTTTACTATGACTATATAAAAGAATGCCTTCGTTCAGAAGTACATAGGGAGGAAGGGGCATCATGTCTGCACCTGACTCTCAAAGGGCTCAGAGGCGTGATGAGGTAAACGTGGTCTTCTTGTCAAAGGGCACATATGAAACTGGGTGAAAAGTACATGGGATTTTGGTGCTGCTCTTGAAACTTTTTTTCAGTTACAAAAACTGAGTTGAATAAAAGTCAACACTACCATTTTAAAATTTTTATTCTTTTATACTCCACAACATTCTAAAAAAGGATTAAAGGCAATTTATAAGTCATTTATTCAACAGGATTTTTTTTTAATTAACTGTCTTTAGTTCAGTTCTCCTAGAAGCAGACATTGAGCCAAGGATTTGAAGGCAAGTAGTTTGTTTGGAACATGATCTTAACAAGCTTCTTGCCTTGCAAGATATGTTAAAAGAAGTTCTTCAGAGAAAAGGAAAATGATCAGGATATTGGTCAGGAACTTGGATCTACATAAAGAAAGGAAGAGCTTTAGAGAAGAAATAAGCGAAGATAAAATTAAAACTTTTATTTTTCTTACTCAGTTGATCTAATAATAACAATTTATTCAAAATAATAATAACAGTAAAGTATCTGATGATCATATCAATAATAGCTTATATCAATTAAATGAATGACAGCAATGATACAAAGGACAGGAGGGAGGATTTTTATAAGGCACTTGCACTACTGGAGAAGTGGTATAGCATTATTTGAAACTTGACTTGAATTAGTTGTAAATGTATATTGCAAACTCTAGGGCAACTACTAAAAAAGCTTTTTAAAAATATAACTGATATGCTAAGGAGAGAAAAGAGAAAAAAGTAGAATATAAAATGCTCAATTAAACTACAAATGGCAGAAAAAGAATAGAAGACAAAATTAGAAACAAAGAACAACAAATAGAAAACAGTAATAAATATAATACATATTAATCCAACTATATCAATAACCACTTTAAACAATGGTGTGTTTAGATCTAAATAAATTTAAACAATGATCTAAATACACCAGTTAAAAGACAGAGATTGTCAAAGTAGATCAAAAAATAAGACCTAACTATATGTTGTCTATAAGAAATCTACTTTAAATATAAAGTAGATTTAAAGTAAAGGGGTGGAGAAAACTATATCATGCTAACACTAGTCAAAAACAAAAAGCTGGAGCGGTTATATTAATTTCAGACAGAGCAGACTTTAGAGCAAAAAAATTATTATCAGAGATAAAAAGGGTGATTGAATGTGTCCTCCACCCCAAAATCATATGTCAAAATCGTAATCCTCAATATGACCATATCTGGAGATACGGCCTATGCAGAGCTAACTGAAGTTAAATGAGGTCATAAGGGTAAGACCCAGCTCTGATAAGATTAGTGTCCTTCTAAGCAGAGACACCAAGAGGTTGTTTTCTATGTTTCTCCAAGTGCACTCAAAGAAGGGGGCATGTGAGTGCACGGCAAGATGGCAGCCACCTGCAAGCCAGAAGAAAAGGCCCCACCAGAAACCGACCATACCAGCACCCTGATTTCAGACTCCCAGCCTTCGGAGCTGTGAGAAAATAAAAGTCTTTGTTTAAGCCACCGAGTTTGTGGTATTTTATTATGACAGCCCATCCTAACTGAGATGGAGGGGCATTACATAATGATAAGGGAGTCAATTCTGCAAAAAGACATCATCCTTAACGTGCATACACCTAACATAACAGAGTCAGAATACAGGAATCAAAAACTAATAGAGCTACAGGGAGAAAAAGGTAAATCCACTGCCGTGGTTGGACACTTCAACACTCCTCTATCACAAGTGCACAGGTCCAGCAGGCAGGAAATCAGTTAAGGACATAGTCGAACTCAACATCGTTGATCAATTTGATCAACTGACATCTACAGACTATTTCATTCAACTATACCAGATTACATATTCGTCTCAAGATAACATGGAACTTATACCAAGATAGACCACATTCTGGACCATAAAACACACTTTAACAAATTTAAAAGAATAGAAACCATAAAAAGCTTGCTTTCAAACCACAATGGAATTAAACTAGAAATCAGAAAATAGCTGGAAAATCCCAAAATACATGGAGATTTAAACATATTTCTAAATAACATATAGGTCAAAGAAGAAATCTCAGGAGAAATTATAAAATATTTGAAATGAAGTGAAAATGAAAACATAACTTGTCAAAATTTGTGGAGTCCAGTGAAAGCAGTATTTTGAAGGAAATGTATAATATTGAATGCATATATTTAAAAAGAAGAAAGATTTAAAAGCAATACTCTAAGCTTATACTCTGGGAAACTAGAAATGGAGTGACAAATTAAATCCAAAATAAGCAGGAGAAATAATAAAAATTAGAACAGAAATCAATAGGGAAAATCAATAAATCAAAAAAAATTTTTTTAATTAAAAATAAAAAGAGAAAATTAACGTAACTAAAAGTTCATTCTTTGAAAAGGTCAGTAAAATCAATAAGCCTCCTGCCAGGCTAACTAATAAAAAAGAGAGAGAACACAAATTACTAATACTATCAGAAATGAAAAAGGAGGTATCATTACAGATTTCACAGGTATTAAAATAATAATACAGGAGGTCCCGTCACAGGTCCCAGCAGCTCAGGTGGCAGGAGAGGCAGCAGCGGCCAGGTAGCCCAGTTTAGAGAAGGCTCTCGGCGCCACGGTCAGCAAGCACCGAGCATGTGCCTACTCGTTGCCGTGACACCCAAGAGGAAGGTCAGCTCTGCCAAGGAGGCAGCAGAAGAAGAGCCCAAGAGGAGATCAGCAAGGTTGTCAACTAAACCTGCTGCTGCAGAACTGGAAACTAAGCCAAAGAAAGGTGGCAGGAAAGGATAAATCTGCAGACAAAAGAGAAGTACAAATGAAAGGGGAAAGGAGAATAAAGGGAAAACAGGCCAAAGTGGCTAACCAGGAAACTAAAGGAGAGCTACCCACAGAAAATGGAGAGACTAAAAACAAGGAGAGTCCAGCATCTGAAGAAGCAGGAGAGAAAGAAGTCAAGTCTGATTAATATTCTGTATCATATCTTATCAGCAGTCCTGGCTCCCTTCTTGTACAGTCCAGAGGAATATTTTTATAAACTATTTTGTAAAAGCAAGTTTTTTTTTTGTAGCTCTGGAAACATTTTTAAGAGGGATGGAATTCCACCTTATCCCATTTTTAAATGGAAATGTCTTTTTTTAAGAGGTGAAATCATTTGCTGGTTGTTTATTTTTTGGTAGAGCAAAAAAAATAGTGAATCTTGAATATAGGAGTCTTTGATTGTCTTGGGTGTCATCTTAACACTCCATAGATGAGGATGGTTTTTGTATCCTATAATACGGAGCATGCTAAATGGCAATTTTGAATCAGTCATGCATTTAATATGTCTTGAACATTTTAAATTACTCCTATTCTCATGTTTTAGGTAGAATTTTTTCCTAAAGAAAACCACTCCTTAATCTTGGCTCTCCCTGTCAGAATTTTGTGCATTCTATAACATCTTTGATCTTATAGTCTAGTTTTCGTAACTTTTAATGTGCTGTAAAAGATTGAAAATTTGATTATGTAGTGTATATGGTATTAAATTGTGAATTAGTGGGACAACATAACAACATCTGAAGATATTGGTACTTGATTCACCATTAAGGAAAATTAGCCTCCAAATTTTAAGCTAGAAAGTTACCGGAATAACTGTTTAGAAAAGAATCACAACTACATGACTTTTTAGGTTTTTGGTATGTAAGAATTGTGTACATATAGATATGTCTCTGTACTTATCCTCAAAATAACCAATGACATCTCAATTATAAAAGATAAATAGAATAATGCAAGAATACTATGAATAATTCATGCCCACAAACTTGATAACCTAGATGAAATGGACCAATTTCTTGAAAAACCACAATTTGCCAAAACTCACACAAAAAGAAATAGACAATCTGAAAAGGCCTGTATCTGTTTTAAAAACTAAATCAGTAATCAATAACCTTCCAACACTGAAAGTACCAGGCTTACATGGGTTCACTGATTCTTCCAAACCTTTAAGGAAGAGATAATACCAATTCTCTACAATCTCTTTCAGAAGATAGAAGAAGAGGAAATACAATACTTCTAAATCATTCTATGAAGCATAATTACCTTAATATCAGAACCAGGCAAAGATTTTAAAAGAAAAGTATAAACCAATATCTCCCATGAACAAAGATGCAAAAATCCTCAACAAAATATGGCAAATCTAATTCAACAATGTGTTAAAAGAAGTACACATCACAAACAAGTGGGATTTATCCTAGGTATACACAGCTTACTCAACATTTTAAAAAGTGGGCCCATACCAACAGGCTAATGAAGAAAAATCAGATGATAAATCAATAGATGCAGAAAAAGCATTTGACAAAATCTGGCACCCATTCATGATAAACGCCCTAAACAAACAGGAATAGAAGGAAACTTCCAACTTCCAGTCAGGATGCAGCAAAGGTAAACATGGCTCACCTCCTTGCATAACCACATCAAAATTGCAAATAAATTATAGAACAATCATCACTCAGAACCAGCAGAAGTTGAGTTGAATGGAAGTCTGACCCCTGTGGAATTAAAGACACCACATCCATCCAGGCTGGTAGGAAGAGAAGAGACATGGAACAGACTGGTCCCACATCCACATGTGGTAGATAAAAATTCAGGAGTGATATCTTGTGAACTACGAGTCCCAGCCCCACACCAGGCCCCCTAGCCCAGAATTCCAGTGCCAGGAATGTAAGTCCCAAAACCTTCTGGCTACAAAAACCAGCAAAGATTGAGTAGGTGGAAGAAACTCTTAGAATCCCAAGAAGTTCCTCTTAAAGAACCCACACATGAACTTACTCAGACTCACTTCCTTTGAGCCCCAGAACAGGGGTAGCAGCTTGAAAGGCACCAGAGGCATACTGGGAGGAACTATACTGTCTGGTAACCAGGCAAGAGCTGGGAGAAAGCTTTTTCCCAGACAGAAGGGTGACCAGAGCCACAGAACCAGCAGGCAGGTGCCATATCTGAGACTCCATCAACCTGGCTAACATTGTTTGCCCTGCCCTGGAGATCACTTGAGTCTACATCCCACCTATTTACAGCTGTTAACAGTAGCTTTTTCATAGGAATGGCTGGTCTTGGCTTATGCTTCACAACTTTCAAACAAGTAACAGCTGGCCTCAGTGAGCCCCGAGCCCCCATACATCTTTCTAAGTGGCCCCAGGCTCAGCACTAGCAGCAGCCAGCTTAGATTCACAATTTGGCTTTGCCTGGGAATGTCCAAGCCCAGCACAAGTAGCAGCCATCTCAGATTGCTTTATAGCTCAGGCAGGGTGGCCTCAGGCAAAACACAGGTGGGGGCTGACCTTGGCCTGCACCACCCAGGAAACCCCAGGGCCAGCACACCCAATGGACAGCTACAGGTCACATCAAAGCACCATCACCCTGCACCTGCACAGCTGATGCACTACAGAGGGCGGAGGTTGGCGGTCAGTGGTCACAACTAATCCTTGCAACTAAATGGCCTGGGTAAATCCCTCCCATTGACCTGTCAACGGCAACCAAGCCTCAACTACAAGAGGAAGGTGTACTCAGACCACACAAAGGGAGCACCTCAAGTACCTAGCTTGGGTGATAGGGAAGGCTGTCCCCACTGGACCCTATAGTACACCTACTACATTAGGCCATGGTACCAAGATAGGGTGTCATAACAGCTCTACCTAAACATAGAAACAAACACAGGGAGGAAGCCAAAGTGAAGAGACAAAGAAACATGGCCCGAATGAAAGAACACATCAAAATTCCAGAAAAAGAACTAAACAAAATGGAGATAAGCAATGTATCAGATGAAGAGTTCAAAGCACTGGTCATAAGAATGCTCAAGGAACTTAGTGAGGACCTCAATAGCATAAAAAAGATCCAGTCAGAAACTAAGGATACAATAATTTAAATAAAGAACAATTTACAGAGAAACATCAGTAGAGTGGATGAAGCTGAGAATCAAGTCATGATTTGGAAAATAAGGAAGCAAAAAACAACCAATCAGAACAACAAGAAAAATAAAAGAATCCAAAAGAACGAGGATAGTATAAGCAGACTCTGGGACAACTTCAAGTATTCCAACATTTCCATCATAGAGTTGCCAGAAGGAGAAGAGACCAAGCGAGAGATTAGAAATCTATCAGAAAAAATAAGTACATACCTATCAACATTTGAATCTAAAAAACAAACTAAGCGAACAAAAAGCATAGAGACAGAATCATGGGGATAGAGAGTGTTTTGATGGTTGCCAGATGGGTGTGGTGTGTAGGGGAGTGGGTGAAGAGGAGAGGGGATTAAGAAGTACAAATGGGTGATTACAGAATAGCCATGGGGATGTAAAGTAGCGTATAGGAAATGGAGTAGCCAAAGAACTTATAGGCATGATCCATGGACATGAACAATGGTGTTGGTATTGTTTGGGGGAGTGGGCGGTGCTGGATGGAAGGGGGCAAACGGGCAAAAATTGAGACAACTGTACTAACATAATCAATAAAATATAATTTTAAAAAAAGAAGAAAACTTCCTCAACTTGATAAATACATTTTTAAAAACCTAAAGCTAACATCTCATCATCACTAATGGTGAGAAACTAGAAAGTTTCCCTTTAAGATCAGGAACACCCCTTTTAACATTGTACTGGAAGTCCTGTCTCATACAATAAGACAAGAGAAGGGAAGGGGAGGGGAGGGGAGGGGAGGG